>KV454011.1:2109274-2270662 GCA_001661245.1 Pachysolen tannophilus NRRL Y-2460
TGACTCGTCCAAATTTTTTTTTTTTTTTTATTTATTTTTTGACTTTTTTTTCACATTTTTTTTCTCGATGCTTCTGTGAGTAAGAGTAACAACACAAGTACATTTAAACGTATAAACTTATAATGATTGTATAAATTATTATTAAATTAAAGAAAAATAATCAAATTGTTAAATTTTTAATTTTTCTATTGTTGACTTGTGATATTGAAAATGGTTGTTCATAATCCTAATAATTGGCATTGGGTTGATAAAAATTGTATTGATTGGACTCGGGAATATTTTAAAGAGAAATTAATTAATTTATCTAGTACTGTGGAAGATAAAAAAGTTTATATTTCTAAAATTAAAAAAATAGATGGTGATGTTGAAGTTTGTCAAAGAAAGGGTAAAGTGATTTCTTTATTTGATTTACAATTGATTTTGGAGATTAGTGGGGATGTATCAGATGAGAAAGGGAAGATCAATGGTACTATTACGATTCCTGAATTAGCTTATGATACAGAATATGATGATTTCCAATTTTCTACTATTATTGAAGGAAAAAATTTAAGTTTAACTTTAGAAGATGATTTTAAAAAAATTGTAAGGACACATTTAATTCCACAATTGAGAAAAATTTTAAGTCATTTTGGTGAAGATTTAATTGCAACACATGGTTCTGATATTCAACTTCCTGAAGATCAAGTTAATTCTACTTTTACTAAAAATTCATCTAAGGCAAAACAAACAACAACATCTTCTTCATTTATAAATAAGTCTTCTCTGGCTTCAAACACGGAAGCTTCAGCCGCTGGGAAATCAGCCACTTTAGAAAATAAGAAGATAACTCCAAAATATAATGTTGCTGCTTTTAAGATGTCTTCTACATTCAACACTACAGCAGAACAATTATATTTGACATTATTGGATAAGCCAAGAGTTGCAGCATGGACAAGATCACAACCTAATATTGAAATTGTTGAAAATTCAAATTTTTCACTTTTTGATGGAAATATAAGTGGTAAAATTTTAAAATTGATACCAAATGAATTTATTTCAATGTTATGGAGATTAAAAGATTGGAAAGAAGGACATTTTGCACAATTAAATCTTACTTTAAAACAAGGTGAAAGTGAAACAGTTATGGATATAGATTGGAAAGGTATTCCAGTTGGTGAAGAAGATGCAGTTAAAGAAAATTTTGAAAATTACTACATTACTTCAATTAAAGCAACTTTTGGATTTGGTGCTATCTTGTAGTAAAAGAATTTTTTTTTTTTTATTTTTTATTTTTTTTCTTTACTTTTTGTTATAATGAAGATTAAATAAATAAAATAAAAAAAAAAAAAAAAAAAGACCATAATGATAATAAAATATACTCCAAAGGTTAATTCAGAAATGAAATTCGAAAGTGTATTTACTCACTTATATACACCGCTAACGTAGTCTTATCATTTGCAAATTAAAAAAAAAAAGAAAAACATAAACCTATTTATTTAGTTTTTTTTTTCTCTTTAATTTGCTAAATAACGTCTTTCAGCTTCTTTCCAGTTAATAACATTCCAAATAGCTTTAAAATAATCAGCTTTAACATTTTTGTATTGCAAGTAATATGCGTGTTCCCATGCATCGATTGCAACCAATGGAACGTACAGGGTTGGAACTGTATCTTGGTTATAAGTTTGAACAACCTCAATTGCTCCATTTTCTTTATTTTTAACAATAAAAGCCCAACCTGAACCTTGAACACCAGCAAGTTTAGCATTGGTTAAAGAAATCAACTTATCATAAGAACCATATTGTTGAGCAATTTGTTTTGATAATTCTGAAGAATCTCCTGGAATTGCACCTCCATCTTTATTTGCTGGAGATAAATTCTTCCAGAATAAACAATGGTTAAGGTACCCACCACCATGAAATTTAATATTTTGTTGTAAAGCTACAGCTGCTTTAACATCATTCTTACTTTCAGCTTCAGCAAGTTTCTCTGAAGCTTGGTTATAACCATTGACATAAGTTTGATGATGTTTTGTATAATGTAATTCATTAATTTGACCAGAAATGTATGGTTCTAAAGCACCAAAATCCCAATCCAATTCCGGTAAAGAAATCTTAGTTCTAGTAAAACTTGGGGCTGCTCTATTAGCAGATTTACTCAAAGTACGTAATGAGGTTCTGAACATTTTATTTTATTTATTTTACTTTACCAAACTTTCTAATAAGTAATAAATAGATCAATTGAACTTATTTTTTTAATCTTTATTGAAAATTGAGTATATTGAAAAAAAAAAAGCAATTGAATTAATATTTATATATATATATAATATATATATTTATAATATTTTTTTTCTAAATAATTCTACTAGTTTCTCTATCTAATATTAACCACACTTTTTAGTTTGGTTAATTTCACAGGGAACATTACGGAGAGCAAGCCTTATTGGAGGAATGTAAAAAATTGATATGCATCCGCCAAATGAATTTGTGCGCAAACTAGAACCGAATTATGTATTTTAAAAAAGAGAAGCAAAAGAACGGACAGTGGAGACCGTGTCCGGGATTTCTGCAGAGATGGATTTTTTTTTTCTTTTTTCTTTCTTTTTTCTTTAATTCCTTCTTTCCAGCGCAAATAGAGAAAGAAAAAGCGTATCAAAGAGAAAAAGCGCAGCAAATGTTAATAAAATTTGTTTCTAAAGTTTTTAATAATTGAGTCGCGTGGGTAGTGGGTAGTGGGTCGTGGGAGGGTAGTGTAAATCAGACACAGGAAATATATGACGTGGGAGAATAGTATCTATCTAGTAGAGTAAGCTAAGAAGATCAATGGATACTAATGGACTCATTAAGTAATTCACTGACTCGCTGTCTGAGTTACTGGTAACCAATAGTGGACCATAACTGTTGTGATCCGAGAGAGCAAAAAAGCAAAAAGACAACAAAAACAATTTGTTTTCTTGTCGAAAAGTATCATCTTTTTTGAGGAATTAGGTTGTAAATTCTTTATTCCATATTGTTATGTTATTTTTTATAACTTTAGTATTTGCATACTATACCATTTGGATTTTTATCAATCCTTTTATAAGTGAAGATTCTATTTTCCGTAAATTTTTCTTAGATAGGGATGTCTCTATAAAGATCCCAGTGATTTTACTTACGTTAGGTTTTACAGTGGTGGCAACTTTTATAGGTTCAATTTTAATAAAATCAGATGGTAATGTTTCAAGAGATCGAAGAAAAGTAAAGAAAAGAAAGGGAAGAAAAGAAAAAAAGATAAGTTGATTACTATGGTTGATCAGCGCTTTTTAAGCGCTGATTTTTAAAAGCAGTTATAGAGCAATTGCTTTTAAATGTATATATCTTTATAGTGATTATAGAATGATTTAATTTGTTGTTGTTTCTTTTAAAAAAAAAAAAAAAAAGTTTTTTAATTTTTTTTCTAAAAAAAAAGGCTGTTGCTTTGTATTTTTTTCCTTAATTTTTCTCTCTTTTTTTTTTTGATTAAAACCAAAAAAATATCATCATCATCATTTTGCCCGGTAATCTATACTAAAAACACCACATATCTAATTTATCGAATAGAAAGAAGATATTGGATATCGCAATAGATATTGAATTAAAATAATTGAAGGAATTCTCTAAACATTTATTTGGGAAACATCATCATTATTTTTTTTTTTGTTTATTTTTTTTCTTTCTTTCTTTCCTACTTAGTATTTACCAAATAATAGATCATTTGACTTGATTGAAACGAGACAAACCTATACTTGCTTAAATGACTATTGACAATCAACAGATATAAGAAATTCTTTTCCCTTTTTTTGCGGTTTTAGTGTTTTGGTTTTTTTGGTTTTTTTCTTTTTTTTTTTATTTTGTTCATTTTATTTTTATTTTTGGGTTTATTTATGGGTTCTTGTTCTAGTTCAATTTTCACTTTTTTTTTTTTTAACTAGTTGTTCTTTCCATCATGTCATCAAGAAAGAGAACTTCAAAAGATTTCCACTTTGGTACATGCATTGGTGAAGGATCTTATTCGAAAGTGTACAAAGCGGTTTCCATTCATAATCATAAAACTTTTGCTATAAAAGTATTATCAAAAAAACATATTGTTAAAGAAAAAAAAACAAAATATGTTAATATTGAAAAAAATACATTGAATAGATTGGGTCATCATTCAGGTATAGTTACATTGTACTATACTTTCCAAGATGTAGAATCTTTATATTTTGTTATTGATTTTGCATTTAATGGAGAATTATTATCCTTGGTAAGAAAGATGGGATCTTTAAATGAACAAGTTACAAAATATTATATGATTCAATTGATTGATGCAGTACAATTCATACATTCAAAAAATATAATTCATAGAGATTTAAAACCTGAAAATATCTTGTTGAACCATGATTGGAAATTGATGATTACAGATTTTGGCGCTGCTAAAATTTTAGAAGATGATACAAATATTAATTCACTGAATTCTAGTGGTGGTTCTAATTCAAATGGAAATACAACAGATATTTCTCTTCAAGAAAATAATAATAATAATACTAGTAGTAGTAGTAGTAGCTCGGGAAGCAGGTTGGGCTCGTTTGTTGGAACAGCAGAGTATGTATCACCAGAATTATTGAAATATAATCATTGTGGATTTGAATGTGATTATTGGGCTATAGGTTGTATCTTATATCAACTAATTATTGGACATCCACCTTTTAAAGGAACTACAGAATATCTTACATTTGAAAAAATTATACATTTAGATTATAAATTTCCAAACTACTATATTCCTATGAAAATTAAACATTTGGTTTCAAAATTATTAGTTTTGAACCCAGAAGAAAGATATGGAGCAACAGAAATCCAAAATCATGAATGGTTAAGCGACGTTGATTGGAATAATAAAGATTTTATTTGGAAAAGAAAAGTTCCAAAATTTGAAAGTTATAATCCTCGAATTTATGGTAACAGGTTACCAAACCAGGATTCTAAAGTATCAATTAATTATGTTAACTCATCTGCTGCTTCTAATGCTTCTTCAGTTTCTTCATTGAGACCACTTCTGCAAAGTTCAATGAAGACTCGGTTAGTCAAACCTCAGTCCCAAGCTTCTTCTACTTCAACATCTTCTATGCCACTGAATATAGCACCTTTGACAAAGACAACATACACTGCTAGAATTAATACTAAACAACCCAATATTTCTTCATCACAGGTTATTAAGAAGAACAGCGTTCAAGTGGGTCAATCTCATCAAAATGGAAATTCTAATATTAATAGCATTCCAACTTCAGTATTAAAGAAGCAAATTTTAAATGCTCAACCGAATCAACAAGCTTTGAATAAAGTATTAACTCAAAGATTGGCAGCTAAAAATCTGGAATTAAATTTGAAAAGTAGAAATGCTATAAATGCATCAAGTGCTGCTCTGAATGCATCTAAAATAATTCAGCCAATAAGCAACAATACAAAAGCAAATAACTTGAAACTTCCTAGGCTTCAAACATCAATTCCATATACTCAGGAACAGAAAAAACAACAGCTACCAAAGCCTCCAGGGAATTCAAGACAATTATCTGTACCTTCTTTACCATCGAATGCAGTTGAAAGTCGCGTGTCTATGAATAAATTAAATTCAGACTCAGTAATCCATACAGTTAATGGAATGAACAATAAAACATCGCAATTAAACAATAAAATTGTTTTAAATGAAAAGCAACATCACCCATCTCAGCCTCAAATTGAACAACACCAACAGCTACAAAAGAAAAATCAAACTTGTTCAAATTCGTCATCACAAAGTCCTACAACCTCCATCTTTAAAAAATCTGTGTTTGGAGAAAAAACTCAAAAAGCAAACCATTCAAGTGTACCTAACTCCGCTTCGATGTCGAAAAAAATTTCAACTGCAACCATACTGTCATCACCTAAAAATAATAAGTCAGCTTCAGTTACACCAAAGGGATCAATGTTATCAACCTCGGCAACATCTGCTGATTCAGTTGAATCGGAAGCATTTACATCAGAGAACTCTGTTCCTTTGTTAGCAAATGAATTCATTTTAAAATCGGATGGTATCTATAAGTCAGAGTTGCCTTATGCGCTGAAATTCAATAACGAAACTTTGGATGATACCTTATTAAATAAATTAATTGATGACAATTATGAATTTTTGAATAAAAATTTGAGGAAATCTTTATTGATAATAACTAGTCTTGGTAGGCTATTGATATACGAATTTCTGGAAATTGCTCCAGCTCCAGCTCCAGTGTATTTACCAACAACATTAGATCCACGAAGTTATTCGCCAAAAAAACAGTCACAACATCAACAGTATAACAAGTACAGACAATCAAAACTAATCATAGTCAATTTGACAAACAAAAACATATCTATGTATGAATTTGATGGATTTTTTATCATAAAAGATGATCATTCATCTGATTTAATATTTTTGAATCCATTGGATAAACATTTACCATTTGAAGAATCTTCACCCGTTTCTCCTATATCTCCATCTTTATTATTTCAAAAAAATAAAGGATTATCATGGATTGAGGCATTATTAAAGGCAAAGGAATTGTTAAAAGAAAATGCTTTGAGTTCATCAAATACTCTGTCTCCAATAGGTACTTCTCTGAAGAATGAGCAGGAATAAAGAATAAAGTCGAAAACAAAAAATAAAACAAAAAGAAAGGTATTTGTTGTGCAAATTCAGATCTAACATTCTAATCTTGATCATCATCAAAAAAAAAAAAAAAAAAAAAAAATAAAAATAGAAAGAAATCAGATTCTCGTATTATATAATAAATATTCACTTTCTAAAACTGGCAGCAGCAGCAGCACTTGCAAATTTGTTATGTTTTCTTTGCAGTAAAAATGTAAAGTTATTTTCATGGTTATGAGGTACAACATGTTGACGTTGAACATAATTATGAGTTGAAGTAGTAGAACCGCCAGATATAGCCCTTTCGTGTTGACGAGAATTTTCAGATTTGGGTGTCGGTAGCAGTGATGAAGATATAGATGGTTTTTTTTTGAAGTAATTTCAACATTTGACCCGGTTCCCAATGCTATATTTTTCATGCTATCAGCAAGATCATCAAATTCCTTGGATGAGTAAGAAGAGGATAACGATGATGACGATGACAAAGACGAAGACGATGGAGATATAGGTCTTGACTTTTCGTTGATTGCCTCTGGGGATAAAGAAGGTTTGTATCATTAGTTTAAAAGAGCCAGTATTTTTACTCGGTTGAGAAACAAATAGAGAAGATAAGCTCAATGCAAAATTCATTTGTTCGTAAGAAATTTTATTTTATTTGTAAATAAAGAATACATAGAAATTGTCATTAACATACTCATGCTACCCACCTTTTAAAATATTATCTATATACATAAAAATTAAATTTGAATTATGTTTTATTTAAAGATCTCCAAGTTTCGAAATCTTGTTGCAAATCACTATTTATCTTACAAGTGTCTTTTATAATTTCAATACTTCTTCCTTGAACTATGGCTTCAATTTCTTTCTCATTATTAACCCAATTATTCAACTGATTATATTTAAGATATTTTAATTCAGTCTCATCTTTTCGATCTATCTCAGCATATGGATTAATTCTAGGATCTGTGACTGCTTCTTTCTGTTCATTTATAGCGGTTTCCTTATCGATTTCTGATTTTAAATTCTTTGATTCCACCTCGCAGTATTCAATAGAACGAAGTCTAGAATTCCAATTGTTAAATAAATATCTGTACAAAAAATCATTACATACCTCACCATTCGATTTATGTAAAGACCTATCACGATGATCCAATATATTATTCAAATGCAGCTTGATTATATCATCTGTAGAAAGTCTTGATAGTTGTAAAAATGACCTTATACCTTTTGGTGATAAGCACGCTTCTCTGCTCAAAGCCGGAGGATTCAAATTTTGATTATGGTTTTCTTCTGGCATACTATTCTTATTATTATTATCATTAGAGTCAGAACTCCATAGGATCATTTCCTTATCTCCCCTTGATCAATCAATCAAAAACAGGAAAAGGAAAAATAATTAAAATCAAGCAAAAAGCAAAATTTGTATTGATTCAACTTCTTTAATCTCTCTATTGCTTTTTTAAAAATTCATTTTTCTAGCGTTTTCTCTTCTACATAATTGATTAAAAAATATAACGTATATTTTAAAAGAAAGTAAAGTAAAATTACATTAATTTGTTACTTAATAGGATACTTATAGTTGACGAGATCTATTTCCAAGGGATATGTCAGTTATATCTGGCGATTTGAGTGATGACGCTGATGTTTTCAGAGATGTTCAGAATGTTAGAGGTACTGGATCAAAGTCTGTTTTATTGTTAGCGATTGGAAATTATTTGCAAAAAATGGCAATTCATTATAAAGAAGTTGAACACCCTCTGACTTTGAAGGAGAAATACCTGGATATCTCTTCAATTTTTGAACCTGTTATCAAGACATTGTTAAAGGTTTCGGATGAGTTGAAAATTCAAAATTTTCAAGAAGGTAGCAATAATGTATTAGATAATGAGTACACAAAGATCATTTATGGTTATGATGAATCATGTTATTTCATGTTACTTCTCAAATCATTGTATTATTTTAGTGTGGATCATATTAGCTATCGGGTTGATGTTGATTTGGAAAATGCCCACAGCTTTGATTATTTTCAAAAAAGATTAGATCCATTTAATGTATTACCATTAGTAATTGTTAATATATTATCTAAATTGAATATTATTAAAGCCGATAAATTCTTTCCTATAGTGCTCAAGTTGGCATGTGGTGTTTTAAAAGATTATCATTCTGCTTTTGAATTTCCATCAAGAGATATTAATTTTGAATTCTTTTTAAATTCTTGGGATAAATTCATCCAGGGGAAAATTCTTGAATATGATTCTTTAAATTTAATGGAAAAAGCAGAGTTTTTCAGAATAAAGGGGAACGAGCTGTTGAAGTCAAAGGAAAATGGGAAAGCTGTTGCTTTATACACTGAAGGTTTATTAAAATGTCCGAATTCATATCAGTTATTATGTAATAGAGCTGCTGCTTACACACTTTTAAATTCAATAGATCATAGTATTGAAGATTTAACTAAAGCTGTTGAGTTGAATCCAGCGTTTATTGCTGGCTGGACGAGATTGGGATTTAGTCATTTATATCAAGGTAATGCAGTTGAGTCCATAAATTGTTATGTTCATGCTGTGAAGTCTATTATGGGAGAGATTTTACCTATACATTTACAAAATAAATCTACTGAAGTTATTGAAGAGTATAGACAAAATTTACAAAAAAGAATGGTTAGTAAATTTATCTTGAAATTAAAAGAAAGTTTAGCA
Source organism: Pachysolen tannophilus NRRL Y-2460 (assembly GCA_001661245.1). NCBI lineage: Eukaryota > Fungi > Ascomycota > Pichiomycetes > Alaninales > Pachysolenaceae > Pachysolen > Pachysolen tannophilus. The sequence goes on from KV454011.1 coordinate 2,118,605, forward strand.
TTAGCTGAATCACGAGCTAAACAGCAAGGTTATCCGCAAGATTATATTGATTCAATCATTGGATCCGATGTCAAGAAATTTATTGGTAGATATAAATCAGCACCTATTAATCCTGGAAGAAGAGCTATAAGAAGACATATGGAACAACTTGCAAGAAATCAAAACGATGGTACTATGGGGCAAACTGTTGATATTATTCCTAGTGTTGCTAACGTTGCAACTGGAGGAACTCAACAGAGAACAGTTACTAGAAATGATATTCCAGGCGGATTTCCAGATATTACATCCATGATTTTTGGAGGAAGTGTAAACGGAGATAATAATATCATCACTACAGGCCTTAATAATCTAGCTACAGCTATTCCTCAAAATAATAATAATAATAATAACGATACAAACAACGGTGGAAATGAAACTGGTTTTAATGATCGGGCAACAAACACTAACAACAATACTAATGAACCTAGGCTTGAAAATTTTAGTCGAATGGTAAGAAGCTTAGCAGAGGCATTCAACTCTGGACAAACTACGATTGATGTAAATCGTATTCAACCAAATTTTGCTAATGATTTTCGTGACCTGATTGTTCAAATTTTGGGACCATTAGATAGAAATAATGGAAATAATGAGAATGCAGGAGAAGGAGCGGGTAATACGACAGAAGTAAATGGTGCTTCAGGAATAAATGGGGATACTACTGCTAATGGAAATGCTGCTAACAATATTTTGAATAATAATAATAATAATAATAATAATAATAATAATAATGGAAGTAATGCTGGTAGATCTAACAGTTATGAAATAAATATCGAAGTTGATCCTTCAACTGAAAGCAATACAACCGATTTAAATGATCATTCTATGTCGAGTGATGATATTATAATTCAGCTGCCACAGACACATTCTGCTATCAATTCAGAAAGACTGTCACCGGTGATATCGAGACCCCCTTCATCTGCAGCTTCAAATCAAGTTCATATTGAGAATGAGGATGAAAGTGCTGATCCCGATATCAATATCGACGATATCATGACGGACGATCCCCAGAGAAATGCCAATAATACTAATACTAATACTGACAACAACAATAACAATAACAATAATAGTAATCTTGGTGGAGGGAACAACAACATTTTCAATTTTTTACAAACTGTAAATGAGCATATTCCAAGTCATGTTAGAGATGCGTTCCAAAGAAGTGCTCAATCTGCTTTTTCAAATATGTTAAATGGGGTTGCAAATCAACAGAGAACAGGAGGAGGAACTGGAGGTCAATCGGGAACAAATAGTCCTTTTACCAGCCATACAGTTATCATTCAATCTGGTAATTCTCCTGCACGTACTTTTGTTAACCAAGTTCCTCAACCTGAGAGCAACTCTACAACTACAAATAGTACTACGCATGACAGAAATAATGAAGAAGAGGAATTTCCAGGACATGATGTTGACTAAGAAGTAGTTTCCATCTCTTACTCTTATCTGAAGAGAGAAAGAAAATAGTATAGTTTGTGTATAGCAGTCAGTCAGTGGGTTTTTAATATATCATTTGTTTTTTCAAATAAGACACTACCAAGACAATTAAAGTGGTGAACTCGTTTTTTAAAATGAACTCCAATTAGATTAGATTTTAATTACTCAAGTTTAGTTTTCGGTATTGATTTATCATAAAAAACTTGATTTTATTTAACTAATGAGTGTTAAGAAAATGGCTTCTGATTCTTCATGTATTTTTTGCAAAATTATTAAAGGTGAGTTAATATGAAATATATATATATATATATATATATATAATAATAATTTGACTATAAGGGTTATTACGTACCATGCAACTACTCAATTAGACCACAGATTGTGCATGTCTTTGTAAAATTGAATTTTTTAGATCCTATGTTGATCATTACTTTTAGATACTAACATGGATGACAATTATATATAGGCGAGATTCCATCATTAAAGATAATTGAAACGCCGCTTAGTTATTCATTTTTCGATATTCAACCAACTGCAAGAGGTCACATATTAATCATTCCAAAGTATCATGGTGCAAAATTGCACAATTTACCAGATGAAAACTTGGCTGATATCTTACCAATTGCAAAGAAAATTGCCATTGCTTCAGGTTTAGATATCGATTCTCCAGAAGGTACAGGATACAATATTTTGCAGAATAACGGTAGAATTGCACACCAAGTGGTTGACCACGTCCATTTCCACTTAATTCCTAAAAGAGACACCAAGACCGGCTTAGTTGTTGGCTGGCCCGCTGAAGATGCAGATTTCGGCGATTTGAAGGCACAACAACAAGAAATCTTAACCAAGTTGAAAGAATCGGGCTTGATTTCAGAAAACTGACTATCCATGAAAAATGCGAAAAATCATACGAATACAAAGCTCTGAACCTGGAAATAAAAATAAAATAAAAAAAAAACCATATACAATAAATTGTCTATTTCTATATAATCACTCCAGGCAGCTATTGGCTCTCATAGATTACCATGGTCGCCATTATCGTCGTTATCGTTGTCGTTGTCGTTGTCATTGTATAGTTTTTAACACAGTTTACTATGAATCTTATTTGACCGTAAAGGCAACCATCGAACCTTCTTCTTCTTTTTTGGCAGATTTTTTTTTCCTTTTTTGTATTTTGCCACTGTTTGCAGAAAGACAAGTAGACAGATTACTAAATTGTAAGGTTAACTTAAAAGTAGAGAAACTAGATTATTCCAAGGTCTTTTTTTTAAAATTATAATTATTTTGAAATCTTTCTAATTCATTGATCATTTTAATTGAGCTTTTAATTGATCAGTAAATAAGTTATTGTTTTCTGTTTTTTTTTTTTTTTCTTATTTGGTTTAATAAAATAAAAGGATTTAAAAAAAAAATAATTATAAAAAGTTAAAATGGTTGATGAAAAGAAACAAAAATTGGTTGATTCATCGGGTGCTCAACCTGCTGAAGATGATAGAACCGCTACAGCTATTTTAAGAAGAAAGAAGAAAGAGAATTGTAAGTGTTTTTTTTCTATTTTTTAATTTTTTTGTTTGATAAAGTATTGTGAAAGGGAAGCGCTGATGGTGGGGAGAGGTTGTTTTATCTCAATTGGTTTTAATTATTTAAATATGTTTGCCCGTTTACCAATACAATAAAAATATGTATGAATACTAACAAAGGTTTTTTGTTTTTTCTTTTGTTTTTTGTTTAGCTTTAATTGTTGATGATGCTATTAATGATGATAACTCTGTCATTGCCATGTCTTCTAATACTATGGACAAGTTACAGTTGTTCCGTGGTGATACAGTTTTAGTCAAGGGTAAGAAGCGTAAAGATACAGTGTTGATTGTATTGGCTGATGATGATATGGATGATGGTGTTGCCAGAATCAACCGTTGTGTTCGTAACAACTTGAGAGTTAGATTGGGTGATATTGTTACTATTCATCCTTGTCCAGATATTAAATATGCTACAAGGATATCTGTATTACCGATTTCTGATACAATTGAAGGTATTACAGGTTCTTTGTTCGATGTTTATTTAAAACCTTATTTTGTTGAAGCTTATAGACCAGTTAGAAAAGGTGATTTTTTTACTGTTAGAGGTGGGATGAGACAGGTGGAGTTTAAAGTTGTTGAAGTTGATCCTGCTGAATATGCAATTGTGGCTCAAGATACTATAATTCATTGTGATGGTGAACCAATTAATAGAGAAGATGAAGAAAATAATTTAAATGAAGTTGGTTATGATGATATTGGTGGTTGTAGAAAGCAAATGGCTCAAATTAGAGAATTGGTAGAATTACCATTAAGACATCCACAATTGTTTAAATCAATTGGTATTAAACCACCAAGAGGTATTCTTATGTATGGTCCTCCAGGTACTGGTAAGACTTTAATGGCAAGAGCTGTAGCCAATGAAACTGGTGCTTTCTTTTTCTTGATCAATGGTCCTGAAATTATGTCTAAGATGGCTGGTGAATCTGAATCAAATTTAAGAAAAGCTTTTGAAGAAGCTGAAAAAAATGCTCCTGCAATTATCTTTATTGATGAAATTGATTCAATTGCACCAAAGAGAGATAAAACTAATGGTGAAGTTGAAAGAAGAGTTGTTTCACAATTATTAACATTGATGGATGGTATGAAGGCAAGATCAAACGTTGTTGTTATTGCTGCTACAAATAGACCAAATTCTATTGATCCTGCTTTAAGAAGATTTGGTAGATTTGATAGAGAAGTTGATATTGGTATTCCAGATGCTACTGGTAGATTAGAAGTTTTAAGAATTCATACAAAAAATATGAAATTAGCTGAAGATGTGGATTTGGAAGCAATTGCTGCTGAAACTCATGGTTACGTTGGTGCTGATATTGCTTCCTTATGTTCAGAAGCAGCAATGCAACAAATTCGTGAAAAGATGGATCTCATTGATTTGGATGAAGAAACTATTGATGCTGAAGTTTTAGATTCTTTGGGAGTAACTATGGATAATTTCAGATTTGCCTTGGGTAATTCTAATCCATCTGCATTACGTGAAACTGTTGTTGAAAGTGTTAACGTTACTTGGGATGATATTGGAGGATTGGATAAGATTAAAGAAGAATTAAAAGAAACTGTTGAATATCCAGTTTTACATCCAGAACAATATACAAAATTTGGTTTATCTCCTTCAAAAGGTGTTCTTTTCTTTGGTCCACCAGGTACTGGTAAAACATTATTAGCTAAAGCAGTTGCCACTGAAGTTTCAGCTAATTTTATTTCTGTTAAAGGTCCTGAATTATTGTCGATGTGGTTTGGTGAATCCGAATCTAATATTAGAGATATATTTGATAAGGCAAGAGCTGCTGCACCAACAGTTGTCTTTTTAGATGAATTAGATTCTATTGCTAAAGCAAGAGGTGGATCATTAGGTGATGCTGGAGGTGCTTCGGATAGAGTTGTTAACCAATTATTAACTGAAATGGATGGTATGAATGCCAAGAAAAATGTTTTCGTTGTTGGAGCTACTAACAGACCAGATCAAATTGATCCAGCATTATTAAGACCTGGTAGATTAGATCAATTGATATATGTTCCATTACCAGATGAACAGGCAAGACTTTCCATTTTAAATGCTCAATTGAGAAACACACCGTTAGAACCAGGTTTGGATTTAATTGAAATTGCAAAAACCACTCATGGTTTCTCTGGTGCTGATTTATCATATATCGTTCAAAGAGCTGCAAAGTTTGCTATTAAAGATTCTATTGAAGCACAAAGACAAAGAGAAGCTGAAAAAGAAGCTAAAGTCAAAACTGAAGGAGATGATGTTGAAATGGAAGAAGAAGCCGTTGAAGAAGATCCTGTTCCATATATCAATAGAGGCCATTTCGAAGAAGCAATGAAAACTGCAAAACGTTCCGTCTCAGATGCTGATTTAAGACGTTACGAAGCATATGCCCAACAATTACAAGCTTCAAGAGGTCAATTCAGTAATTTTAGATTTAACGAAGGAGCCGCAGCATCTACTGCCCCAGCAGTAGATCCATCGCAATCTGGAACCGGCGCAGAATTCAACAATGTCGAAGAGGAAGAAGATGATTTATACAGTTGAGAAAAGGAAAAAAGAAAAGAAAAAAAAAAAAGTAACCAAGTGTTAGCTAGTTGTTGTTAGTTGTTAATTGTTTCAAGTAGCTTTAATTATTTTATTTTTTCTTGTTTTTTTTTTTGAACCTAAACCTTTTTTTTTTTATTTGATTTTTTTATATATTTTATTTTTACTCTTTTATTTTTTTATTTTTTACCTGTGTTGTTAAAGCCGCAATCATCATTTGAACTCTTTTTTTTTTCTTTCTTTCTCTCTTTCTCTCCCCATTTCATTTCATTTCATCTTTCTATATTTTCTTGAATAATAATTGAATGAAAAGTTAAAAAAGAAATCTATATATCATTATTTTGGTGTGTAATTAAACGTGATAATCGTAGGTCGTGTGTATAAAACCAAATTTGTATTTTTTAAATTTTTTTTTTTTTTTTTTTTTTTTTTTTTTTTTTTTCAATTTTTTTTTTCGCAACCGAATTCGGTTCCGCATCAAGTAACAATTGATTTTTCATTTCCATATGTTAGCTATAAAACTCTTTTAATTTCTCAATTCAAAGAGATTTGTTCATATTAACCAAGAATTTTATTTATTTTAATATTTAAACCTTTAATTGTTTAATAATAACGACAACGTTTTTAATAATTGAAAGGAATTATTAGAGTTGAGACAAGAAGCCATGTTCAAGTTACAATCTAGAAACCAATTTTCACCTTTACTTCGTAATTCTTTAACTAGAAATTATGCTGCCGCAGTTGCCAAATTTCAAGGTACTAAAAATGCCAAAGGTAATTATACTGTTACTATGATTGAAGGTGATGGTATTGGTGTTGAGATTTCTGAGGCTGTTAAGGATATCTATAAGGCTGCTAAAGTTCCAATTGAATGGGAAGCTGCTGATGTTAGACCTTTACTTATTAATGGTAAGACTACAATTCCAGAACCAGCTGTTAAATCTATTAATAAGAATTTAGTTGCTTTAAAAGGTCCTTTAGCTACACCAGTTGGTAAAGGTCATCAATCTTTGAATTTGACTTTAAGAAGAACTTTCAATTTGTTTGCCAATGTTAGACCATGTAAATCTATTGTTGGTTATAAGACTCCATATGATAACGTTGATACTGTTTTAATTAGAGAAAATACTGAAGGTGAATATTCTGGTATTGAGCACGTTATAGTTCCAGGTGTTGTCCAATCGATTAAATTGATCACAAGACCAGCTTCAGAAAAAGTTATTAGATATGCTTTCCAACACGCTATATCTACTGGTAGAAACCATGTTTTAGTTGTTCATAAAGCTTCAATTATGAAATTATCAGATGGTTTATTTGTTGAAGTTGCTAAAGAATTAGCTTCAGAATATCCAAATGTTAAACTTTCATTTGAAAACTTGGATAATACTTCGTTAAAATTAGTTCAAAATCCATCCCAATATAACAATTTAGTTATGGTTATGCCAAACTTGTATGGTGATATCATGTCAGATTTATCTTCTGGTTTAATTGGTGGTTTAGGTTTAACCCCATCAGGTAACATGGGTGACAAAGTCTCCATCTTTGAAGCTGTCCATGGTTCAGCTCCAGATATTGCAGGAAAAGGATTGGCTAACCCAACTGCCTTATTATTATCTTCATGTATGATGTTAAGACATATGGAATTAAACGATCACGCATCAAAAATTGAAGAAGCAGTTTACAAAACTATTGCTTCAGGTCCAGAAAACAGAACTAAAGACTTGAAAGGTAGCTCGTCTACTTCCCATTACACTGAACAAGTCATCAAAAACTTATAGATTGGATTCAACACATTATATAGGGGGGAGAAAGTGAAAGACAAAAATTTCTTTAAAGAAAAAAAAAAAAATTGAAACAAAAATGAAAAAAAAATAAAAAAAATAAAAAATTGGTAGAATTAATTATTTGAGGTTATAGATCATCTCTTCTTTTTTTATTATTTTTTTTTTTTTTTATGTTTTTTTATTTTTATTTTTTATTTTTATTTTTATTAAAACAATTTTTAAAATAATATTTAGTATAATCCATGTTACATCTAGTGTTTTTTTTATAACTTAACTTGACTTTACTTGACTTTATAAAAGTTCAAATATATCTATTCTTTATATATCTATCTATCTATTCTTATATAAATTTATTGTAATTATTTTTTTTTGGTATAAAATTCATTAGGGGCTGTTGTATGTATATGAGGCCCGAATTGAAAAGTTGAAAAATTTTATCGTAGTAGTAGAATAACTAGTGAAGAGAGTAATATATAATTTAAGTATATATTGATCATGTCATCACGGAATATTTTAGTTCTTATATCTGGTAATGGTTCTAATCTTCAAGCGCTTATAGATGCGTCTTTAAATGGTGAGTTACCTGCAAAGATTAGTTGGGTTATATCATCATCTTCAACAGCTTATGGTTTAGAAAGAGCTTCTAATGCATCGATTCCAACACTGATTCATGAATTGAAAAATTATTATAAAGATATTCCAAAATCAGATAAAAAGGCAAGATCAGATGCTAGAAAGAAATTTAATCTTGATTTGGTAAATTTAATATTGAATGATAAGAAGAATGGTAAACCTGATTTAATTGTATGTGCAGGATGGATGTTAATACTTTCACCTGATTTTTTAGCTCCATTAGAAAAAGCCAAAATTCCAATTATTAATTTGCATCCATCTTTACCTGGGAAATTTGATGGAATTAATGCGATTGAAAGAAGTTATAAGGCAGGCCAAGAGGGTGAAATTGATGAAGGTGGATGTATGATTCATAAAGTTATTCAAGAGGTGGATGCAGGTGAACCATTGGTGGTTAAAAAGATTAATGTAGTCAAAGGTGAGTCCTTAGAAAGTTGGGAAAACAGAATTCATCAATTAGAACATGTTGCTATTGTTGAAGGAACGATTAAAGCCCTACAGGAATTGATTTAATATATATATAATATATATAATATATATATGTGTGTGTTTAGAAATTAAAATAATAAAAAAAAAAAGTATATTTTCTTTTTTAAACAATTAAGCATCTACTTGCATTGTATCTAAATTCACAACTTCTTCTTCAACATCAACCAATTTATAGATATCTTCTTTTAAAATAGCAGTGGATCCTCTTGGGAATTTATATGATTTTGATTTTTGTGCTCTGGTATTTGGTGTCAAGTAATTCCTATATAGTTGAGCATCTTTACCAATTTCCATCACACAAACATCTACATTTGAACCTGAACCTAAATCATTCCAAATACCTGCTTCAATGGCGTCTGAACATAATTTTATTGCTTCTTCTTTAGTTAACCCATCTCTCCAATTCGATTCCAAGACTGCCATTGCCAGCAAGGAACCAGAACCTAATGACTGATAAAAACCTACATCTGTAGAGCCATGTGCATGTATTGAAAATAAATGAGCACCTGTAGGATCAATTCCTGCTACAATTAAATATGCACCAATATGACCTTGATACTTGTATAAATGTTGTTTCAACATTGTTAAAGCAGTAACAACACGGGGACTTCTATTAGCAGACATCGAATGAAGCTCAAGATTAGATGAAATCAATTGTGTAACCATCTCTGTATCAGCAGCTGTACCAGCACCAGCACACCATATCGTTGGTGAAAGACGATGTAATTTTTCACAATTCTTATCAGCTACAATTGGACCAGCAGTCGCTCTTGTATCAGCAGCAATCTAAGAAAAAGCAAAAAACAGAAAAATAATCCAGTTAGTATATATATATATATATATTTAGATCAAAAAAAATGGAAATCTAAATATCAAATATAGTACTTACAATAACGCCACCATTGAATTTACATCCAACAATTGTTGTACCAGTAGAAGTAGCTTTAGGAACCCCAACTCCTTTTGCTGCCAAATATTGATTCCTCTGATAATTATCAAAACTAAGACCAACCATTCTCAATTACTCAATTATTCTATTAGATGGATTTCTATTAATTTTAATAATAGTTATATAATTATCAATATTAAAATTAATACTACTAATATTACTACTACTACTACTACTACTATTATTATTGTTAGTGTCTTTTTTTTTTTTTTTTTTGGCTTCAACTTCACCACCCATTTGTGTACTGTGAGCACGACCCTTTGTTTCTTTCAATTTCAAACCTTTTTTGGGAAATTGATATTTGCGTGCACTACCTCGGTTATTTAATTTTTTTAAAAATTCTTTTTGGGACAATTGATACGCGCTCACACGACTTAGTTTTGTTTTATTTTTTTTCACGAAAATCCAAAAAAAAACCCATAGTCGTGTGGGCGCGTATTAATTTAGCTTTTTTAGGGAAACAAGGTTTTTTTTTTTTTTTTTTTTTTTTTTGAGGATTTGAGATTTGGGTCTTTGGGATGAAGTTAACGCATTGAATGTTGATTTGTTTTTATATGTTTAAAAAAATAGAACAAGCAACGGCGCTTCCAGTTTAAAAGAGGTAGATGAATTGAAACTGGGGAATTCTAGTAATTGGAAAGGAAATAATTTGGGAAAAGGAGGTTGAAAAGAAAAGAAGAAAAGAAGAGAAAAAAAAAACAAGAAAGATGTTAGATTTTTATTCATATACTTCCCCTTCACGGGTAAAGACACTTGTTGTACCAACTCATAATCTTTCTCTTCAAAAATTTGAAGAATATTTCCATGGAATTCTTTCAAAATATTATGAGGTTCGGTTAGTTGATGTTAATAGGAATAATGGATTATTTAATCCTCAAGGTTATCCTCATGGGCGGGTAGTTTATGATTATCAATTAGTTGATAGTGATACTGAATCACTTTTTTTAAATGATTTCGAACCATTTAGAAAAATGTTTAATGTTATTGGAATTTGTTCATATGATGAAGGTTTTGTTGATGTTGCTGAAGAACAATTGATAGAATTGAAGAAATATCATAATAATGCTATAAATTATAATATAATAGCATTTGATACTCCAATAGAAATAGTTGGAAAAATACAAGACAAAAATAAAAATATTTTTTATTTACCAAAGATAACAAGTTCTAAATTAACAAATATTGAAACAATATTATGCGATGTCACTTCTAATTTCTTGGAAGCATTATCGAATTATGCATCTGCTTATCAACACGTTACGCTAAGATCTCCAGGTTCAATAACAAATAATAATAATAATAATACAACAGCAGCAGCAGCAGCAATAACGACAACAACAGGATTCAGTTCGGGAAATACTTTAAATTCAAAATCAAAGAGAAGTATATCGGGAGCATTTTCACTTAATGGAGGGTCTTCATCTCCAACTCTTTCTACAAATTCTTTTAATTCTACACATACAATAACTACAGAAAAAAAGAAAAAAAGAATTTCTTCTGCAAATTTTTTACCAAATTTTGATTCAAATTCAAATTTATTACATCAAGAAAGATTGAAAAATAATAAAAATAAAGGTCGTCAACATAAAATTTTTGGAAATTTTTATTTACTTAGTGGTAGATTAAATGATGCTTTAAAAGAATTTTGTGAATGTATTAATTTGTTGAAAAGTTGTAACGATTTTCTTTGGTTAGGAAGTGCTTTAGATGGATTAAGCGTTTGTGTCTTGATTTTAACTTTTTTAGAAGTTCCATTTCAATTACCTCTTTCAACAACTTCAATAATTAATACTGTGGGACATCATTCATCTTCTTCTTCTTCTATATCGACTACTACTTCAACTTCTACTCCAGGAATAACTGGTAAAGATTCTGTTGTTGTTTATTCTCCAAATAATTCTCCAAGAAATTCAATGAACTCAGTAACAAGAACAATATCAAATCAAATGAACAATGGAACAAATTCACCTTCATCACATCAAACCCCTGGATCATTAGAATATAGTTTACAAACAATTCCTGAATTAGTAAATAAATTGGTTAATAAGTGTATTTTTTACTACAAATTAACTTTTGAAAATTCAGATGACTGTGTTCCAGGTCTAGTATATTGTGAAACTTTGGTGCGTTATATTAAATTTATGACTGTTGTCAGCTTGAATAAAGGTTTGGATTTCCATGTATTAAGAAACATTGTTAAAAGTACTCCACTTCCTAAAGAGCACTGCGTTATCGATGATGGCTCAATATCACCAATGGTTTTCGATAAATTGGAAATTATGAGATTCGAACAAGAAATTTTTAATAATCAATTTGAAGATATGGCTGTTATTAATAAATGCAGAATATACTGCTCTTTGATAGCTGTTTGTGCAGATTTAGATCTTTTGAGGAAAAGATCTTTTTTATTAAGACAATTATTTTTCTTGATTTTACCAGAACTACAAGATAAAAAATTCGCAATAAACACAGCAATAACAATTTCTGGTAGTTGTAAAATTTCAGAAACAGGTGATGAAACAGCATTAACAAAGATATTGGATGACTTATTAAAAAGTTATGGTATTAGTACAGATCCAAATGATACTTCAACCCTTCAATCATTTGTACCGAATTGGATGAAATTGCACAAGACTTTATTGAAAAATTGCATAAAATTAGTTGAAAGCTTAAGTCTTTGGAAAACATCATTGAGATATAATTCAATTCTTTTGAAAAATTATTCTTACTCGTTGAGCGAGGAAGAACAAGTTAATTTACTTCAAAAAATGAGGACACAATATCTGAAATTAAAACATACAAGACTTGACAAAATAAAATTACTTTATTGGGATGAATACCTTGTCAGGGATATTTCTGCAGTGCAAACAGTTAACCAGGCTGCCCCAGTGATTAGAAATTCTAGAAGAAATAGTTATCTTACCAATGGTTCCCATTTAAAGCAAAATATTTACAATCCATATAGCAATAAGAATATTACAGCAGAAGATGAACGTTTAGTCGAAGGTGAACCAGTGGACATTCGAGTAACAATGCAAAACCCTTTTCTTTTTGATATTGATATCAGCAAGGTCCAGATCCATTGCAATGACTTCAAAATCAAGACAGTGACATCAAATGCTTCTCAAAAATCTCAATTAGAAGAAGAAAAAAATGATTTTTTTGTTATAAAAGCAAATTCAATTGCAGAGTTATTTGTCAGTTTTATACCTTTGCAAAAAGGTGAGTTGAAAATTTTAGGAATTAAAGCGATAGTGTGTGGTTGTGATGAACAAGTATTTGAAGTTTGTCTTAACAAGAATTTTAAAGTATTTGAAAAAATTAAAACTTTTGGTATTGAAAAGTTTCTTACAAAAAATGATGCAACGAAGGAAAATAACAATCAAATATTGTACGATAATGATTATTCATCTATTGAGATAAAAACTTTAAAATATCATGTTCTTTCTGCCCAACCCATGCTTTCACTAGTTGATATGTCATTGAATAATAACTGGGTAATGTTATTGGAAGGAGAAACAAAAGAGTTTTCTATTTCTTTGAAAAATATCTCCTCAGTTGAAATCAACCACTTAATTTCAAGTTTTATTGATTCCACAACCACACCTTTATCCAAGGCCTTACTGACAAAATTACCTGGGAACGAGGTTTACGAGATTGAATATTATTTGATCAAGAAAATCCCTTTCAGGATTTTAAACAAGGAAAATCTCAAGTTGATAAAAAATAATGAGGAATTTAAGATAGATTTGGAGATAGTGGGAAAGCGTGGTATGACTAGTGCTAGCGTTTTATTAGAATATTCAAACAACACCGGGGAAGAAGTTGACAGCAAATACATCAGAAACATAGAGATTCCAGTCAATGTCACTGTATACCCAAGTGTAGAGATCTCAAGCTGCGATATCTTGGCTCTTTTCACTTCTGAAACGGTTCTTGAAAATTCAGATTTATTGAAAGCTCTTAATTTGAGTGGTAAATTCGATAGAAGGTCTTTTTGGTCTTACCTAAACAATCGTGTTGTGAAAAAAAATGAAAAGATGTCAGACTATTGTCTTTTAGTTATCGATCTAAGAAATAGTTGGAGAACTGAAATCGAAGTTGAACTAAGAAGTTCTGCATCGATTTTATGCGATGACGACGGTTTATTACCATTACCATCAGATTATGATGAATCAGACCAAGAGAAGAGTGACGATTGTTGTGTAACAAGTTGTATTATTGAGAGAGGCCTGACTGAGAGATTTTTACTTCCAATTAAGCGCATTTCATTGCCTCAAGAACAACTATCGCAAGATATACCGAGTTTGAGAAACAAGCAATTTATCTTTGATAAGACTACTCCGAAAGAAGAACAAAACTTCATACGTGAAGCATTCTGGTATAGACAGGAGCTATTAAGACATATCAAAGGTGTTTGGTCTATCAAGAGGGAAAAAAGTTATGAAACTGTAGAGGTAGAGAAAACTGGAAATGTTGAACTCCGTGGTGTAAGATTATCGTCAAGAATGTTAAACATTTTGAAAGTGGAAAGTGTGGGATTAGAGCAATTCATTTTGAGAAATGTTAATGACGATGAGACCTCGAATAGCAACCAATTATTAAGCAAGAAGGATAATTTGGCGTATGATTTGAAATTGGAAGATTTTTACATTATTAAAACCAAGATAATTAATAGAACGCATACACCTATTACAGGTATATTAAGACATGTACCTGTTTCTAAATCTTCTTCCCTATCAATTGAAAGAAAGATTTTATTCAACGGTGTTTTGCAGTACACTTTACCAAGCACAATCATGCCAGGTGAAAGTTTTGAAGTTGATTTAGGAATATGCATATTAGAAAAAGGTGAATATGAGTGGAGGTCTATTTTTGATCAATTTGAAATGGTTGATGATAAAATTTCAGAGGGAAAAGTTGATATTGTTGGAAGTCATCTGCAAAGAGAATCTTTATTAATAAAAGCTAATTAAAGGAAGAAAAAAGAAAAAAAAAATTTTTTTAACAGCTAATTTAAAAATTTCGTTGTTATATAGTTTTCATGTTTTCATTGCATTATTTTTCTTTTTAATTTTTAGGAATAATAAAAAGTTTGGATGATTTTTAAAAATTCTACAAAATTTGACTCTATATTTTTGGGGGAATTTTTGTTTAATTTAAGAAAATAAAAAGATGATGAATTTGAAATCAATTTTCTTTCCAAATGACAAAATAACTCAAATAGCTGAACAACAAAAAAAAAAAAAATTTAATAAAAAAAAAAAGTTCCATATCCATGTTAAATGTTACTAAATACTTTTAAAAGCACATTTTAAACTTCAAAAAATAATAGAATTAATACTATATATAAAAAATTACAAGAAACGTAACAAAGAAATCAAAAAAATAAACTAAATAGATTAAATGCATCAATTAGCTTATAATTTATCGTAATATTCTTCATAACCTGGAACGTTTTCTTTAAGACCGTGTCTCTTACGAGCAGCAGTAACAATTTCTCCGGATTTTGAAGTTGGATCAGTTGGATCACCAGTCATAGTAGCCCAATGGTCGAAAACCATCTGTGGGAAAGCTTGACCACCAGTAGCTTGACGTAAGTCACCACTGAAACCAAATGATTCATTAACTGGTAAGTATGCCTTAACAGTGAACAATGGAGTACCTGGTCTTTGTTCTTCAGAGATAACTTGACCTCTCTTCTTGTTCAAGACAGAGTAGATACCACCAATAGCATTTTCTGGACATTGAATTTCAACCAAGAAAACAGGTTCTTGGATTCTTGGTTCAGCCAATAAAACAGCGGCATAGGTAACTCTTCTCATAGTTGGGATAATTTGACCACCACCTCTGTGGATAGCATCGGCATGTAAGGTAACATCCAACATGTTGATTCTAACAGATCTCATGTTTTCACCAAAGATAGGACCTTCCTTGGTAGCCCATTGGAAAGCAGCAACAACAGAATCCTTAATTTCAGACAAGTATTGAACAGCCTTAGTTTGGTCAACAACCAAATTTGGACCGTTACCATCTGGACCGAAACACCAAATCTTTCTAGCATCAGTGACATCCCAACCAAATTCATCTGCCATTAATCTAGCTCTGACCTTGAAATCTTCTCTTGGAGAAATCTTACCAGATTCAATAGCCAATGAGACTTCTTCATCAATTGGTTCGGCTTTAACGTAAAGTCTGTTATGCTTGTTTGGTGATTTAGATAATGCAACCATTGATGATTCAGCTTCAACAGTTTCTCTGTAAGCGACAACTGGTGGAGAAATCTTTAATGGAATACCAGCATGATCGTTTTCTAAATCTTGTAAACAAATTTCCAAATGTAATTCACCAGTACCAGCAACAATATGTTCACCAGATTCTGACATACGAGTCAAAACACATGGATCGGATTTGGATAAACGTTTTAAACCTTCAACCAATTTTGGTAAATCAGAAGCATTCTTAACTTCAACAGCAACTTCAACAACTGGAGAAACAGAGAATTTCATAACTTTCATGTTGTGAGAAGCTTCATTTGTGGTAATAGTACCAGATTTCAATAAGAATTGATCGATACCAACAATACCAACAATGTTACCAGCTGGACAGTCATCAATTGGTTCGACGAATCTACCCATCATTAAAACAACTCTTTGAACTGCCTTTAAGAATAAATCTTCTTTCTTACCTGGAACATAGTTTGGACCTTGGATTCTGACTTTTTGACCAGATTTAACGGTACCTGCAAAGACACGACCAAAAGCGTAGAATCTACCTTTATCAGATGTTGGAACCATCTTAGAGATATACAACATTAAATCTGCCTTAGGGTCACAGTTTTTAATAGCAATACATGAAGCATCATCAGCTGGACCTTCGTATAAAGTTTCAGCTCTGTAGTTTTGAGCAGTGACTGGGGAAGGTAAATGAAGAACAATCATTTCCATCAAAGCATCAGCAGCTGGTAAGAATTTTCTCATAACAACTTTTAATAAAGCTTTACCTTCTAAATCTTTTTCATCACCTTTTAATACAATTTCCAATTTTTCCAACAAGACTGGAATTTGATCTTTCTTGAAATTCATGATAGCACTGAATAATCTAAAGATTGGATCCAAGACAAACATGTTGAAAGCTCTTTCTAAAGCTTTTCCATCAGCATCTTTATCTTTGTTAGACCATTTCTTTGTCTTTGGGTTGAAATAAGAATCACCCCATAATCTTTCCATCATTTTATTACCATCAACACCAAATTTCTTGGAGTAACGGTGAGCAAATTGTCTAACGGTAAAAGCCCAACCGTGTAAACCAGAACCAAATGCAACGGTACCTCTGTCTGGGTAAACTTGAACATCACCTAAAGTTTTATCGGAATAAGTGGAGATGATAACGTTAACAGATTCAACGGTTCTTGAGAAAGATTGATATAAATCTTCCTTTGTGACTTGTAATTCCAACAATGCACGATCAACCTTGTTAATGATGACAACTGGTTTAATTCTTTCAGCTAAAGATTGTCTTAAAACAGTCTCAGTTTGAACACAAACACCTTCAACACAGTCAACAACAACCAAAGCACCATCTGTAACTCTTAAAGCAGCAGTAACTTCTGAAGAGAAATCAACGTGACCTGGGGAATCAATCAAATTAATCAAGAAACTGTTACCATCAGTCTTTTGTTTGATTTCTTTAACATCCTCATCGGACATTTCAGCATACAAGGAAATAGCAGTAGATTTAATAGTAATACCTCTTTCTTGTTCATCCTTTCTTGTATCGGTGAAACGAGCTTCACCGGCCTTAGCAGCTGAAATAATACCAGCTCTTTGAACCAAGGAATCGGTTAAAGTAGATTTACCATGATCGACATGGGCAATGACCGACATGTTACGGACATTGGTGGTCTTGTCCATTAAACCACGGATTTGGTCAACAGTGAAAGCAACTAAAAAAAAGAAAAATCAAATAAAAATTAAAAAAATGTTAGTATCAATTGTTTGTTAACCGCCATTTAAAATTGGTAATAAAAAATTTTTACCATGGGCGGCTATTTTCATAAAATATCCTATCCTCATGGCAAAAATTACAACGAAAAAAAAAGCTATTCAACTCTTTTTTTTTCTTTTTTCAACTCAATAAAAAATCAATCAAAGAATTACATACCCATCTTTTATTATTTTTTTTTAATTTGGCAATAGGATGAAACAAAAAAAAAGACCAAAAAAAAAAAAAATATAAAAAAAAGAGAATATAATTAAAATAGAATTAAAAAAAAAGTAAAGGTGAGAATGGAATTACTTAGTGGGTGGATTGAAAATGAAAAATTTTTTTTTTTGTTTTAATTTTTTTTTTTGCTTCTGAAGATGCGCTTTTAATTTTATTACGTAAGAATTGGACCAAAAATGAGGGTAACCCTCCCAGAAGCGCAGTTACTAGCGCAAGAGTATTTATGCGTACGCGTGTATATACGCTATTTTGGAATAAACCTGTGTGCGCAACTTTATACACAACATGCGGGCGCTTATTTTATTATTTTATAAAAAAAAATTTAAGATCTGCGTTCAAGTAAACGTGTATGCGCACTCTATGTGTATTTGCGCAAACGCGCAAACGCGTGCAGTATAATAATAGTTTTATTTTTCTTTTTGCCTCTACTATTGAAATTAAATTAAATGATATTAAATGGATTAATAGCAGCTGCTGAGATTAAATAAAAAATCAAAAATCATTAGGATATGATATTGAGTAGCCAAAGAAAAAAAAAGAAAAAGAAAAAAGAGAATAAAAACAAAACAAAACAAAGTAAAAAGTGAAAAGTGAAAAGTGAAAAGTGAAAAAAAAAAAAAATAAAGTAATAAAGGGTAAAAGGAAAATTAAAATTAAAATAAAAAAATAAAAATAAAAAATAAAAAGATAAAAAAAAAAACTTTGTATTCGTAACTTATTTGTAAAGCTCATTATAAAACTGTGTCTTCACCCATGTGTGAAAACCCACGGAACTTTTCTTGCATGGAAGAGCTCAATACGGAGTTCACAGGTGTCAATCTTGGGGTCTCTGAAGTAAATTCATCATCAAAATTTGAAATATCATGTGGAGATTTTACTTCTGGTAAATAAGGTGGAGCAACTTTACGGCTCAATATATCTGAAAAATTAACATTATTAAAATAACTATGTTCCATAACTTCTTCTGCATCTCTTGGACCTGATCCCAATCTTTTCAGAGGATCTCTTGTTAATAATTGTTGTAAAATATCCACCGAATCACGGGCCATTTGAACAGGATAAAGTGGTTCATCGGTTAAAATCGAATTGAAAACTTCATCATCATCTTCACCTCTAAAAGGAGATTGACTCAATAACATTTGATAAAGTAAGACACCAAACGCCCACCAATCAACTGCCTTACCATATTTCTGTTCTTTCAAAATTTCAGGAGCCATAAATACTGGAGTACCACAAAAAGTCGATGTAGTATTACCAAAATGCATATCTTCTTTACATAACCCATAATCTGCAATCTTGATATGACCCTCTGTGGTTAATAATATGTTATCCAATTTTAAATCACGATATATTACACCATTCTCATGCAAGTATTTTAAAGCCAATAATACTTCTGCTGCATAGAATTGAGCTCTCCTTTGTGAAAATCTTGTTTGCTGGATATGATACATTAAATCTCCACCAGAAACATATTCCATAACAAAATAAATTCTATTTTCTGTTTGAAAACAACAATGTAAATTTATTAAGAAAGGATGTCTTTCCTTGTTAGCAATTAAAAATACTCTCTTCTCGGATTTCGTACTTTCAACTTCATCATTTTCAATTATAAAATCTTTTTTCAAAACTTTTATAGCACATAATTTATGGGTATGACGTGATTCAGCCAACATAACTTTACCAAAATTACCTTTACCTAAAACTGCTAAAAATTGGAAATCATCCAAACCAACTTTACGTCTATGACGGCGCTGACCTTTACTAGCCTCTTGAATGTGATGAGGGATTTGCTGCTGCTTTGCAGATGATGGCACAGATTCCTGTTGTATTTGTTGTATTTGTTGTTGTTGTTGTTGCTGCTGCTGCTGCTGTTGCTGTTTTCCTGGTATTTCAAACTCTTCCTCAGTAATTTCTTCATGGACAAAAGCATTAGGAGACACCTTTTCTGTTATAAACTCCTTACGGTAGACTTTACCTTCCAATAACGGCATCGACTCATAATCTGTTGGTTGCTCTTCGTCCAACTCTCCACCATCCAGAGATTGAGCTAATTGCCATTGATCAGCTGAATCTGGAGATTTTCTTGTTAATGACTCACTGCTATAGGGAACCGAAGCATTTGACCTATTTGCAGTGGAATATTCATAGCTATTATATCCTGGAAATACCCTTTGAGTTGGTGATGGGGTATTTGAACCAGCAATTGTAGAAGACTGTTGTCCTTGAGAAATATTATATGAGGAAGTTTCTTCAGGAGGTATAGGAGGAAGTTTCTTATCCACTGGAGTTCCGACACCTTGCTCTTTTTCGGGGCCAACTTTATATCTGAATTGAGTGACATTATTACCACTTGCTAATGTTGAAGTTTCATTGCCGCTACTTCCTGTAACGGAACCACTGACGCTTCCTTTTGTAGATTTAATAGTGGTTAAAATCTTATTAGCCATTTCCATAGACATACCACAAAAATCTGGAACCAAATGAGTACATTGAGCATGACACATAATACCACACTCAGTACATTTACGTACATTCTTACGACTCCATGGTAAAATGTAACCACAGTGGCAGCACCATTTAGTACCTCTGTTGGCAACAGGCTCAAATCTATGAGGAATACGATGGTTCAATTTGGCTTCATCTGGATCCATATCAGAACTTGATTTAGAGATACACTTGGTGACAATTTTTTGATAACATTTTTTGTGACAAAGCAATTTACAATCTTGGCATTGGAATCCTGTATAACGTAAGAAATCACCGCATAAGGCACAACACATAATATTGTAAAATTGTTTTTGAACAAACTTGTGACCATGTTGTTCAAATACTTCTTCTTTCTTTTGACGAATAGCACCATGACGTCCCAATCCACCAATAAGTTCTTTTCTATTTTGAGCATGATCATATTTTGTAAAACCTAATGTGACCAATATCTGCCCTGAAGGTTCTAAAATGTACCATGCACTTGTTGCAACAGGTTCATGGCCACCTGAAGAATTTGCGCTCGAAGAATTAAAATCACTGCCAGTGCCGGTTCCCGTTCCTGTCCCCGTTCCAGTGCCAGTGCCAGTGCCAGCACTAACGCTAGTTCCAAATCCTGTACCAGGCCCCGTACCTCCTCCAGCACTTCCAGGAGTAGAACTATTAGGAGCAACAGGAGGAGTAGAATTTAAAACATTCATAGTTCCAATTGATTTGCTAGGGGAATCAGGTAAATATGATGAATGTGGAAGCTGTGATGATACCGAATTAGCCTGTTGTAATTTTGAAGCGCTTATCCAACCACTATGATCTAACTCTTGGTTTAATTTTTTTTTACGAATTTCTTCAGTGATATCTGATAACAAAAACCAAATCATAGCTACTGGTATCAAATGATCACCAGATTTATCATAAACTGTTACTTCAATTTCGTTTCCTTTATCGACAGCGATATTAAATTCTTCGTTCCATCTATCAGAACGAGAACCACGTGTCTTGGCCATTTCAATACCATCTACTTTAATGGTGATAACAGATTCTGGTCTTTTAGAAAATAAAGGAGACTCGATATGATCCACATCTCTAACTGTAGTTAATCCTATATGCAATGTCCCTGTCAACGGCTTCTTACGGAATTTTGGAGTATTCATGATTTCTGTATCACGAGTAACTTCACCAATATCCACATGCATATCTTGATAACGCTTCAAGGATTTTTTCAAAAGTTGAATCTTTTGATCACTTTCTATGCGTCCACTTTCTGCCTTTTCAGTACTTTGACGATCTCCATCCATTTGATATAATCTCGAGATTTTTTCATTTGCTTCCCTATATTGTTTTTCAACTTGAATTCTAAATTCCAACTGTTGTAACATAAATTGGATACGATGCCCCAACGATGGACAATCATATTTTAACAAATCCAAACGAGTGAATGACGGTCTACCGGAATTAGAATTAACTGTTTGTAAATTTGAACCTGATAAATTAACTGGTTGATTACGATTAGCCAGTTGCAGCAGTCTATCATCCGCCGCCCCACGCTTCAGCAAATATTCACGTTGTTTCTGAAGACGTAATTTGGATAAGGTCTCTTGCAAATATTCAATATTTTGTTGTGCTTCCCTAATGGATGTATTACATTTTTGAATAACCGCCGTATTACCAGTTTTTTTCTTTAAATTAGCAGCACCAGCAGCTATATTTTTTTCTCGTTCTATTTTCTTTCTAATATCACTCAATACTGGGTCTTCATATTCAGACATCTTTGATCAGATCAAACTTTATGCGAAATCAAAAATCAAAAATCAAAAATCAAAAAAAAAAAAAAAATTATTTACAAATCAAATCAAATCAATCTTCTTTTCACAATTTTTCTTTTCTCTAGGTCTCGTTCTCTTTCAACTTTTTTTTTTCTTAATTTTAATTTATCTTCTAGTATTTGCAAAACCTCTATATTTTAAGCCCAGAATTTAAAAAGTACAAACCACTATTCTTGTTTTTTTGATTTAACAAAAAGGCAAAACAAAACACAACGAACAGAAATAATAATAATAATAATAAAAAAAAAAATAAAAAATAAAAAAAAAAATCTTCTTCTAACTTCTTCTTCTATCAACAACTTCTTCTTCTACTTCTCTTCTTTTCCAGAATGATATAAAGATCAAAAACTTAAATTGATTGATCAACCTAATTTAAATAACAATCTATATTTATTTTTTCTTTTTTTTAATTTAAGTGTTTTCAAAAAGTAAAAGGTTAGTTGATGCTTGATAATAATAAATAAAAAGAAGAGATTCCTAAAACGGATTTTTTTTTTTTGATTGTTTTCACTTCGGGGCGCAAGACGCACGCACATAGTACAAATCAAGTAGTGAAGCTAGTTAAAGAATACTATGAATACTATGAATACTATGGTTGGTAAGGGCTAGAAAGACATTTATAAGTTATAATAACCGCTGAAATAAGATCATTCGATTGCTTATAATATGCAGTAGGTTTCATCTCTTTTGTAGATCTATCTGTTCTGGATTATTTTTTTTTACAAGTAAAGTGTATTAACTATATATTTTTGTATCTAATTTAATTTAGTGGGTTTTTTCCCTATTTACTATTACATCTGCAATTGCAATCAGGCACAGGACAGACGTAATGTTTCGAAAACCATTCTTCTGCGTGTCCAGAGTGCATTCCATGGTTGCAGGATAAACAGAAACTAAACCATTCTTTAAATTTTCTTTCAATGGTGTTATTGGTGGTTGCGGCGGCGGCGCTGCCGCCAAGAGCAACGGCGCCTCCGCCGTTGCTCTCAATAAATGAAAACTCTCTTCCTCCATAGTGGTGCTGGTGGTGGTGGTTACTATTGTTGTTTCTGTCGTTCTTAGCGTGAGCCAGCATTTGTGTTTTGTCACTGTCGCCGGCACTAGCATTAGCATTCGCACTAGCATTGGTATTGGCATTGGCACCGCTACCAGCATTGGCTCTACTACTGGCACCCACGAACCCATTAGCAATCTCATCAGGAATAGGCGATCCTAAAGTTAATAAGCATATGGCGCACCGAGGAAGTGAGGCTCCACAATGCGGACATTTACCTTTCGCAGTATCGGGTTTCCCAAACCTTGAAGCAGCAGAGTTTGATGCCACAACTGATGCTGAACTGTTATTGGTGCCATTAAATCGCTTGATATTATGATTCAGTTTTGTAGGTTGGAAAATGTTTTTATTACACCTCGAACATTGCAAAAAAACTTGTCTTTGTACAGGTTTTATGGTCAAATCTCCCGTAAATGCTTCAGAAAGTTTTGATCTGGCAACATCAAATTTAGCTCTCACATTAAATAAACTCCAACTATTTAATAAAGTTCTGTAGGATTCAACCCAATGCTCAACTCTTTCATCGTTGAAATACCGTGGACATCCAAATGACGAAATTAGTGCTGCCGTTTGAACATCACTTGTCTTATCAACATATGATTGTAATAGATCAACACCTTTCGGTGTAATACCAGTCAATATAAGCCCTTCCAACTCTCCACTATTAATGGCCTTGTCAGCAATCCTATTTAAATATATACTTAAATCTCTATCGGATAAAAACCGTAATGCAACACCAAGTTTTTCTTGTAAAGGTAATGAAGATTCATCCAACACATCCCACCAATCATTATCAGCAATGAAGGCAAAGATCGATCTCAAATAAGGATCCCCAAGTTCTGAAGCCATACGACGACATTGCTCTTTCCAAGGAGCATTGTTTGGTATATCTTTATATGCTACGTAACCAGCAATAGCAGTAGACATTATTCTTAATCTCTCTTTTTTAGAATTACCCAATATCTCAACAGCTTTAAGCACATCTCCATGGAAAACTGCCCAACCTGCAGCCTTCTCGTATTTACCCTTTTCAACAAGTAATTTAAGCCTGTCATCTAATTCTTGTTTGGTAAAATCCCACCCAACAACATAAAGACAAAGTCTACGTTGACTATATTTATCACTATTGATATCAATACTCAAATTTTGTGCGTGTGTTTCACTTCTAACTGAAACAATTTCTTTGACAGCTTTAATAAATCTTTTTTCATCAAGTGCAAACCTACATCTTCTTTGATTTACAAAACTTTCAACCCCATTCCATATTCCGAGAACACCTTCATATCCTAAATCAACATTGTTTGAAATCATGGTCTTGGATCGAAGTGATTCGCCAGATATCGCTAACCATCTCCAAGTATTTCTTAAATGTAAATTAGATTCAACTGTGATTAAACTTTCAACAAGTGCAATATTTTTTTCACAGTTAGTACCATATCCAAGCATCGTTCTCCTTCTTATTGTTGAGGAAATATCATTTTCCAACAATTCTTCTGGATCTATGAGCGAATCGCCCACAGTGTAAATATCGTGGCTTCCAGATCGACTCTCACCTTCCAATGGAGATAATAAAATATCATCACCTTCTTCTTCTTCTTCCGCATCTTCGATATCTTCTTCTTCTTTTTCTTCATCACCTTCATCATCATCAAAATTAATTCTTTTCTCAACATCTCGATCCTCTCCTTTTTCTCCCTTATGGTTTCCACCTGAGTTTATTTCGGTAGAAGAAGCCAAATTATCAATATTTTTACTAAATCTTCTGTTACCATTAGTAGCACTAGAGATAGCATTATGGTTATTCAATTCAGAAGCGGTGGCTTTATTCGGCTTATCTTCCGTAATTTTCTGCTCGACTACATCTTTAACCAATTTTGTAAACGTACCTGAAACACCACTAAATACAATGTCATTAAAAGAATCGAGCTCAAGTGCAGTAGGACTTTCTACAACTGACATCCGATAAACTGAACCTGACTGTCTCATACAAACAAAATTTATGCCAAATGGGCTATTTGGATCTGGATTATAATCAAATGAAATAACTCTCTCATATTTTGTCTTGACATCATTAACTTTGACAACAAATAATGACTCTGAGGGTTTACTGATATGCAGATTACCTTCCAAATGATTATTGTTAGAGTGTAAAAAAGTTTCATATTTCTTAATTTCTGATCTCAATGGAGGTACTATACCAGTATTCCATCTTCTAATCAAATCCCCATTGAACAACGTCGAGAACTCGCCTCTTCTTAGTGAAGAGTACCTGAAGCAAGCAGCACTATATGTGTTTTTTCTAGTATCATTTAGCAACTTATTAAAAGTCAACAAAGGCCCTTCTGAAACAACATTTGCGTGAGAAGAAGCATTAGCTGCTTTACTTGCCGGCAAATTCTTATTTATGGAAGTTAATTTACGTCTATCCCAAACAGACAAAGTTCCATCTTCTCCGTAGGAGGCAAATAGATAAGGTGTAAATGGGTCAACCGCAATTCCAGCAGTACACGTACTAGCCAATTGGAAAACTGGTTTCTCTGATCGAAGATCAAATTCTCTTAAAAATTTATAACTACCTGTGATTAAATTATTCTGCTCTTCTGGATGGAAACAAGTTGATAGCACAACCTCATTTTGCACGTACGACATTAACGGCTTCGAGATGTGATCATTGCTTCCAATTTTCGAATAATGTTCAATATTCCATATCTGCAAACTGGTATCCTGTCTTGCTTTATCAAAACCTAATGCAAGAAGCCCATTGTTATTAAATGAAATAGAATTACAAGGTCTACTTTGCTTTGGTTTCAAGCTTAATAAAGACGAACTCGGAGAAGTAATATCAAATACATATGCATTACCATTTATTTGACCAACACATGTAAGGCCAACATCTTTTTGAGAATAGTTGGAACAATTTATAGAATCAAACCCAGTTTTAGTGCTCAATTTAACAATGCTTTCATCTTCATTCTAAACACCAAAAAATATTTAGTAAAACATACTTCTTTAACTTTCATGATAATAATCTATTAAATGTACTTACTTTTGCTGAATTATCTGTCTGATAGAGAGAAACATCTTCTCGATTAACAGCTAAATAGCGCTGCTCATTATGAACATCCCAATTAAATGTCCGAACAATTGATCCTACCATTCATCCATATATCTTCTATTTTCACAAAGATTCTTGAATTAAATCTTTGAATTTAAAAAATAATTTATCTTTTACAATATGTTTTTTCTTTTTTGCTTATTTACTGTTTTCATACTATTTAGGAGAGGTTGAAAAATACAAAAAATTAAAAATTAAGAGATGAATATCAATTTGATTTCCTTTGTTAACTAACTATCTATGATAAGTAAACTATTTTTTTTTCTTTCTTTTTTTTCTTTCTATCTACATTGAAATGAATTTCAAAACAAAAGTTAATAATATTACAATAAACAGATTATGACTTCAGATATTTTCTTTCCAATTCCTCGATGTCAGTCAAACCTTCTTCTTCTGCAACTTTAGGACCAATCCATTCTTTAAATTCTAAATCAATACCATCTACTTTAAACTCATCTTTGTCCAATATTTCTGCGAAATTGCAATTTCCCGATTCTTGTTTAATTTTCATTTTTATTGCTGCTTCTGAAGTTAAAGCATTTTTATATCTATAAGCCCGTTCCTTTTTCCATCTTTTGAAAGATTTGTGTAAATTTGCTGTAGCGTTTCCTCTAATGGAAGTTATAATTCCTGTTAATTTCGTAAAGTCAGTTATAAATTCAGAAACAGATTCATATTTATAGTTTTCGGTTTTAGCCACAATTTCTTTGAATGATAATATATGTTCTTGATTTGTATTATATTCTGGAGGAACTTCAAAATCACTCAAGCCTCCACTGCTGTCCATTACACTTTTGATACGACCTAATAATCCTTCTATAAGATAGGTGACTGGAAAATACAACAACTGCAGAGATGTTAATCTAATATCATCAATTTTTTGCTGTGCTTGAGTTCTCTTCATCGTTGTATTCGATAAGTCAATCAACTTATCAACATCCAGGGTCAATTCATTTAAAACGGCCAATCTTTCGGTAATTTCTTGATCTGTTAATAATCCATTTTGTGCGGTATCAAGTCTTTTAATCAACGGTGCTCCTCTCTTATATTCTCTTTTCAAAGACCAATATGTTGCTAATTTATAAAGTAATTTTTCAGCATCATCAAGCTTGATTTGATTTTGATCCAAAAATATCAACAATCTATTAATAAATAATTGTGGTGCAATTGGAGTTCCTAAACTTGATTTCCATCTAAAAGGTACTTCTCTTTCATTTCTTTTTTTGCTAGATTTGGGTCTATTAAATTTTTCACTTCTATCTTTAATTGCACCTACTGTTGCATAATATAATCTTGTTTTTTCTAATCCTTTTTTAACATCATGATGTAAATTCCAACTAGTTGGTCCATGTCTATCACAGTATGAAACTAAGGAGGATGGATTATTTATTGCACCTTGTGTACCTTGTTTCATTCGCATATATAATTCTGATCTCCTAGCACAAGTTACATGATATGCAGAAAAACAATTTTTATTTGAACATTGAATACAGGCACCAATTTTTTGTTTACAAATATAACAAATTAATTTCCACCTACTTTTTGGAACCAATTCTAACCCTTCAATTGGTTCCATATATATTGGATTTGCAAAATATAATTCATTTATCCATAATGCACAAATTACATGTCCCCAAGAACCATTATCTGTTTGTTTAAAAGCACCAGTGGTACTAGGACAAAATAAACATGGTGATTTGTTTTTTCTTGAAATCAAACAACGACGACAAAGCCATTGTCCCTCTGGGATAAATACAACACCATAACATTCTTGGTGAACAGCAATATCACAACCATCACAAAATACAATTGCATTGGAATTATCGCATTCGCTTTCATTACAAACAGCACAACATTGATCCTCTTCTGGTCTACCTCCAGTACCATCATCTGATCCATAAATTGAAGTATATGCGGTGGCTTTATTTATAAATTCTTCATTATTTAACAACTCTACAGGTTTACTTTTTGGAGGTAAAATTTTTTCTAATAAGTACCATTCTTTTTCAAAAAATGTAAAAATAATTTCTAAAATTTCATTTGTTAATCTATTTTGATTTAAAGCATCACGAGTTTCATTAACCAATTTTATAAATGACAAGTCCTGCTCGTCCATATCATACAAGACTTCAAATCTATCCATTATAGTTAAAGTATTTCTTATGAGTCCGTTCTTTGAGCTATCCCAACGCATATATGTTTCAGTTATTTTTGATTTATGAAATTCATTAAATTCGTTATATCCTAAATTTGCAATATTTTTAGGTAATTTTTTTCAAATAAAGTTGTAGTAAGATTTGCATTATCATTTTCCAGTGGAATTTTCCTGAAAATAGGTTTTTTCAAATTCAGTTGTAAATCTTTATTTATTGTTCCAACGCTATTATCTATAGAATTATTATAAATATAATCATTGTTTTCTTCCCCTTCTGGAACAGTAATGACTTCAGTACTAGTGTTGGCACTTTCCTCATCTCCTTCTATAACAAACACCTTGAGCGGCTTCTCATCATCCAAATCGGGATAAAATTCTTTATAATCTCTTTCTTCTCTAGGTTTTAAATCAAAAATAGGAATTGAAGCACTAGGTGTAGTTGACGCTGAACTACGATTACTGGTACTACCAGATAATAACGATCTCCTCCCTCGTCCTCTTCTAGAACCACTTTTCCATCCACGTTTAGTAGAAACTGTAGCGTTCATTGGCCTATTATAAGTACACTCTCACTCAAATTTATCTGTAAAATACGAATAACCATTATCTGTCTACCAATCTGTATACCAATCTGTATTAATATTTATATATTTATGTTTTATACACATACAATTCAAGTTTTTTTTTCCTCATTATTGTCATCGTAAATCAAAACAACAAATTCTGCCAAAACAAAAAACAAAAATTTTTTAAAAAAAATCGCAACTTACGTGTCACTAATTAAAAAAGTTAAACCTTTTTTAGGAAACTTGATATTATATGTACTACTATTTTATGGACTCTTTGTGTCTTTTGTGTCGCTTATGTTTTTTTTCATGTCATGTGTCAATATCTTCTGTTCGTTTTTATTTGATATTAAGAGAACTACTACTATTTTGATTAGCCAAATTTCACCTTTTTTTTCCCTTTTTTTTCTTTTTTGGCTCCAGAAAAAGGGGTGTTTTGCAACTACACCGTTTTGCAGCTAAAACCGTTAGATTGCTGCGCTATATGTATCACCCCTAATATAGGATAGGAGGGTTATTTAAATCATTAATACAGAATAACTATTTAAAAAGTTTTTTTTTTTTTTTTTTTGTTATATTAAATTTATTCTAGATCTTTCATATTTATTTTATCTTGACAAAAATTGATCTAAAAAATATTTTATTAGTAGCTATGACTTTTTATTTTTTTTTTTTTTTTTTTGCTTTAAATTAGTTTCAAAAGTTTGAGATGTATGCATAAGTCTCTTGGTAAAAAAATAAAAAGAAAATTTGTGCTAAAAGTAAAGACCTAATTTCTTTATGTACGGAAAGAAAACTATTCTTTAAACTTTGAAAACCTTGAAACCCCCCTCTAATGTAGTTAGTTATCTATCGTTTTCTTTTTCTTTTTTTTTATTTTAATTTTTTTTTTTTTTTTTTTTCGTAGTTCTGCCAACAAACTTTAGATATTATGGGCTTGTTATTGAAAAAAGTGATTGCTATCATGAAATGATATAGATCAGAAAAATAAGTTAAATAAAATATGCAAAATCCACTAAAAAATTATTCTTGATAGAGATATTGGTAGTTAAAGAGTATATCATTATGAGGAAAATTCAAGTAAAGTGATCCTTATAAATTAAAAGAAATACTTTTCTTTTTTTTTTTTTTTTTTGCTTTTTGGTTTTTGCTATTGTAATTGTGTTTTTGTATGCTGAATTTTTGAAAAAGGGTCAAATTCACAAAAATGGATCAGTTTATGGACCCTTTTCAAGTTGGTAATAGAAATGACTTGAAAAAAACTGAGGTTCATCTGAATGGATGTGTTACTCTCAAGATCACAAGGGAAACAGAAAGGAATGAGGGGAAGGAGAAGGAGAAGGAGAAAAATGAAGAAGATGATGATGCCATGCTTGTTGATTCGACAAAACCAATGAATTTATTGGATCCTAAATCGAGACTTTCAAAGCACTGGTTCAATCAACCTTTTGATAGTAATTTGAATCATGATATAGGAAATAGGACACCAATGGGGGGAAATAATCGTACAACTCCTCAAAAGCGACATCCTTCTTCTTCTTCTTCTTTTTCTTTATCAGGTTCAAGTTCCAATACTTTCCAAGCACAGGCTAGAATGGGTAGTATTGGAAGTACTAATAGTAATAATTATACTAGACGTAAAGTATCTAAAAAAGATGAATCTCAAGTTCAAGAAGATAAGAAACCTGTTCCTAGAAAACTTAAATTTGCTAGGTCAATGCTGTCTTTAGGAAATAAATTTAGAGAAAGTTATTATCCATCTTCTTCAAATGATTTATCAGGTTTGAATGAATCTTTTATAAATGATACCGATTCTGTGAATTCAAAAAGTTCTTTATTTAGTAAAGATTCACTTAATAGATTTTTCACCAGATCTGCTTCATTAAATAACATTAGAAGTTCACCAAAGAAGAAGAAAAAATTATCAGATCAAACACCATTTTTACTTGATAAAGATAAAGCCAATTCACCAATAAATGATCATTTAAGAAAAGAATTTTCAAAAAGTAATAATAATAATAATAATGATAATTTGATTGAATATTCTTCTTCACCAAATACTACTGATTATGAGATATCAACCCCAAAAATGATAAGTTCTTTAGAAGAAACTTTACAGTTTAACCCAAGAGATGATCCAGATTATAAAAATTTCTTATCTTCCAAAAATAGAATTCGCTCACATAACTCCACAACTCAATTTCAAGAAATGCTTGCAAAACACAAGAGAGATATAGATCAAAAAAATAGAAATAAGGGTAAAGAAAGAGCTCTTGAATTCATTTGTAAACTGACAGGTCAACGAAATTTCAGTCAGCTGTCCTTTAGGTTTTCCAGATATTACGAAAGGTGAAATCAAATTATTCTTTTTTTTTTTCTTATTTTTTTTTATTTCGCACATTCATTTCCTAGAGAAACTTTTACATATTTAATAAATAGGCATTTTCACATTCACTAATTATTTGCTTTCATTTGCTTTCATTTGCTTTCATTTGCTTTTTTTTTTCATTTTTTATTCTTATCTCTATTTCTATTTCTGTTTCTTTCACTTTCCTTAATGTATATAAATGAGTGAATTCAAATATAAATCCAAATGAATAAGGTTAATTTGAACCTAACGGTCGGGAAACTTAAAAGAGCCATCCATATGAGCCGCAATTTCAATTTTTTTTTTTCATTTTTTTTTTTGTTTAAAGTTTTACGAAACCGAAGCATAAACGAAATCTTACATAACCAGGGCCTTGGGAAAGCAATAATTTTAATTGGCATAAGATGTAGTTATAGTTTTAGGTTATTGTGGAGAACTGATATGGATCATGGATAACAGTTTCTTACCACCAGGTTACCACAAGGTTTACCGATATAGTTTTAAATTTAACAATATAGCCATATGCAAGCTGGGAGCAAAATCAATTCTTACCGAAATTTTCTCTGCCACCCCTATTTCTATCCCTTTCAAAACCTAATTGAAACATTGATAAATTCTACAGAGAAATATAATTCAAAGGCTTAAACTAATATTTCTTCCTCGAGGAGCAATAGATATTTTCGAAAAAAAAAATATATGTATATATATAAAAAAAAAAAGTTCATGCTTCAATTACTACTGTACTTCGCTTTCCCCTACCTACTCAATGAGCTGATCCAAAAAATCACTTCCCAAATCAGTCTGAAAAATTTTTTCACATTTTTTTTCATATTTTTCATTTTTTTCTCTCTTTCTTTGCTAGAACGTTACATTAGCTTGGACACAGGAAAAGGGCACAGGAAATTAAAATGAAAAAAAAAATAATAATAATTCTAATTAAGACTGCATTTAGAACTAATAGGATAGATGCAACCATTTAAGCTAGATTTTTTCTCTCACTGTAAGTGAGAAAATATAAGTATAAATGTAAATGTAAGTGTAAGTGTCTTTTCTTTTTTTTTTTTTTCTCTCTCTTATACAGTTAAATTGCTTTCTCTTGATTGTTTCAAAAAGATAAATACAAATGAAACTTTCCACTTTAACTTGTAAGCCTGGTAGGTATTCTCAAGAATATTCTTGTAAGCCAGTGTAAGCCAGTGTAAGCCAGTGTAAGCCAGTAAGTAAGCCTTGTAGTACAAAAGATTTTTTTTTTCTTGGTCGGTATTAAAGGCTTCCGTCCGAGTTCTGCATATTTAATATTTTTTTAGGGCGGAAAACAAAAAAAAACAAAAAGAAAAAGTGAAAATCTGCTTCAAGATGCAGCGGCGGGTATTGTTCTTTTTTACCCATCAATGTTCCTCATTAATCCAAGAATTGTACATATACGGTAAGCAACTAACATGGGACATGGATCGGTGTAGTTGTTGTTGTAATTGAATATTCTCTCTCTTTTCGATAGGTAATAATAATATATACAAGAATTGGAATTACAAAAAAAAATTTTTTTTCTTTCTCTCTCTTTCTTTCTGTTTCTCTTTCTCTCTTTTTCTTTTCTTTTTTAAGCTTTTGTAAGTTAACCTTAAGTTTAAAGTAACATTATAACTCGGTTTTTGGTTGGGTTAACTTCAAAGTTAAGCCGTTGATAAGAATATAATTACTCTTATAGCATATACCTTTTTTTTCCAATTTTGAGATTCTATTCAAAACTGAAATTGACTAGAATATATATATAAAAATATTTCATGTTATCTATTTTGATGGACTTTTGTGAGTGAGTGTGTGAGTGAGTGTGAGTTTTTTTTTTCAATAGAAACGAAGCTTAATTAAGTCAAGTCATGGTCTATCATTTGATGAAGAAGGCAAAGTCCTATATTACACAACCACCATTTAATATTACAAATACAAGTATAACGGCAAATGGTTCTAATTCCTCTTCCAATGTGGATAAGAGGCCTCATCAGAAACTTGCACTCGAGGATATGGTTAACTCGGTTTTCCCGGAAGAAATTCCTGGGAGTTGTTTAAATTTTGAAAATGATAGTGAACCTATTAATGAAGATATTAAAAGGCTTACTTTACACCAGATATCACAGGAAGAACTTCTTGATGTTATAAAAGAAGAAGCTAGGAAATTACCAGATAGCATTATAATAGATGATTTAACACCACCAGATCAGTTCCAGCCTCAGAATCAGCTTCTGATTCAAAATCAGTCTCGGTTTGATGTTGAAGAATTGCCAATAGTTTCATCACTGATGGGTCTGGTTGATGAAAGCGTTCAAGATCAAGAAAATGATAAGGAAATGTTATTTTTCAATACACAAGAAGTTGCCGATTCCAGTTTTGTTGTTTTCTACGAAAATGACGATTTCCAAATTTATGACGGCTGTACTCTTTTCGATAATACAAATGATTATTCTTCAATAGAATCCGAAGATGAAAATGAAGAATTGTACGGAGTATCTGGAGTATCTGGAGTAGAAGTTGATACCCAAGCTATTCCAATACAAACATCCAATGCCCATGATCATTCAAGTTCATCTGTTCAGCCACAATCCCCGAAAGATTCATTAGCTTCATCTTTCCAGACAAGTCTTGATAGCATTTTTTCTTCTCATAATGAAAACAACCATAATGAAAGTATTTTAACTACGCCTGATTTGAATAAATCACCTAAAACGGGTAATTTTATTCAGTCGGATAAAGGAACTCCAACTACCCCAGTTTTCCCAATTACCCCAACAACGAGAAAATTTGTGGTTGATCGCAATAGCTATGAATCTTCTAAATCAGATCATTTTAATTCACCTTGTGCTACTGGAATAACAACAATTACTAGTATTGGTAGTGCTAATGCAAGTACTGATAAAGTATTTTGTACACATTCTCAATCTAAAAAATCATTAAAATCTCTGAGATCAAGTTTTATTGATAGTGATGAAGGAGGCCTTGGTAGAAGTTTAAGTAGTAGAAGTGCAAGAGATCTTAGAACTTATAACTCATATACTGCTTTTTCTTCTTCTGATAATTTGGCAATTTCACTATCAGATACTTTTTCAACTTCCAAATTTTCACTCAAAAGATCAAATACTTATGATTCTAATGGAAGACTGTATAATGAAAAACCAAGAGATTTGATTTCAGCGCTTGGTAGAAGAAATGATAAAGCCAAGCCTGCTTATGTTAAAAAATTTGAATTGGCTTCATTAGTTAATAATATTAAATCATTAAATTTTTTCCCAATACCTACTTCTGCTTCAACATCACCTTTGTCTCCATCAAAACGTGTTAGAAGTTACGAAATTTCACCTCCATCACCTTTAGATCATATTGAAAAAGATATTATTACCCCTCAAAGTATTGAAGCAAATAAATCAAGATTGGACGATTTTAAATTTTCAGATTTTAGTTTTCTGTTTACCGATAATATCAACAAAGAAAGAACACGTCCAAAGAGAGATATAGATTTGAAGTTAATGAATCCTCCAGTTCTTTACGGTATAAATGATGCTCGTCTAGATACCACTTTACTCGAATTGAACATGAAAAATTATTCAATGTTTGAAATAGGAATAGCTAATGAGAGTAATGATGGAGTTATCTCCCGTCATTCTACAAATCATGATCAATCCTTAACTGGTGATGATATTGATGAGCCTGGTATTGAAATTCCAGAAAGGTCAAGTAAGAGGCCAACACTGCTCCAAAATTATACTAAATTTGGTTCATATTACAATAATGACGAAAATAATACGGCTTTATACCATGGAAGCCGTCATGTTAATACTAATAAAGGATTCAATTATACTAATGGGGGAAATAGAACTTATTCGTATTATTCAATGTGTACCATCATGGAAGAAAATGATTAGTTTTGTTTAGGAAATTTTTTTATTTTAATACGGAGTTGTTGCATTATTTATTTGATTTCTTTTTTATTTAGATAGGTTTTTATATTAATAGTTTTTAATTTAATCATCTTTTGCAGTAATTTACAAAGATACAATAATTTTCTATTGAATACAAAAAAACAAAAAAAAATAGTAATAGTAAAACATTTGTTAAAAACGTTATAACAAATGTATCATAACATATCCAAACCATAATTGTGCTAGATAAAGGATAAAAGATGAAAAAAAAAAAGAAAAAACTCCAATCAAATAGCAAAAAAAAAGAAAAAGACAAATCCTTATACTTCTATAAAGAGAAGCAAAACGCCATGGCTATTACCAGCCAAAATAAAATAAAATAAAAAAAAAAAAAAGCAAAAGGAAAATATTTGAGAATAATCATTCAATTTATATTATTTGCGAAGTTGGATTTTCAAGTTTCTGCTTCAAGTAAGCTAATCGTTCATCTTGTTCTCTTGATATCTTTTGAAGGTGTTCTATATATTCAACGGTTTTATTTAAAATCAATGCCTTATTAGCCCTAGTATCTTTTGTAATTTCTTTACCATCTTTATTGAATTGAATTTCAAATAATAAAGATGGTGGTATAAGAGCTCCCAATTCTTTTATACGGTCTTTGATTAAATCTCTTCTTCTTCTTTCCACTGCATTATGGAATTCCCTTCTACGACGAAGTTTTTCTTCTTTTGACAAGTGTTGTTTTGGATGTAAATGTGTATGTTGTGATGATGGAGATGATGGAGAAAAATTAGCCTTTAAATTAGGAGAAAAGTTTGAAGGTGAATTAAAAGGTGGTGAAGCCAAATAATCTTGTTGTAACGAATTATATGGAGAATTATCAAAATCACTGAATCCACCTGGTGATATCAAATTGTTTAAATTTTGATTATTATTAAAGGACAAGTTATTATAAGAACCTGGGTAATTGCTATTATTATCAACGGTATCAAGATTTCCATGAGAAACTCCTTTTGAACTTGGAGAAAAATATTGCGAATTCAACAAATCAGAAAAATTACCACCACGCTGTTGCTGCAGCAGTTGCAGTTGTTGTGGAAGATTACGGTCATTATTATCATTGAGTGGGATTGAATAATTTTGTTCCTGTTTAACTTGAGGATTTGTACCGGGAGAACTTAGTTCATCAATTATGTTTATTCCACTAGTTAAACCAAACGAATCAAGGTCTTCTAAGTATTTCTGATCTCCTATAACATTACCGGTAACGTTTCCACCATTATTATTATTATTATTACTATCTCTTGAGTTGGTGGCCGTTGGGCTAATATTATCGAAATCTAAAAAATCAAAACTCTCGGTATTATATGTGTTTGAATCCATCTTTTAATCAATTATAAAATTTCATATATAAGGACAATCTAACATAGACGTGATGGATATAAACAATGAATCTTTCAATATGATCTAAAAGCCGATAAAATATTATATTATATTATATATTATATATATATTATTTGAATTAAAATATGTTGGGCGTCTCGAGGTATTTTTTTTTTTTTTTTTTTTTTTTTTGATTTTTGATTTTTCCTTATTATTGAATTAAATCATATTAATACAAAGAATTAAACAAAACAAAACAAAAAAAGGTGGAAGATGACAGAGGAGAATGGTAATCAACCTTCTCTATTTGCGAAATTTAGTAGTTGGAGATCTGATAATGCAGAACCAAGTCTTTTAGATAATGTTTCAAATAGTTTATCTAGTTCATATAATGAGATATATCAAAGGTTACCTTTACATAATGGTGATTTAGAAAATACAAAATTTGAAGAACCATCATGGTTTAAATTATCTAAATTTGAAAGATTACTGTTATTTTTAATGTTTATTGCTGCATCAGTTATATGTTTTACATTAGGGATAATATTATTTCCAGTATTAATTTTAAAACCAATTAAATTTGTTTTATTATGGGTACTTGGTTCATTTTTATTTATATTATCATTTGGTTGTTTACAAGGACCATATAATTATTTTAAACATTTAGTATCAAAGGATAGATTACCATTTACAATAATTTTTTTTGGAAGTAATTTAATAACTTTTTATGCTGCAATTGGTTTAAAATCAACAATTTTAACAATAATTGGTGGAATTATTAGTTTAATAGCAATGTTATATTATACATTAAGTTATTTCCCATTTGGTGCACAAGGTTTCCAAATGATTACCACTGTTGGATTGAGACAGTTTAGTAGTATTATAGGACTATAAATAGATAGATGATAGTTGAATTAAATAAATTTTGATAAATCATTATTGGTTAGGGGATTATATAAAGTAGATTTATATATATAGAGAAAGAATTAAATAGTAGAAGGAAAGTGGCGGAAGAGTAACAGAAGAGTAGCAGGAGCGTGTCGGGCCTTCCGCCAAAAAAATTCGCCCCGAAGTTCTGTCGAGAAGTTTCGTTTCTCTCTGCTCTTTCCCCAGATCAAGTTCAAAGTTCCGCCCCAGCATTTTCTCAGTTTCCAAGTTTCCCGCGCTTTTCATCTTTTCTGCCAACTAAGCGGAACTTCTGCGCAAAACTGTTAGGCAACACTGTGGCCAAATTTCGGGCGGGAACTTTTGGGCGGTAACGTTGGGAACTTTGGGCGGGAAAAACACTTTTTTTTTTAAATGTTTTTGAGCGCTTTCCGCACGACCTCTAAAAATTTTTTTTTTGTTTTGCGAAGAAAAAGATTTCCTTTTTAAACAATTGTGCGTATTATTAAATAAAAGTGTTAAAAAGAGAGAAACGAAGTTTAATAAAATATTGGAAACCTTTTTGAAGTTTTTGATAAATCTCTTTGAGATATCTTTATCTCTTGAAGTTGAAGATAATAGTATATATTCAAATATATTACTATAGGTTTTTTTTGCTATTTAAAAAAGGTTCCGTCTTTTTCTTTTATTTTTCTTGTTAGACGGTGTCTTTGTTGGCATAACCACTATTGTTAATATAGAGCGCAAAAAAAAAAGATTTTATAAAAATAATAAGCAAAAAATCAAAATATTAAAAAGTTAGAAAGAGAAAGAGAAAGAGCTAGAGTGTTTGTGATTTCAAATAGAAAGAAGAGGTAAAACTAAGTTAATAATAAAAATGACATCAGGTAAAGAGATTCGTATTATTTCTTTATTGGCGCTAGATACAGTTTTCTTTTTTTTAGAGATTATAATTGGGTATGCCGTTAATTCATTAGCTTTAATTGCTGATTCTTTCCATATGTTAAATGATATTATTAGTTTAATAGTTGCTTTATGGGCGGTAGGTGTTGCTAAGAATCGTCAAGCTGATAGTATGTATACTTATGGTTGGAAAAGGGCAGAAATTTTAGGAGCTTTAATTAATGCAGTTTTCCTATTAGCTCTTTGTTTTTCAATATTTGTTGAATCAATACAAAGATTTATTCAACCACAAGAAATTACAAATCCAAAATTGATTTTAATAGTTGGTTGTTCTGGGTTACTCTCAAACTTTGTTGGGTTACTTTTGTTTCATGAACATGGTGGTCATAGTCATTCCCATGGTGATTTCGAAGCTGGATCAATGGAGCTGAATCTGCATCAGCATAGTCACGGTGATCTTGATGGTTTCCATTTTGGCGGCAGCGGCAGCGGCGGCGGTAACCATGATGTTGATGGTGATACTACAGAGGAAGAATCCCAATTAGAACCTGGCTCGGATATTGATTCTGTATTGCCTCTGACAGTTGTTAATAAAATGGTTGAAAATGAAAGACAATTGTTATTAGGAAGAGTTTCGGCAAAGACTAATAATAGTACAAAACGTTCTGGTCATGGTGCAGTAGACTATAACAACAATGATATTAATAATGATAACCATGGTCATTCACATTCTCATGAGGTTAATGAAGAAATTGACGAAGAACTTGATACAGATCATCATAAACATCATTCTTCGTCTTCCAAGAGTAAAAAATCACAATCTGGAAAATCACTTAATATGCAAGGTGTTTTCTTACATGTGCTTGGTGATGCATTGGGTAACGTTGGTGTTATTGCCACTGCATTGTTCATTTGGAAAACTGATTTCACATGGAGATTTTATTTCGATCCAGCAGTCTCATTGCTTATAACTGGGATCATTTTTTCTTCGGCTTTACCCTTGTGTAGATCTTCATCTAAAATTCTTTTACAAGCAACTCCAACTGCTGTTTCTTATGATAACGTTAGAGAAGATTTATTAAAAATTCCAAGAGTTATGTCGATTCATGATTTCCATATTTGGAACTTGACAGAGAAAGTATTCATTGCTTCTTTACATGTTGAAATTGATGGTAATCCAGATGAATTTTTAAAAGTGGCGACCTCAATTAAACAATGTTTGCATAATTCGGGTATTCATAGTGTCACCATTCAACCAGAATTTACTGAATTTTACAGACATAGATCAACAGTATCATTAGTCGATGAAAATAATGACACCAAAAATCAAAATAACAATAATTATAGTACAAATGTTAACAGTAATGGAAATAATACAACTATAGGCTCTTCCTTAATGGGATACGGAGCAGCAGGAAATAGCACAGAAGATGCCACAGAATGTATTGTTGATGAAACCATTGGATGTAATACCGATAATTGTTTAGACGTTAAATGAAGAAAGTAAATTAATATTCAATATTCATACAAAGCTAATTTTTAGAAAATAATCATGAAAAGAAAAAAAAAATTAAAAAAAAAAGACAGGAATCTAGTTTTGCGATATATATATAAATGTATAAAGTTGTTACTTCGTTTAATGTGTAGTCTGACATCAATTATACATCACCAAGTAGTATGGTCAAAGTTAATGAATAGCAATATATTAACGGTTTGTTTATGCTTTTGATTGTTTCATTTTTTTACTAATCTTAATTGAACTTATGGGCGTGTAATGATTAATTTCTCTTGCTTTATTTTTGTGAATTTTTTGTTAATTATATATATATGCTGATTGTAGAACGTTATGTTGAATATCATATAGTCTTTAGAGTACAATTCATGATTTTTTTCCTTAATAATATATGTTCAGCAAAAGGAAAAGAAAAAAAAAAAAAAAATGAAAATCAATACAGTTTTGTAACGACCCAACCCAAATTCTATATTTTATTTTTTTGTTATACACCACCGCATCTTATTTTATTTAATCATCTAGCCATCTTTCTATTGTTTCATATCCATATAACATGTCTTCAATCTCGTTTGTGTTGAAAATATCTATGCCTTCGCCAAATGCAGAATCTGTAACTTGAAAGTTATCAGAATCGAGATCATTTGCAGAGAAACCTCTTTTTTGAAGATTTTTGTTGGCATCATTATCGTTGATCTCTGTGTTTTCGTTATTGCCTTTTTCTTTCTCGCCGTCTGGTAACTGGTTATTACCATCTTGATTTTCTTGTGCTATTTGGCCATTGTTTTCAATATTCTCATTATTATTATTATTATTATTATTACTGTTGTCGTTGTTGTTGTTGTTATTGTTGTTATTGTTATTATTATTATTGTTGTTATTATTATTATCTTGGCTTTCCTTGTTTGCATTTTCCTCACCATTTGCGTTTGCTTCTGCAGCACTTTTTTGTTTTGCCAGTGCTGCTTCCAGGGCCACTTTCTGTGCTTTTACCCTTGCTGAGTTATGTATTGGTCTATATTTCCTCTTTGGTGCTCCAGCGGGCCTCTCATAACCATTGACATCAAAATATTTTGTAATACAACTATTTATACCCCAAGTAGTATCAAATTTATGATTACAATCACAATTTTTCTCCATTCTAATATCAAAGTTTCTAGGGCAATCTCCATTTGGATTATGGAAATATCCTGTATTTTGAAAAAAATGTAATTGATCTTTAGGTAATAGTAATGAGACAGCAATTGTATGGATTGGAGCATCCCCCCATCTTTCGTAAAATATACCACCTATTTGATCCAAATAATCAAAAAAATGGTTATAAGTTTCACTTCGGAAAAATTCTAAATCACCAATTTCGAAATTTGACCAAAAATGACACATATTGAAATTTTCACCTTCATCATCTGTTAAAAATAAAAAATTATTATTTGGTGCAAGTTTTTGAGGAAAAATTTGAGTATAATTCTTAACTGTATCCCATAAAGTTTCAACTGTTGTATGTAACTCCAAAGGAGCAAGTGTAAAACCATATATTTTATTTTCTTCTCTCATCATTTTAAAAGGATCATAATCTATATCACAGTGATATTCAATATCGGGTTCAATACGCCAATAATACCTATAATCTTGTAAAGCTGGTAATTTATAAAACAATCCACTATTAAAACGACACATCAACCGATAACTTTCACTATTACCATATTTGATCTTTTGTCTAGCCATTTCTTTTCTAACTTCTTTGGCCCTATCTTTATCTATCCATTCTGGTATTGACCAAAATTCATCTGTTAATTCAACAAATATTGATCTACCAGAAACAAATTTACTAACTATTTTTTTAAAATCCAAAGTAAAAGGTTTATCATTTGCAAACACCCAATCATAATGATACCTCTTGTTGAATCTATCTTCAACTTGTCTAATAGAACGTAATATTCCATATAAATCAGAATTTCTTACCAATGAAAAGAAAACTCCATTTTCTCGTGTTATTTCATTTTGAACTTGTAACAGCAGTCCTTCTTTTTCTATAATTAATGCAATACCTTTCCCCTTAGATTCAAATATGCTATCATCAGATACTTGTTCCACACTGCTACTTTCAGGTTCTATATTAGATACAACTTCACCTAACCCCAATGAAACAATATTTTCTGGTCTGCTATTTTGTATAACAATACTATTTATTATTAACGTTTCTTCCTTAATGAATGATATAAATAATGAAAGACCAATCAAAGTCATCATCGACACTAAGAAGAGTCTTAACTTCTGTCTACCTGATAACCTCATGAACTTTATGAGATATCCACGTAAGAAAAACCTCATAACGACAATTTTTATTATATGTCGTATTTACTGTTAATGCTGATTGGTAAAAAAAAAAAAAAAAAAAAATTTTGCAAACAAACACCGAATTTCTACCTCCTAAGCTATCATTAAAAGAAGTTTAGATCATATATGACGAAATCAAAGAGTGAATAACTATAATATCAACTTCTATTGCCTATTTAGTGGATATTATTATTATACATAACTTTAAGTTACAAATTATCTTCAATGTTGACATCAAAAAAACTGTACCTTGAAGGCTTTTTCTTTCTGTTGAATTTGGCTGAGTAAAAAAAATAAAAAAAAATAAAAAAAATAAAAAAATATTGTCACTTACCAAAAAATAGGCTTGGACGATGACGATATTGATATTGACCATAAGAATTAAGCACCATGAATCATTAGCTACAAAGGTATATAGATAGATAGATACTTATTTTTATAGAGATCGTTATTTCGTTAAATTCAAGTAAGAAGCTATATATAATATACAATAGTGAGATGATGGGAATTTAGGTAAAAGTTGAATTACCATTCAAGATTTTGTGCCCATTTGACAGATTTTGATTTATTTTTCTTCAATTCTGAAACCTGTATTTCATCTTTTACACCAAGT
Source organism: Pachysolen tannophilus NRRL Y-2460 (assembly GCA_001661245.1). Taxonomy (NCBI): domain Eukaryota; kingdom Fungi; phylum Ascomycota; class Pichiomycetes; order Alaninales; family Pachysolenaceae; genus Pachysolen; species Pachysolen tannophilus. Next base: position 2,161,373 of record KV454011.1, read on the forward strand.
ATCTTAGTTTCCTTTAATGTTGGGAACTGATTTTCTTTATCTTGAGAAATTGCATTTGGATTTTGAACTTTTGAAATATATTTTTTAAAATCTTGTTCATTGTAAAATCCAATTGTCATTTTTTCATTAAATTTTAATTTTGAAAAAGAATTTGTTGTTGATAATGCTTTCACATTTATAGCTCTTATAATGGCAGCCTTATGTGTTACATTTGCATTATTTGTTGGTATGGTGACCAATTCTTTTACTGACTCTGGTAATGGAACTCCTTCACTATTTTGAGAATTAATTTCAGTACCAAACCTTGTTGCATCTTTCACATTACCTGTTGAAGCATCAACTATTAAATTTAATAAATTTTTGCATTCTTTTAATGCTGGTTTTAAAGGTTTGATTTGTTTCTTAGGAGAACATATTCTCTTTGGAGATTTCAATATACGACTATATTGATCAGGATTAAGTCTTGTTGATTTTTTCAAAGTTTGCTTATATAAAGAAATTGGTTTATATTTTGATGATAATGATGAACTTATGGTTGTTGTTTTGATTGGATCATGATGTATTTGAATGATATTATTGAATCTTGTAGTTGCTGATGATTTTGAGGAACAACGAATTGGAATCTTACTTTCATAAGTTGTTGCTATATTATTACTGGAATGAGGTAAAGATGGTAAAGGTATGGTTGGTGGTTTATTGGAAGAAACTTTTGATGGAAATTTTAAAGGCCCATTCAATTTTTCATAAGCTGTTATTGCTGAATTTTTTTCAATATTTGGTATTTTCTTTCCTGTATCAGGAAGTATTACATCGATATCCATACTATCATCAGAATTTTGAGATATCTTATCATCAATTTCTTGTTCTTGTTCTTGTTGTGATTTATCATTTTTTTTAATAAATTCTTCAAAATCAAATGACATATTCAGTTGAAGCTCTTCATTATCATCCAACAGGATCTCATCATTTGCTCTGACTTTGCAATCGATTTCATTAATTTCATCGATAGACAAATTACTCACCATACTATCCAATTCAACATCTATCATTTCTTCTTTAGGAGAAGAATGTGCTTGTTTCTCCAAATCACTAGTAGTTATAATATCTTTGAAAAAATGGTGATTTTTTGAATTATTCACAGGGGTCCACCCATCCAAATATTGAATACTATACTCTTGAAAATTCAATCTATCTGCACCCATTTGACAAGTATATTCATCCTCATCATCACGCATATATTCATCAGCTAAAAAATTATCTTCAAAATTATTCAAGTATGATGAATTCTTAATATGATCAAAATCATCTAGTATTGTTAAATCGTCATCGGACTTGGCGCTGTTATTAACCTCCACTTCGCTGGTCACTTGATAAAATGGGATAGACGATCTATTCAAGAAATTTTCCCATTCAACGGATACAATATCATTTTTACGTTTCTCAAATGATTGGAAAAAATTTGCAGTCATCATTTGCTAATTTGGGAAAAAATAAAATGAAATAAAATAAAATAAAATAAAATAAAATAAAATAAAACAAATCTCTGGATAGCAAAAAATAATAATAACAACAACAACACGCTATAATGAATTAAATAGCTAAACTTTTAAACTGTTTATTTCAAGTTTAAAAGGTTCTTTCTTCTTTTCTTTTGCGTGTAGCAACCGCAAATGATTTGCAACTTGAAAAATCCGTTTAATTGATTAATTATATGAATAAAGGAAATAGTCACCTTCTAAAAAAGAGAAAATGCACATGAAAACTATCTATCAATTATAAACTTGGTTGTTTACTCTAATGTTTTCCCAACTAAACCGTTGTTGTATTTCCTAATTGGGAAACAAGTCAACAGTGCGCCACTCTAATGTACTAAACAGGAAATACTATGAGCAAAAAAAAAAATAATCACTTAGTTTTCTCAGAAGGTACGGCTGTGGCGTGGATGACTGTGAGGAGAATAGTACCTGTGGCTGGTGTGCATTGTTTTTTTTATCTTTTTTTTGTTTTTGTTTTGTTTTTTTTGATCTCATCTCATTCATTCTCACTTTGTGCGGCTCATGTATAACGTATACAAATTGGTGTGAAACGAAAAGTTTTTGATCTTGACTTTGTGTAATGTTGACTTAAATTGTTTGCTGTGAATGATTGAGCTTGAATCTGCTTTTTGAGGTTTCTCTTTGAGGTAGTAGAAGGTGCAGTGCAGTGGTGTGGGTTTTTTTAGTGTTTTATAATTAAGAGAACACAAACACCATTGTTAGTGAATTATTTGATCTATTTGATTTTTGATTTTTGTTGTTGTTGCTGTTGTTGTTGCTGCTGCTGCTGCTGCTGTGTTGTGTTTTTTTTTTTGTTTTTTTGTACATTGTACAATTTTCATTTCTTTATACTCAAATTTCCTTTTTTTCAGTTTGTTTCGTTTATTATATCAGTAAACTAATTTAACTAAAGTTTTTATTTTAATTTTTATTTTTACTTTTAATAATCAATATCTTTACTTCCAAACAGTAATCAAAAAAAAAAAAAATCTAAAAATTAAAAACTATTTGCTATGCCTATTCGCCCACATTTAGATTTTATCTTGGGAAAGTCAAAGACAAAATCAGAGTAAGTTTTATATACATCATTTAATGAATGGGTGGTTTAAGAAAATTTATTTATTTATTTATTTATTTACATAAGGACATTTTCTAATTATTTGACTTTTTTTTTTAGTTTGCAAGAAGAATCTGAAGCTGCAGCAGCTACTGCAAGCCAACAAGTTGGATCATCAGCAGTAGAAGAGCAAGCCCCAAAGATTGCAGAATTATCAGAGCCATTATCCAGTGAAACTGCAATGGGGTCTGAAGACAACATGTCCAAGACTGCTAAGCATATTTTCAAGTATCCAATTGCTAAATCTTCAATAGAAACGGTTCAATCCATTCCACATCCAAGGATAATTGCTCCAGCAATGGTTTCGTTACGTAACACGGCACTGGTTAAACCAATTTTTGAAGTTGTTGATGGTTTGAACGATAATGCTTTATCCCAATTGGATAGAGCTATTCCTCAACTTCAGAAAATTGAACCACATGATGTTTATGATGCTGTTATGTCACCAATATCTTCTGCCCGTGAAAATACATCGAGATTAACCGATGCAACAGAAGGAATGGTTAATGATAGAATTGTGGTCCCAGCTAGAAAACTTGTTTCAGACGTTCGTGAACGTTATTCAGCAGTTTATGATAACCATGGTAAAGCTTTAATCCGTAGTCAAGTAGATCCAATTGTTAGACCAGTTAATACGAGATTAGAAAAATTTGTTAGTGACCATTTCCCAGAACAGGCCAAAAAATCACCAACTGAGGGTTTATCTAATGAAATTTCTCGTTCTATTCGTATAGTCTCTCCTGTTATTAGAGAATTACCAAGTGAAGTTCGTGGTCACATTGGTCAAGTTTACAAAGATCAAAGACTTGAACAAGAACAAGGTTTTGTTGGAACTGCAAGAGCTTCAATGGCAACAAGTGCTAAACTTTGTACTGAAGCTTTTCAAAGATTTTCTGGTCTTTTTGGTGCTTCTAGAGAAACCGCAGCAGCGGCTTAAATGTTAAATTGCTAGGTGTTGAGTGCTTCAAGAAAACAACTAAAAAATGGAAAAATATAAATCAGAAAAAAAGCAAAAAAAAAAAAACAAACGCTCTCGTAATATAAGATGATTAAATAGTTGTCTCAATTTGTGTGTGTGTCTGTGTTGTTTTTTTTCTTTTTTTTTTTCTTTTCTTTTTCTTTTTCTTTTTTACCTTTTTCTTTTTTGAAAAAAGGATTAATAGATTCAAGAAATAAATAAACCTCGAAATTACTTGAGCAGAAAATAAAAATAGTAGTAAAACGTACAAGTTATAAATGAATTAATATTGAAAGCATTTGAACCTTAAACCTATATAATAAGCAGATCATGCAATTCTGTTTTTTTTTTTTTTTTTTCATTTCTTTTTTAGTTACATTAGTTAAAACTTAATATTTCTTCAACGTAATCCTTGAATTGAATGACTGCAATACCGTTACCTTGATAATCATATTTCTTAAATGAGTCCGTTATTTTCAATAACCATATTAAACTCTCAACGAACATATCAAATTTCAACTGTAAACTTCCATCACTAAATTTTTGAAAGATAAATAATATAGTATCTGTAGATAATCTATAACCAATTTTTTCTAAAGCATTTTGATATTCGCTAAATGAAATGGTTTGTGAACCTTCTTTATCAAATTTTGTAAATACTTTTCTCCAATACCCAATATAATTCCATAACCGACAAAATTCTTTAAAATCAATATAATTTTTATTTTCTTTATCGAATAATTTTAAAATCAACCTGACTGTAGAAGGTCGAAATTTACTATAATCATCGTTTAATAACGCGTTTGATAATTCTAATTCTGATAATCTCCCGTTACCATTTCTATCAACTTTATCAAATAATTCTCTAAGATGCATTTCACTTGCTTGACGGTTTGAACTTGAACGAGCACCAGGATGGTTCCCACTACTCTCGCTCCCGTTATTACTAAATGGAATCGACCCCGGAATAGTACCATACGCAGACGGCGGACTACTCACTGCTGAGGTAGATCTATAATTTATTGACTGTGGATACAGCGGTTGAGGAGGAGTATGTGTTCTTTGTTGCAACTGCTGTTGCTGCGTTTTGGAAAAATATCTTGGATCTTGCTGATGCTGCTGTTGTGACTGTGGTTGTTGTTGTTGTTGCTGCTGCTGCTGTTGTAGTTTCTGAGACGTTAACGTATTTTGTTGCTGGTAGTAAGGTTGCGAGGATTGCTGCTGGTTATTAATAACCAAAGATGACGGCGGTGGTTTTCTTCTAATCTTTACTTGCTGAAGTGGAATCTGTTGCTGCTGCAGTTGTTGCAGTTGTTGCAGATAGTTCGGCGGCACATTTTGTTGCTGTTGATAATTATTATACTGCTGATTCTGAGGAGTTGGCTGAACCCCAAATGCTTCCAGAGGGGTGGGAAATCCTATTAACTCATCACCTGCTCCCATGATTTAAATGTAAATTGCTTTTAAATTAAATTCAAAATTTTTTTTTCCAAATTAAAAAAAAAAAAACAAAAAAAAAAACAAGAAACCAATAAATACATTGAAATTTGAACTTCAATTCAAATCAAATTCTCACTGAGAAACAACCACAATTAAATAAATCATTGATTTGACTTATTAATGAAATTTGTTTACCGTTTTCTTTTTTTTTTTAGTATGCTATTAAAATATAGAGAGCCGCTCTTTGCTCAAGGAAAAAAGCCAAGAGAAACCAAAAATAACTATTTTCGGAATTCGGCAAACTTACCCGATTGGGAAGTCGAGTGAGTATACATGAGTAAGGTCAGTTCAGTTGATGGTTTACAAAGAGATAGATAGAAGTTGTTGAGCTTACCAGGTAGAAGAAGAGGGCGAGGAATAAGAAGAATAAGAGTAAAGTGATAACAAAGTAAAGAATTATTTTCTATATGGAAGAAAAGCCCATTTAAAAACCTACTAAAAAATTATTCAAAAAATATACAACAACATTTAGTTAAAAGTAAAACGACAAAAACATATATATTATTTTAGAAAACCTTTCATTTAACCTAATCACGGGTTCTTCTTCTGTAGTTACCGTCATTTTCACGTCTTGGACCTCTGTTACCTCTTTGTGGTCTTTCTGGAATGGTATCTGGTAATAAAGTTTTTGGAACAATACCTTCTGGAACGTTCAAGTATTCACGCAAGTAAGTCAAACCTTCATCAGTTAAGGTGTAGTAATAGTATTGCCATGAAAATTGGGTTTTGACGTAACCTTTTGAGGTTAATGATTGTAAAGCCTTGATGACATACAAGTTTCTGGTGTCAATTTCTTCATGTTTTGGTTGATTGAAATCCTTCTTGGCGACAACAACACCCTCTGTTAAAAAAAAAAAAAGAAAAAAAAGTTAGTACTTCGAACTTTTTAAACTGAAAAGTTAAAATTTCTTTTGTTATATATTCACCAAGGAAGAATAAAAAAGATATGAAACCTAGCTGATTTTGTCTTGAGAGTTGGTTTAAAAATGTCTTTTCTATTTTTCTCCTCCAAACTTTAAAATTCACTCTGATTTGAACTCCTTGGAAATCAAAATCTCCTTCTCTCTCTTTATCCCATTCACAAACACTTTTTATAAGTTTGTAAAAAATTTTCTTGGCCTTAAACGTTCATAGCTCAAAACACAATCAACGCTAATTGTTCAAATATACTTTTTTTTTCCTTCCTCCTATCTCACTTGTCCATCTGGAAAATATAACAATTTTTTTCAAAATAACTACTTACCTTGGAAGAGATATTGGTGAATCTTCTTTCTGTCTTCTTTTGGAATTAACATGTTGCAATAATGATGATCCTAACTTAATTGTATAGTATAACCAAAAAAAACTCAATAAAATATTTTTATAGTTATAAATTTCTTGAAAATTATTTTCAAGTTTTTGGTAACTGGTTAAACAGCTACAACTTTTTTTTTTTTTTTTTTGGGTCGTGTTTGAAAAATTCTTTTTTTTTTTTTTCATTTTTTCATTTTCATTTTTTTTTTACATCTCCTGATGTGACTGCGAATAGTTTCCCAAAAAGGTAATACCAAGAGTGTCCGGATGTTACTGCTAACTTTTGGCGGTTCGAATCAGATTAGATTAGGGCAACAAACCCTACTGTATGGGCACGTGATTTCCAATTATTTTTTGTCCCTTTATCTATTAAGAGAGACTAGGAATATAATCATGTTAACTAACTCTATATATAAAATTACATATTAAAAACAGATAGTTTGTAGTAAAGAGCTAAATTGATTTTTTTTTTTTTTTGATTCAATTAATTATTATATGGTTGTTTTATAAATATAGAGTTTTTATTTTTTTTAGAATTTTCTTTTTAGTTGTGGAGAATGCCAATTCAATTACCTCTTAATGAGGAAGATGCAGATTTACCAAATGTTTCTTCCGGATTTCATAATCCCTTTGCAACTTTTACTGATGCTACACATAATGTAGCGTTAAGCAGTAAGTTAACAGTTAATTTTTTTTTTTTTTTTTTACCATGTTTAGTTTTAGCAGCTAGAGTTTACTTAACTTTTTTTTTTCCTTTTTGTTTTTCCGCAATTATTTATATTTTGAAAATTATAGATCCACATACTTTTAGCAACAGGCTTAAAAGAAAAATTGGTACTCTATTAAGATCGCCGTTACGTAATATCCCGATTATCAATTACGTTATCTTAATTGTGCTAAGTTCACTATTGATTAAATTAACATTTCATTATCATAGATTATATACTTTTAATTCTGTGGTGGCAACATGTATGACAAATATTGTGTTATTTGGAATAGCTGATACTTTAGCTCAATCCATTGCATCATATCAAAAACTGAGAAAGTTATCAGGTACAGTTGGTGTTGGGCTTTCTGATATTGAGTCACATCCTTCATATCCAAATCAAAGAAAGAATCCAAGTACAATTGCAGATTATTCAGTAAATGAATTTCCTGCTCATTCTCCTTCATCTTCTCCATATGATTTAAAAGGAAAATTCAATAAATTAGGATTGGATCTGCGTTCTGATTTTTCTAGATTTAATTTTCGAAGATTTATTGGTTTTACAGCTTGGGGGTTTTTAATGGCATTTATTCAAGTTTTATGGTATTTTTTCTTAAATTCATCATTTTTAAATTTACCATTTTTTTTCACAATTTTAGGAAGAGTATTGGCAGATCAATTAATATTTTCACCAATAAATCTTTACTCATTTTTTGCTTATTCAACATTAATATTGGAAAAAGGTTCAAAAGAAGATTTTAATAAAAAAATACAAAACGTTTATTTCTCTACTTTAGTTGCTAATTTTTCACTTTGGTTTCCTGTTCAATTCATCAATTTTCTTATCATGCCAGTGAAATTTCAAGTCCCATTTAGTTCTACTGTTGGTGTATTATGGAATTGCTTTTTATCAATGAAAAATGCTGGCTCTAGCACTGCTACAGAAATTAAATGAATCAAATCTAAAAAATTTTTCAAAGGAACTTGGATTTATCAATAATGTATATGATATGGGGTTTTTTTTTTTTTTTTTTTTTCTATGGTTTTTTTTTAAATGGTTTTTTGATTTTTTGGCCTTCTTTTTCTTAGTAACGTTAAATTAAAGTTTGAATTAACAATCAATGTAGCAGCAGCACTAATACCCATAACTTGACTATATTTGATACTTCTTCAGTAATATTGATTGAGTTTATAGTTTTCTTGTAATCTATTTTGTTCATACACAAAACTTATCAAAACTTATCAAAATGAGCCGCACCAAATGTGTAAAAATAATTAAAAGTACATGAAGTACATGAAGTACATAAAACAACTTCATGTGGTACAAAAACAAGAATTAATTATCAGTTTTTAATGTAACCGCTTTCACCTTTGACCAGATTCTGAGTATCTCATCTTTTTTTCCCTCTTTTTTATTCTTTCTGTAAATGTGGTAAAAGAGAAATTTATAATTTCTATTTTATATAGAAAAAAAAAATCAGCAAGTTGTCTGTTAGTCAATATGTCCGAAACTTCTGGTGCTGATTTGCAAGTTTTACCAGCTAACCTTTCAGCTGGTTCATCTGGTTTTGAGCAAGATTACCGTTTTGAAGGGAAAAAACCAAATCTTTCAGGTTCTGGTTCAGGTTCTGGTTCAGGCACACCTGATGCTTTAAAAATTATTGAAAGTCAACTTTTAAGTACAGGTACTGAACAATCAGATAATGGTTTGTTTAAAATTACTTCAAAGACTAAACATATGGAAATTTCCCCAAAGTCAAAACTTTCTAGTCCAGTCAAATCAGTTAGATCAGGTAGCACAAATACTACAGCTAAAATCTTAAATAGTGCTGAAGAGACAAAAAGAGATTTAACAGAAAAAATTTCCAACATCCCTGTTGGTATTGACCAAATTACAGAACAAGTGTAAGTTAAGAATTAAAAAGAAAAATTAAACAAAACTTAATGTAACTTAATACTAACTAAACCATTTTTTTATAAATTATAGTAAAAAAAGAATTTCAAGGGAAGGTGCAAGTTTCACTTTACTTGTCGCTGGAGACCGCGCCTTGGGTAAAACAACTTTTTTAAATACACTTTTTGAACCAGAGTCAGATCATGAAGAATCATGGATGGAAGAAGAAAATAGAACCACTGAATTTAGTTTACATCAAGCAGAATTGGTTGATAAAGACTTTAAGCTAAAATTTACTGCAATTGATACTCCTGGTTTTTTCGATACCAATAATGATCATTATTGTTGGGTTCCAATCACTAATTATATAGATGAGCAGTTCAGATTACATTTGTATCAAGAAGAACAACCAGATCGTAAAAATGCTATTGATTCAAGAGTTCATGCATGCTTATATTTTATAACCCCATCCCCAACTGGTCTCACAGCAAGTGATATCCGTGCTATGAAAGAACTTTCTGTAAGGGTTAATTTGATACCAGTTATCTCCAAAGCAGATACTTTTACCAAAGAAGAAATTGCTAAGTTCAAACTGAATGCTCGTAAAGTTATGAAAAAATATGGAATTAAAATCTGTGAATTACTTGAAAAAGAAGAATTAGATGAAAAGCTGTTTGAAGATATTCCATTTTCTTTAATTGGTGCAGATAGTTATGTTTCAAAAAATGATGGTACAACAGTTAGAGGTCGTAAATATAATTGGGGTGTTGCAGAAGTTGAAAACGACGAACACTGTGATTTCAACAAGCTAAGAAGTATGTTATTATCAAAGAACACTTTAGATTTTATTACTAGCACTGAGCTCCATTATGAAAAATATCGTAATGAGTTATTAAAATTTAGACTCAATGCTGTTACTAAAAAAGCTGACGCTGATGATCTGACTAAATTTGATGCCAATGGAGAAGATAATTCCGCAGAATTGAATGTAGAGGAAGAAGAGATTGAAGAAAAAGCTCGTGTTGAAGAAGAATTGATTGAAACCGATATCAAGATAAAGACAACAAATCCTTTAGATTGTTTGAAATTGATTTCGAGCTTTTCTTTGGAAGAGGTTGAAGATTATCTAGCTGAGCAAAACCCAACATTTTTACAAAAACAACATTTGATTAAAAAGGGATTTTCTGGCATTGTTGCTAAACAAGAAAAAAGATTTAAAGAATGGAAAAGTGCTTTGGTTCAAATGCAAAATGAATTTAATAGTGAAAATCAAGCTCTTCGTAACAAGGTTTTAAAACTACAAGAACAATTGCAAAAACTAGAGAGTGATCTTGAAGAAAAACCTCAAACAGGATCTGAAACAGAAGCCAAATCTGTATTTGAAAATTCAGTCAGATCAACTAGTCGTTAAAATAACTTGATTATGACAAAGGCTGGATTTGATATTTAGCTAAAGTCTTTCAATTTTTTAATGCCTTTTATGTCCTGTGGTTGTGTTTTCATTTTTTTTTTTTTCTTTTCTTTTATATTAAAAATAAAATAAAACTTTTGAGTAAAAGTAAATGTAAGTACTCGATTATTTAAAGGTGCATCCTCCAATAATATGACTTGTAAAAGCACAAGACTATAGTTATTTTTTTTAAAAAACAAAATGACTGAAATTAGAAATAAACCTTTTTTAAAATGTTCATTTCATCATACCGTGCAAAATACATCTTCTCATAAATGTCATTATCTCTCATGACTTTATCTGGAGTGCTTTTAAGAGCCATAGAAGAATCAATCATATATCTAGATCAATTCTTGATCAAACCTGTTTAATGATAAATTAGTTAAGACAAAAGCCAGTAAATTGTTTACCCTATCTTTCTGGATTCTTTCAAGTTATTGAAATCTATGGTGTCCATAGTTCACCAGATCCACGATTTGCATAAATCATGGTATCAAATTTTTCGCGTTGAACTCCCATATTGTTAAGTTGAGTTTTATCAACACCAGTTTTTTTTGGTTTCCTGTTTTTTCTTTTTTTATTTCCACCATTGCCTTCACTATCAGTTTTGGAATCGATTTTTGTTGGAACCAAAGAGGATGACAGAGGAACATAAAGCAATTTTTCAGTTTTTCCAACACAAACACCATTTTTACTTAAAATATAATTTTCAGCCTCGTTAATATGGAAACAATCAATTCCAAAAGAATTCAACCACACTTTTGTTACTGAATCCTCTGTGACAACTTTCCAATCTATATTGGTAGTTTTTCCATTAGAATTATCATTCTCCACATACTGTTTCTGTATGCATGATCTGATTAAATACCTCAATCTAACAGGCATCTCTGGTTTCAGGTTCGGATTAATCTCGTTATGACCCTTACCTTGACCTGGACCTTGACCATCACTTTTAATTGTTCTTGTGGAATCGAACGATGTTTTGTTATTTGGAAAGTCTTTAACAAGTGGCTGACGAACCCTATACTTTTTGATACAGTTATGCCACAGTGGTCCAGATTCATCAGGGGTTTCAATTAAAACAGTTGTCTCACCATAAGACCCCTTATTTTTCTTATCATTAGTCGTATCATCATCACTAAACTGGAAATCATCATCCATTGAACTCTTGAGATCAATGAATTTTATAGATTCTCTTGCATTTGTAGCTAATAGGGAGACTCCCCTCTTAATATAATCTAATTCATGCAACGTATAAAATGGAATAAAAAGAACCAAACTGTAATCCGAAGCCCACTTTTTAATATTACCAATACCTCTTACTAGTGCTGATGGATCGAGAATCAAATGAACAACCGGTCTTTGTAAATAATCGTTGCGTTCCTAATCGCCATAATAATTGTTAGCATTATGAAAAAAAAACCAAAATCCAATAAAAAACAAAAAAAAAAAAAAAAAAAAAAAGAAGCAGTGAAAAAGACTCACCTTGTTATCAATCATATCCACTGTGAGTTAACCATTGATCCAAACTTCTTATTACTCTCTTCCTAGTCTTTCTTTTCTTTTCTTTTCAATATTATCAATTCTTTACATTTTCAATTTAATATACAGAGAAACCGTTTAATTAGTAACTTTTATATATTGAATTTACACGACTATTACATACTATATACATGACAAAACCGACGACAAGAACCATCTTATATCTTGATTAATGATCACAGGATGTGGCTTTCTAGTTCAGAGAGGTCCAGTAGAATATCTGGTCTAAATGGCCAGTTTGTAATTACCTGTGCTATTCTATTAAAATCTTCTTTTGTCATATCTTTTGGTTTTTTTTCCCATAAGTCTTCTAGAGCTCCTGTTTCCTTTGTATAATCATAAGCTCCAGGTCCCAAGTTATTTATGGCCAGTTTCAATGGATTGTTTGCTAATATAAACAACTGTTTTGTCACAAAATCCCATGCATCTAGGTCTTGTATGTTATCAACATATTTGGGGTGAATATCTATTAGGCAAAGATCTTTAACTGCATTTGGATGTGTAAAAGTTGGGTGTCTATAAAGTGGTAATATCACTGGCTGATGTTCTTGTATTAAATCTTTGCTAATGACCGAGTCTGTGTAATCTTCTGAAACTGCAACTAATTTTGTATTAGAAAAAGTTTCAGCAACTAAAGAACATTTGGATCTTTTCTTTGAACCTGCTTTTGCAACTAATTTAGCTGCTGTAGATGGAGCACACCAAACCAACATTCTAACGTTACCATATTGTTGAACCCAGTTCCGATTGATCAAACATCCATACCATTGCATTATTAAAGCTTCTCCTCTAGGATAGTTAAGGTTAGCATGTAAGAGTAATTGAGGATTTAAATTATTTTTATCCAAATTTTTAAACAAATCAAAGTTTTGATATACTGGGAAAAATGATATCCATTTAAACGGATCTGTTTCAAGAATCTTTATGTTTGAATTAGGTAAATATTCTTTTAATTCATTAAGTGCCTTTATATAATTTAAATGTGGTTCCAACATGATATGATCCAAAGGTTTTAAAGCCTGATTCAACACAGATGAAAATATACCAAGTGAAGGATAAACATCTACTATCTTGACATTTCCCGGTTTATATGTAGCATCCAATTGTAATTTATTTAATATCTTGTCAAACGATATTTGATCATAGTAAGGAGTCTTGTAACCATAAAATACTCTCTTCTCTGCAAACGATTTAGCAAAAAAACTAAGTAAACTAAGTTGAGGTCCCTTATTCAACATAGAAAACAATATCTATAGCTCGATTCACTCACTCTAAGGATACTAAAGTAAAGTAAATTTTATCTTGTATATAAATCACCAATATATATAAAATTTTTCAGTATTGCATTTAAAAAAAAAAAATTAATAAATATATATCTATATATATTTTTTCGTGATATTATTATTTAGTTAATTAAAAGGTTATAAAGAGAATTTGTTTCAATCAATTTGATGCAAAAAACTGAGGATGCTAAAGATTAAGCTAAATGCTGGAAAGAGTTCAAAAGATGATGGGAACAATGGTAATTCCAAAAAAAATGGCAAAGTTGCTAATGTAAATCCATCATCAACGAAAAGTAAAATTAAAATAAAGAGTTCACGTCCATCATCAACAACAACATCAGCAACAGCAACAACAATAAATTCGTCTAGTTTTTATAGTAGTCAAGCTACAGCTGCTCCTACCAATGTTACGACGAAGAAATCCAATAATGCTGTGCCAAAACTTAAGTTGGTTAAAAAGACTCCTAAGATTAAACTTAAGAATAAACGTACACCAGGTGATTGTTATGATTCTGAAGACCCAAATAAAGAATCAGATCCATTAATTGAAGAAGGTATAGTGTTAAGAATGTTACCTGATTCTTCATTAGATTATTTGAGACATTGTGTTGAGACTGGTGATATGGGTAAGATCAATATAAGATGGAAAGATTCTAAAAGAGCTGTTCTTTCGATTAATGGAATACTTTATGGTGCAAAATTAGTAGATTTACCTACAGTTACAGAAGTTTCCAAGACAATTGATAAGAAAAATATATTTAAAGCAATTGATGTTTGTCAAATGTTATTAGTGGTGAAGAAATTAGAAAATGAAAACCAGATAAATGATATAAAAATCCATGAATTTGAATCTTTGCCTGATGGATTAACTCTTCCTACAAAAGATATTAAGAAAAGATTTCACAAGAGATTAAACAATTTAATTATAGGGAAAGTTGAAGTTAAAGTTCAAGAATTGTTAAAACTGGATGCTGCTGCTGAAATGAGTAAATTTGAATTGATAGATTTTGATACCACTCCATCTACAACAACGGTAAATACACCAAGAGTAGCTACTGATTTTGATTTACAAGAATTTAATAATAGTAATAATGTTACCAGTGGTGATAGTGCAGCAGTTACAGCAGAGCAACAAAGGATAGCTGCAAATTTGGGAAGGTCAGAGGCTGATATGGATGAAGACGAAGAAGGGGACGATGATGAAGATGAAGAAGAAGAAGATGAAGAAGTAGAGGTTGGTATTGATATGGAAGAATTACACGAAGAAATCACAGAGGATTTAGCTCAAGAATTAGAACAAGCACTTGTTGAGTCTGAACAAAACGACGAATCAGATGAAGAGGAAGTAGAAGTAGAAGAAGAAGATGAAGAAGAAGAAGAGGATGAAGATGACGAAGAAGAAGATGATGATGATGAAGATGAAGAGGATGAAGACGAAGAAGAAGAAGGTGGTAATGCTGCTGGCATTGATGAAAATAAGAACAATGATGATCAACATAATGAAATGATTAAGGAAGAGATTGCTGAATTGGAATCAACAATCAGACAGAAGGAAGTTGATGTCAATAAGGCCACCAATCCAATTTTGAGAAATAGATTTACAGATATTATCAACAGATTAAAACAAGAATTGGAAATCAAGAAGAAACAGCTTAAAGTACCAGAAGAACAAGGAGATGATGACCAAAGGCCGGACGGAGAAGATGAAAATGGAGAAAATCAAGACGAAGAAGAAGAAGAAGAAGAAGAAGAGGAAGATGAGGATGATGATGAAGACGGTGATTTATTCAACGAGGAAGAAGATCAAAAAATTGAAGAAGAATCACCTCTGGAACAAAGACCTGATGAGGATCAAGATCCAGATCCAGATCAAGACCCAGATCAGGACCCAGATCAAGACCAAGAAATGGTGGAAGACGGTACAGAGGATATGATCGTTATCGAACAAGATGACAACGATAATGGCAACTATAACGACGATGATGATGACATGGAAGGATTATTCTAGATAAAATTTTAGTTATGCAATAGAGACTCTAAAAATTTAAAGTTTTTTTTCTTTTTTTTTTTTTTCTATATTTTTATTTATATATGAAATTTGTAAATCCAAACCCAAATAATACAAGCATGGAGTCAAGGTTAAATAAATTTGAAACAAGAAAGGATTATACGGCTCGAGTTATATGATCTTTCAGTTGCGCATATAAAAACGGCATCAAGAAAGACCCGATGTAAACGGATACTTACGCATAGCTTTTGCTGAAAAAAATTTTTTAAAAAGTTAAAAAACAAAAAAAAAAAAAAGACTGATGCATCAAACCAAGAGCAAAAAGGTTTTAAAAAATAATAAACCTGCTTAACCTGTACCTAATGTCATTAAGATCAAGTGGTCAAGTGCCCGAAAATAAATCCAAAAAAAAAGAAATAGAAATTATATTAGTTTGTGTAATATTAATACTTCCTTGGCAACTAGCAACCAGCAACTAGGATTGAGTCATTTTATAAGAATTGATTGATCTATTTGATGATCTAATCATTCAATTAAAATGAAATCATAGAAACATAAAGAAGATGATAAGATTTTATTAATTTTTTCTTTTATATTTAGACATGCATGTAAAATTTCTTTTTTAAAAATAACGAAAACCGGTAATTTATAAAAAGTTTGAAAGTTAACCTGAATGATTTTTTGAAACAATTCAAATTCGACTTTTAAGATAATAATCATATAATATATTAAATTGAATTGAAATTAAATTAAATTTAAAAAATGTCTATAAATTGGGTAATGGTTAATGAAAATAATGGTAATCTTCCATTTATATTATTACCAAATGAGGAGATTAAATATGAATCACCTTTAGAAAGAACAGAATTATTAATAAGACAAGTTACATCGATTAAAAATAAAAGAATTATTAATGCCACTGGGAAAGTTTATTTATCTAATCATAGATTAGTATTTATATCTCTGTATGGAGATATTAAATCATTTTCAGTTTTATTAAATCAGATAAAGACTCATAAATTAGAAACTCCATGGTTTATTGGTCCAACTTTATGGAAATGTATCTTTATTACAACATCAGATAAAGTTTCTGGTTTAGTAGAAAATGAAAATTATGAATTACAATTAAAATTTAATGAAGGCGGTATATTCGATTTTACAAAAATTTTTGAAACTGTTCATACAAATTATGTTAATGATCAAGCAGATGAATTACCTGCTTATAGCGAATTTTAAACAGGTAAAAAACAATCTCAAGAAAAAAACACAAAACAAGTTGAAATGATTTAATAAAGTAAACTGTTGGTAAACTGCTACTTTAAAAAAAAAAACAACTTTCCCCACAGCTGGCAACAATTATATATATATATATATAAATGATGTGGTGGTGATAATAATAATAATAATAATAATAATAATATGTACATACATACGTACTTTACGTACTTTAAGTACTATACTTTTAAAGTAAAGTACTTAAAGTAAGTGCACTCAAAATGTAATCGACCACGTCCGAAAGATCCACCACCGAAAGATTAGCTACCGAAAAGTTTGTCGGGGGGAGTGCCACCGAAGATGACCGAAACTTTACCGATTTTTTGAAAATAACTATATTCAATTATCCCGAATTACCGAATTCCCATTTTTTCCCAAATTTTTTCAGCCTCATTACTTATTTTGGAATTTGAGGGAAAATTTTTTTTTTTCTTTTTTTTTCTATTTTTTTTTTTGTTTTTTGTTATTTTTTTGGGTAACTGAAAGGATTCCACTACACAGCATATACATATCACACATTATTATACCTTAAGGTAATTACACAAGACCAATTTTTAGGAATTTAATTGTATCTTTGCTGCTGCTTCTGCTGCTGAGATAAGTGACTTTTTTTTTTTTTTTTTTTTTATTTACTCCTTTGTTTATCAGATCAACCACGCGTTTATTTATAAAAATTTTCTTTTTTAGAGATTGATTGATTGATTGCTTGTAATTTGATTGTTATTTCCGTGTGTTTTGTTTTTAAAAAAATAATGGAGCTTAACTTTCAAAATAGATCATTCTCTCCGGAAGAAGTTAATAGCGTTTATCAAGTAAGTTTACTCTTGAACTAATTATTATTATTATTGTTGTTATAATAATAATAATAATAATAATAATTATAATTATAATAGTAGTAATAATAATAATAATATATTACTATTATTACTACTACTATTATTATTGTTATTATTGCGAATGTTTTAATTTTTGTCATATTTATATTTATAGGGTACTAACAAGTATGTGTTTAATTGAATTGATTAGCGATGGCAGCAATTGGAAAAACAGTATGGCCAGAATGCTCCTGCAATTCCCGAATATGTTCAATTGACACAATATCTAAGGGCGGCTAGTAGATTTAAGCAATTGCAACAACAACAACAACAACAACAACAACTGCAGCAACAACTGCAACAACTGCCCAGGCTCGATCACCAAATCCCGCAACAGCGGTTACCAAATAGTAATATTGGCAATGGCAATGGCAATGGTAATAACAACAACAATAATACCGTTTTAAATAACCAACAGCTACAACAACCGCCGCAAGAACAACATCAACAACATCATCATCAGCAACAACAACAACAACAACAACAACAGAATACCGGTATAACGAGTATTTTTTCTCAAAATGAATCATTACTATTGAAAGCTCAAATATCTGCATTTAAATCACTCATGAAGAACCAACCAATACCCCAAGACGTTTCCCAGTTCATTATTAACACTACAAATATATTAAGAAGTGAACAACAACAACAACAGCAACATCTGCTGCTGCAGTTTCAACAGCCACCAATTGTGCTGCCGCCGGCACAGCAGCAACAACAACGTTCAATTCCTCCAACACCCGTTTTACAAGAAAAGAAAATGACACAGGCGCAGAAAAGAGCATTGAAGCAACAACAACAACAACTGCAACAACTGCAACAACGGTCTCAACCACCGACGCCCATGCAACAGCACCCTCATCAGATGCAGCAGATGGTACCGCCTACTCCTCGACAACAATATCAACCACCACCGCCGCCGCCGATACAGCAACCGCAACCGCAGCTGCAACAACCCCAACAACCACAATTGCAGCCGCCAGTTGCACAAGCACTGCTTCTGCATCCACATCAACAACAACTTCCACTACAATCCATGGGCCCTGTACCTGCTGTTGTGGCGCCGGTTCCGCCGCAACGGCAAATAGCTGAAAGAGTTCCTGAACCTCCTGTAAAAATTCATAATTTAAGCAAGACTTTCCCAATAGTCAAATCAATTATACCTATTCATGATCCAACAATTCAAGTGGATGCGTTCAGTGTTCCAATCCCACCTCTGGCTGTTGATTATGATTTGTTCAATAATAGGAGTTCCAGAATTATAATACCAGGTGTTTTTCCTGAAGGAATAGATGCAAATGGTGCTCTGGAAATGAGAGATTTAGTAATAAATTTACAAATTGATGAGGCAATGCAAAAATTGAGTATTTTAAAAGAAAAGGATATTCAGGCATCTATTGACTATGAGGCTTTATCATTACTACCTTTACAAAGAGCAATGAGGGGACAACTTGTGGGTTTTATGAGATACCAAAATTCGTTATTGACAAATAGTCATCCAAATTTTTTGGCAAAGGCAAAAAGTATAACTATCAATGATATTTTAGTTACAAAAAATTTATATGAACAACAAAAGAAATTAGCTGCCAAGATTGAACAAACAAAAAAAATTGAAAAATTAAATAAACTTACTGAATCATCTCTTAATTGGATAACTCGTCATACAAATAAGAAGGAAAGAATTGCAAGGTTTGGGAAAGCAATTGCATCTTTCCACGCTTCAACAGAAAGAGAAGAACTGCGTCGTATAGAGAGAAACGCTAAACAACGTTTACAAGCATTGAAGGCAAATGATGAAGAAGCCTATATCAAGTTGTTAGATCAAACAAAAGATACAAGAATTACACATTTGTTAAGACAGACTAATGCTTTCTTAGGTTCTTTAGCAGAAGCTGTTAAAGCACAACAAAGAGATACAGCAGAAAAATTGCTGGAAAGTGGACATAGCGTTGAAGATTTGGAAGATGAAGATGTAAACAATGATAATATCGATTACTACTCTGTGGCTCACCGTATTAATGAAGTTATTGTAAAACAACCTTCAATTTTAGTTGGAGGTACATTGAAAGAATACCAAATTAAAGGTCTTCAGTGGATGGTTTCTTTATTTAATAATCATTTAAACGGTATTTTAGCCGATGAAATGGGTTTAGGTAAAACCATTCAAACCATCTCTCTTTTGACTTACTTAGTGGAAGTTAAAAAGATCTCCGGTCCTTTTTTGGTCATTGTTCCTTTGTCAACATTGACAAATTGGAATATGGAATTTGAAAAATGGGCACCAAGTCTTAAAAAGATAACGTTCAAAGGAGCTCCAACTTATAGAAAGTTATTATATCCAGATATAAAAGCTCAAAATTTTCAAGTTTTACTTACTACTTTTGAATATGTTATTAAGGATAAACCTTTACTATCCAAGATAAAATGGGTACATATGATAATGGATGAAGGTCACAGAATGAAGAATGCTCAATCCAAATTGTCATATACTTTAACTCAATATTATCATTCTGACTATAGATTAATTTTAACAGGTACTCCATTGCAAAACAATTTACCAGAATTATGGGCATTATTAAATTTTGTTTTGCCTAAAATTTTCAACTCTGTTAAATCTTTTGATGAATGGTTTAATACGCCTTTTGCCAATACAGGTGGACAAGAAAAGATTGGATTATCAGAAGAAGAAACTTTATTGGTTATAAGAAGATTGCATAAAGTGTTGAGGCCTTTCTTATTGAGAAGATTGAAGAAAGATGTTGAAAAAGATTTACCAAATAAAGTTGAAAAAGTTGTTAAATGCAAGATGTCAGCTTTACAATCAAAATTATACCAACAAATGTTAAAATATAACAAATTGTTTGTTGGTGATCACGACAAAAATGCTGTTGGTGTAAAAGGTCTTAATAATCAATTGATGCAATTGCGTAAAATCTGTAATCATCCGTTTGTATTTGAAGAGGTAGAGAATTTGATTAATCCAGAGCACGAAACTAATAGTAATATATGGAGAGTTAGTGGTAAGTTTGAATTACTAGATAAAGTTTTACCTAAACTTAAAGCCACCGGTCATAGGGTTTTAATATTTTTTCAAATGACTCAAGTTATGGATATTATGGAAGATTTTTTAAGGTTAAAAGATATGAAATACTTAAGATTGGATGGGGGTACAAAAGCTGATGATAGACAGGAAATGTTAAAAGTTTTCAATGCTCCAAATTCAGAATATTTTACTTTCTTATTGTCTACAAGAGCTGGTGGGTTAGGTCTTAACTTACAAACAGCAGATACTGTCATTATATTTGATTCGGATTGGAATCCTCATCAGGATTTACAAGCTCAAGATCGTGCACATCGTATTGGTCAGAAAAATGAAGTTAGAATTTTAAGATTGATTACTGAAGATTCGATTGAAGAAATTATTTTAGAAAGAGCTCATCAAAAGTTGGATATTGATGGAAAAGTTATCCAAGCGGGTAAGTTTGATAACAAGTCTACTGCAGAAGAGCAAGAAGCTTTATTGAGAGCCTTAATAGAAGCAGAGGAACATAAGAAGAATGGTAATGCTGAAGATGATGAGATGAATGATAGTGAGTTGAACGAAGTATTATCTAGAAGTGAAGAGGAGTTGATTCTTTTCAAAGATTTTGATGATCAAAGGGCTAAAACTCCGTATGGTAAAAATAGATTATTTTCAGAAGCGGAATTACCTGATGTCTACAACCAGGATCCTGAATTAGTATTCAATAAAAAAGACGAAACAATTTACGGTAGAGGTACTCGTGAACGTAAAACTACATTTTATGACGAAAATATGTCTGAAGCTCAGTGGTTAAAGCAATTTGAAGAATCAGATTCTGATAATAATAATATTAATGATGATGATGAAGTTGTTGATGACGACGAGGACAATGAAAAGAAAACGAAGATAAAGAGAAAGCGCGGAAGACAGCCAAAGTCAAAAGCTTCTACTCCTTTGGAAGCCGAAGAAGACAGTACTGTTGGTAGAAAACGTAAGCAAGTTGATGATGGTTTTGTCATCGATGATGAGGAAGATTCTGAATTCAGCAATAAAAGGGCTAAAACAGCAAGCAAACGCGCTGTTAAGACTACAGGTAGACGTGGCAGAGGCGGTGGCGCTTTTGGAAGAGGTGTTGGAAGAGCCAAAAGTATTACTCCATTTAATCGCCCTCCTCCTAGTGTTCCTTTAACCGACGAGGAGAGGAAACAATTACAGTTATACATGTTAAAAATTTATAACTATGTTCATAAATATGAGGATAATGGTAGAAGATTAAGCGATATTTTTTTGCAGAAACCATCAAAGAAGTTTTATCCCGATTATTATAAATTAATTAAGTACCCAATTGCATTTGACGTTATTAGTAAAAGGATCAACAAGGTTTTATATAATGATTTAACTGAATTTATGGAAGATATTCATGTAATGTTTACGAACGCTAAAACTTATAACCAAGAAGGATCACTTATATTTTTAGATGCTGTTAAATTAGAGAATTTAGCAATTGAAAAATTTAAAGTTTTAACAGGTAAAGACATTAATTTTGAAGAATTTGACCTCAAATATGGATTGAAAACTTTTAATGATTCAAATGCCACTGAAAATATAGAAAATGGAGAAAGAGAACAGGATGAAACTAATAAAGAGGATCTAGTTGATGAAGAATCAAAAAGTCCAAATTGAAATAAGGGTGCAGTGAATAGATTATAAATAACATTGAATAACATTTTTTTTTTCTTTTTTTCTGGTTTTGTTAATAAATATTTATATATATAATGATTAGGGGGGTTTCCTTTGTAATTTTACAAATTTTTTAATGGCATCCTTAGTATCAACCAAGGTTGTTCAGTTTTTACAACGTTTATGACCTACGTTTGTGATTTTTAGACATCCATTTTATTTATCATGAACTGCTTCATTTAACATGGTATTTATCTGTCGTACATTTTTAACAAATAGAACTCCATAATTAAAACATATCAATTTAAAAGTCCTCTTTAGTTTTTAAAAGTAATCATTAATTCTCTTGAATCAGGGAGATAGAAGAGACATGTCTAGCTTAAAGAAACAGACAGGAAAGCAGCTTAACAAGCTTTTTGATGCTACAGCTCAGTGTTCGATTGAGTCGGGAAGGTACGGTCAATGTATACTGAAGAATTACAAACTGATAGATAAGGACGTTTGCGCTAAAGAATTCTTTGCTTTTAAAAATTGTGTTCAGAAAGTAATGAAGAAGAAATGGTAAGAAGACAATTAAAATTAACCTGTTGATTAGACGTGCTCCATTCAGAATGGAAAGAGTGAAAATAATGAAAATTAATGAAAATTCAAAAAAAGAAACATTGTGTGGTTTATTTCTTAAAATAAACGCCTGATGTGGTCTTTTCTAACCATGCAGATACGTTTTAAGGAAGAATGATGATATGTTAGTTTTCCATGTTTGTAAGCAATAAATAAGGATTATTCCAGATAGCAGATTCCCTGTTCTAATGATTTCAACCTAGTTTAAGTTGTTCATATAAATATGTTTTGATAAATGTACGATAAATTAAACTTTATAAACTATTAATACGTTAAATAAAATTACTAATTATACAGTTATATCTTCCCATTCTTTCTTCAAATTTTTAAATAATTTCTTGCTACCCTTTCTGCCGAATTGTCTCTTGTAAACTTTTGCAAACATTATAAAAACCTTCTTGTAACCTATGTCCATGAGTGCAGCATTCAATATAAACATCATCACAATCATCAGCTTCATATCGGTTGAAATTTCTGTCAATTGTAATAATTTTCCAATCCATGATTTAGCAGGAATGAGCAATAGAGCTGTTGAAACTAAAATGTCCACAGTAGCGTTCAATATAAATGGCAAGTTTGTGAATACAGGTTTTCTGTAAGGTGGACCCACGGCCAATACCACTGCTGCTATAATATACTGATAATTAGAGAATTCGAATAACACTGTATTATCAGTGGAATCCACTGCATCATCACCACCTGGAACCGGTTTGATATACCATGGTTCAGATTGTGCAAACAACCAAATGAAAATCTGAAACAGCATCAACAACAAGATATTACATACTAAAGGTATTAAAATTTTTGGGGAAATCAAGTTAGCAGTTGGTCTCTTAACAAATAATTTTGGAAATGGTTCAGACCACGACATGAACACTGCAATCGGTAATGTCAAAAACAAATCAATATATAAAAATTGAAAATCGCCCAAATTAGATCCCCTTTTATATAATATACTGACTGTCACAAATTGAATAGCTGAATAAAGCGAAATATACTGAAAGCATGAAAAGCTGGTCACTAGTGAGGCTCGTCCTTCTTTGATAATATCTAGTACACACGAAATTTCAAAAATTCTAGAAGTAAATGGAGCAGCAACAGAAGCTTCGGCTTCACTAAGTGATATACCAACATCAGCAGCTTTTAATGCACCGCAATCGTTAGCACCATCGCCACAAAATCCAACAGTATAATCAAGCTTCTGCAATTGTTCAACCAATTCATGCTTCTCATCAGGGGACATTCTTGCAAATATCTTCGTTTGCATTAACATCATGTTGATTAAAGATTCATCCAGGTTTCTCTCCATCAAAAGATATTTAAATACATCACCAGTAACCGCTAAACAGTAATTTGAATTAATACTGGTTGAAGTTGGTTTTAATGTATTTGGATCTAGCAATATACTAGGATTATCTACTTCTTCCCAGATTAATCTCGTTCCTCCTGGTAAAGCATCCCCAGTGGCTAACTCTATCGTATCAAAGCTAGGGACAAATACATAATGGTCTTGCTCGATTAATCCCGATTCTTTACCAACGCTGACTGCTGTTAATACATTATCACCAGTACACATGATAACTCTTAATTGAGCCTGATTTAATTCCGCCAAGGACTTTTTTGTTTCTTTTTTCAATTTATTTTCAAAAATAATGAATCCCAAAAATTCCAAAAAACTTTCACACTCCTCTCTCCTTAGTTCAGAGACAAATTTTACACTTTTCTTGTTAGATCTGTCACTGCGTTGTTTCCTTGTCAATGGTTTTCCTGCAACTGCAATAACTCTGTAACCATTATGAGTATAATAGTGCAATAATTCATTGTAATTTGATGGAAATGTTTGTGGAGCACAAATATCTTTCATCACTTCAGGTGCACCTTTTGTAAAAACATAAAGGTCATCATCACTCTCTAGATTGTAAGGTTTAACAATCACAGACATCCTTCTTAACTGAGAAACAAAATCAAATTCTCTTAACTGCACAATATAGTTAGAATCATCATTATGATCAAATAAATTTTGATTATCGTGTGGCTTCATTATTGAAGGTGTAAGAGTTTCCGGTATTTTAAACAGCTTTCGAAAATTTGCCAAATGCATATCATTTGAATCTTCAAATAGCCTCCAATTTGTAAACTCAAACATTTTGAAATCTAATGGGTCACCAATCAAATCTTCATTAACTGCTTTCAATGAATGACATGTGACTAATGACATTAATAAATTTTTAGCTTTTCTGATTGTTTCTTTAGAATTTCCAAGTTCATTAAGCTTCAAAGAAACTTCATTCTCTCTATAATTAAACAAATCAGCCGGACTAGTCGCTAAGTCATGGAAACTAGAAGCGTTGCTATTATTGAGAGGTGCACTAAGATGAATCCCTAATATATCCAACCCATCTTCTGTTAATGTTCCAGTTTTATCAAAGCACATAACATCTAGTTTACCGCCAACATTGACCCTTGTTGGAGCTATACAAAAGACTTGTTTTTTGCGCAATCTTGCAAGAGCAAAACTAGTACCAATTGTTAAAGTTGCAGGCAATGCAGGAGGAACAACAATAGTGATAATATCCAATGCCCTTAATATGATAATCTTGTATCCAAGACCCATCTTGATAAAATTATATGTTGAAAAAACGAATCCAACAACTGCAATTAATGTCATGAATCCTATGTATTTAAATGAATCTTCGTAAAATTTGAAACCAGTTGGCTTTGGAAATAACATGGATCTGATTAAAGCACCTTTGGTAGTATTAAACCCTGTCTTTACCACTAGCGCCATAGCTGGCTCTTCATTAGTAGTACGTGATCTAACTATCTTAGTTCCACTATACAAGAATGATTTAGCAAAAGTTGTTGAAAATTTAGTGCTTCTAAACTCTTCAATTAGATTGAGAGCAGTATCTTGGTCTATTGATACCTTCGAAACAGGAACAGATTCTCCTGTAAGCATTGATTCATTAACGATACAATCACCATTGAGCAAAACGGAATCACATGGGAAAATACTGAGCGAAGGGTCTGAAACTTCATAAATATCACCTGGTACTAAATCTTCAGAAGAAACAACTTTCCAAAAATCATTTCTCCAGACTCTAACGTCAAATTTGATTCTTGATAAGTCTCTTAATCTTATCAATGTTTTTTTTGTTTCAACTAAGGTCTGTATGATGGATATCACGGAGATCAAGAAAATACAAGCTGCGTAATAATAATAATCATCGCATAACCATAATATAATTGAAGAAATTTGGAAGATATAAAAAGGGTGAAGAACTTCATCGACCAGCAACTGTGAAACACTTTTTTCTTTGATATCTATCAAATTTAATCCAAATATTAATAAACGATCATCATGAGAGTCCTGTGTCAATCCGTCTTTGACTCTTTCTAAATCACACCAGCTTTCTTCTGCCCAATTAGAGTTTGTTTTAAATATATCTTCTGTAGGCGAATAATATATTCTTCTATATCTATATTCAAATGATATTAAAATAGGTACCACAGGATCTATCTTGGAATAATAGTCACTTGTACTATCTTTATCATTTGCAGAATCTTCCTCTTCACCATCTTCTTGTTGGGAAATAGAAATAGTTAAATAATTTGATAGTCTCTTATTATACCATTGTCTCGTTAAATTTATTATTGATAATTCTCCCAACTCCGTTTCTATTACAACCCAATCAGCTTTACCCAATGCTGTCTTATTACCCATGCATTTTATTCTGTAACGCGGGAACCATCTAAAAAATAAATACAGAATTCCAAATGACAAAATGCATAAACTGTAATACAAGATTATTTTCCACTTACAATTTTGATATCCTGCAATACCAAATACCAAATCTTCTTCTGCAATATAAAATCTTTGATAATGCAACTTTGCAGGAAAATCAGGAAAAAAATATTCATGATTTGAAGCATCTAATCTATTTTTCAATCTTTTTACTAAATTTTTCTTATCAGCATTTTCATTACCTTCATCATCATCATCATCATAAATGTCATTATCCAACAATGGTGAATTTGATCTTGCATCCAGCCCCGAATATCTATTCCTTATTAATGAAGAGTTATCATGACTTCCATAATCTTCTATCCCAGCGTGTCTCTTACCATTTGTAAAAGTTGATGAACTTATCGATGGCGTTCTTAAACGTGATGTACTACCACTACGAACAAAGTCGTTCCCATAATCATCATGATATGAGTTCCAATTAGTATCGTAGTCCACTGGTTCATTTGGATTATTTCCTTCCATTGTTGACGTTCCTTGTGCATTTTGAATTTGATCAATAGTGAAAAATTTAAAATTTGAACGTTCCTGTAAATCAACAGAAGAAGCATTTGAAGAAGCTGGTCTCAACTCGTTCGATTCAAAGCCTGTATCATCTTCAGCCATAAAGATTTCCTCAGTTCCCTCATTAATCACAGATGTGGCATTTGCATTTGCATTTGCATTCGTAGAAACAATCCCCAGGTGTGATGATAAATGTGATAAACGCAAATCTCTCATACCCACTTCATCATCACTTGTATTTGTCGAAACATTACTCAAACGTGGTGATCTCATTCTATAATGGCTATGATGATGGAAACTAGAAATCGATGAAGGAACTACTTCTGAAGCAGCACCAGAAAACATTTCATGATCATTTTCATCAACATAATTTATATTTGAAGAAGAGACAGAAGCCCTATGTATCGATGATGATCTTCTTCTTCCAGAGAAATTTTCATTACTGTGAGAACTCATGATTCATACCAAATAATTAAAAAGATTACCAATGGTATCTATCATCTATCTATCTACCTTGACCTTGATCTTTATATCTTTCTTTTATTTTAGCATTCATTTTTTTTTATTGCATTTTAAATAGAAAATGATATCAAAAAAAGAGGTTTTACACTACTAAGAGAACTCAATACAAAAAACAACGACAAGAACAACACAGCTACAACCTTAGCAAAGGTATAGATAGATAGATCTACAGATAGCTACAAAGGAGATGAAGAAGGTGGTGATCATTTTATAATAATAAAGAGTTTTTTTTTTCTTTCTTTTTTTAAAAAAACAAAAAAAAAAAATTGTATTAATTTATTCAAGTTACTAATAATTACTTCAATTTTCAAAAGCTTTCTTGATCAACCTACTAATTTGGTCAAAGCTAACGTTTTCATTATTGATATTGATAATTTTCTCTTCTTCAATTGCGATTCTAGCATCTTTTGATTTTATCAAGACCTTATCATTTTTAATTTCCCAATTTAAATCCAGGGTGATAAATTTTTCAAAACCAATTTTATCATTTTCAAAATCCAAAGAAGCTTGTAAAAATTTATAATCGATTGAATTATAAGTAATTGAAATCAATACACTTATTGCTTTTTGCAATTCGAATTTCAAATTTTCTAAAGATTTATAATGAGTTAAAATAATTTTTTGTTTTAAAAAATCATCACTATTAAAAATTTGCCAAAAATTAATAAATTTACAATTGACCAAAATATTATATATTGATATTAATTTTTGTACTTTTTCATTAAATGAATTTAAAAAAGGTGCTGTTTCATTTATTATTGTATAAGATGGAAGTAAATTCAAATATAATTGGAAATCAGCATAATTAAAATTAATTAATCCTTTTAATAAAACTTTAATACTATAATATTCTCTTTCATTTTCATCAACTTCTGGATTTGTCAATTCATAAAGTTTTAAAAGAGCCAAATTACTATTCAAATCCTGGAAATTTCTTGTTGTTTGTTCATCCAAATAATCTTGTAAATCTTTAATAACCAAGACATCATATCTTTTCAAAGAACTTAAAATCTCATTAACAACTTCTGGTCGTTGTGGAGGAACTGAAACTAATGTATTTTCCATTTTTAATAGATAGCCAAATACCAAAAGAAAAATAATAAATATTTCAAATATTTCAAATTCCTAATATTCCTATAGCTCTGCTACTATAAATATATATATATATTTATCGATTAAATTTATTATTTTTATTTCTTTCTTTTACCTTTAAAATGAGTTTACTGATTCTTGTTGGCTTTTTTTGGCTATTTTTTTCTTGGCTTTACGGGCTCTTCACAGCATCGAGAGAGAAATTTTTCACTTTTTTTTTTTTTCTCTTATTTTTTCAACAAATAATTAGCACATTTAAACACTACTGTTTTTTCCCACACGAATATGTAACTATCTGCACTACCAAATCTATACTTACCGTAAAAGGACATTGTTAGTTTTGAATCCACTACCACAACATCTGCAATTACCACTACCGCATTGGGAAAACCTGGTGGTTTCAATACACTACCGCATAATAAAAATAAGAATAAGTTATAAAGAAAGATAAAGTAAATTAAATTTGTTGATGAATTGATAAAAGTAAGAAGATCAACGATGGGGTTTCAAGTGTAATAGCGATAAGTAATAAGTCATCAGATCTAATTTTCTATCAATGTTTGTTGTAGTAAGTATCTGTTTTAGTTTAATATTTTTTTTTTTTTTTGTTTTGTTTTGTAATAGAAATCGCGTTCTCTTTCTTTATTCTTTGTATTTATAAAAACGATTTTTCTACTTTCGGCGGTTATTTATTTATTTATATTTATTTTTTTATTTATTTACTTTTTGTAAACAAATTATAATATTAATATTAATTTTAATATTAATATTAATATCATTATTTATATAAATTGCTCCCAGGTATGTCTGAGGATCAGGACTATTCGTCATTGCCGCTTACTGAGCGAGCAGTACATAAAGTAAGTTAGCGCCCAAGTATTTAGTTTTCATTTTTTAATTTTTAATTTCTTTTAGCTAACATTCTTTTTTTTTTTTTTTTTTTTTTAATTTTTAATTTTAGGTATGGAAAGTAAGACTTGGCGCTTATGAAGAAATGATTCAATTATTTGAAAAATCAAGTTCTGAAAATGATGAGTGTTTCCAAGTTTTCATTTCTAATTTTGAAATTTTTAAAAAAATTGTAACTGATGCTAACGTTGTAGCTCAAGAAACTGGGCTAATAGCATTAGTTAAATTTTTAAAATATGGTAATACAGATAGAATAATATCAAAACTAAGAGTCTCAGTGATTGGTCCAATGTGTGAGAAATCCTTGCTGTCAAGTAGGGCGGGAACAAGACAGAATGCTGTTGATGCATTGATGTGGTTTATTGAATTAGATACGGCTGATCCAGTTATTGAACAATTAATACCTTATCTTTCACATAAAATGCCAAAATTAATTTCTGGTTGTACAATGGCCTTAACTGAAATTATTAAAAATTATGGTTGTAAAACTTGTTCACCTAAACCAATTTTACCCTTAATTCCAAAATTATTTGGTCATGCTGATAAACTTGTTAGACAAGAAGCTACAAATCTTTCAATTGAAATTTATAAATGGATGGGACAATTTTTTGAAAATTGTATTTTCCCAGATTTAAAACCTGTTCAACAAAAAGATTTAACTTTAATTTTTGAAAAAATTAAAGATGAAAAACCTCAACAAATTCGATTTTTAAGATCACAACAAAGAGAAGCAGAAGCAGAAGCTGCTGCTGCTGCCGCTGCCGCGTCTGCAACAACAACTGGTGAAAATAATGGGAATGAAGGAGATGTTGAAATGAACGATGCTGATAAGTTTATAAATGGGAAAGATGATGCAAACATGCTGATTGATGCTTATGATATGATTGGACCAGTGGATGTATTATCAAAATTACCTTCAAATATAAATGATAGAATAAATTCAACAAAATGGAAAGATCGTAAAGAACTTTTAGAAGAAATTCAAAAAGATTTAAATGTAATGAAAATGTCTCCAGATGGTGATTATACTGATTTATTAAGAATGTTGGCGAAATGTGTATTAAAAGATGCAAATATTCAATGTGTTCAATTGGCTGCAAATTCTATAGAATTTACCGCTAAAGGATTAAGAAATAAATTTGAAAGATATGTTCAAATTGTAATATCATCACTATTAGAGAGAATGAAGGAGAAAAAATTATCAGTGGTTGAAGCATTAGGTAATGCACTAGATGCTGCATTTAATAGTTCTTCATTTACTGCAATAGTAGAAGAAATTGCATTTGCAATGAAACATAAGACTCCAAATGTTAAGATTGAAACTTGTAAATTCTTAACAAGATGTTTAAAAAATACAAAATTTATACCTTCTTCATCAGAAGTTGAATTGATAATGAATAATGGGATTAAATTATTGGCCGATTCTCAAGAACCAGTTAGAATTGCTGCATCTGAAGCTATAGGAACTTTGATGAAACTTACAGGTGAAAGAGAATTGAACACATATATGGATAAAGTTGAAGAACATAGAAGATCAAAGGTGAATGAATTTTTTGAGAAGGCAGAAGTTATTGGGAAACCACAACAGCAAAGTCAACAAAAAATGACTCTGAGACCAAGGAAACCTGCAATTGCAAATGGAACAACTTCAAGACCTGCAGCAGCTTCATCATCAAGACCAACTGCTAATTCAGATTCCAACGTTTTCCAACTGAGTTCCAGACCTTCAATGTTGAAGAAAAAATTGACAGCTCCAAAAATGCAGCAACCATCTCTTTATCCACCTTCATCAACTGTTCCATCGAAAAGAGGAGCTACTTCACCTTTAAAAAGACAAGATGAACATTCTACACAGCTGCAAATTTCAACAAGAAACATTAACGGATCACGTCAAACTAATAGCCTTACAGGAAGATCTTTACTGTCATCAACTTCTTCTGTATTATCACAACACCAGATGCCACCAGCACCTAGATTTGAAAATCCTCTTTCTGCTCTGGAAAAATCAGAATTGGAAGCTTTACGTCTGGAGAAACAATTATGGTTAAAAGAAAAAGAGCAGTATCGTTGGACACAGAGTGATGTTGAAACTACAAAGCAAAGGTTGATGCAAGAAATTAATAGCTTGCAAATGAGGAACGATGCATTGATGGAAGAACATACAAAGGATAATATTACTATAAAATCTAGAAATACTCAATTAAATAGACTTCAAAGTGATTTGGAATCTGCAAGACAAAGAATACTTCATCTTGAAAAAGAAATAGAAGGACTAACAAATATCAAACGTGAATCTTCAATTAATACTTTCCAGTCTACAAGGTATACCAACTATCTTTCAGAAAGCAAACAATTACAACAACATTCTTATTCAGAAAGAGCACCTTTTTCCCCAACACAATCGAGATATTTATCATCAACCACAGTCAGTGGTGCTAGAAGCCCCTATCTGGAAAATCTGAATAAAAATATTAGTTCAGAGTTAAGTTCTGGAGTGAAACGGTTATCTATTGAAAACAAACTGGATAAGGAAAATGCCTTTGCATTACCGCAATTAGATTACAAGACTGGTCAAACTACAATAATAGATAGTGATAGCTCTAAGAACAATAGTAGTAGTGGGTTTGGAACTGCATTAGGTTTAGATACTGATGATGAGAGTTGGAGAAGGGCATCAGAAGTCACTTCACAATTGAAGGCAAGAATCGAGAAAATGAAAGCAAGATCAAGGAGTAATGTTTCGAATTTTAAACCATAGTTAGATACGTATATAATTGTTATGATGATCATATAGAACCAAACCAACATATTACTTTCATCCATCTCTGCTAAACTAATCATTGTCCTTGTAGTTGTGACCATTTTCAACTTGTCTTAAATTCGAAAATTCGACTTTTGTGTGTGGTAGTGTAAAATCTGCAAAGTTTTGTTGTATTTTTCACCAATCATCTTTCTATAGTGGGGGAAAATGAGTTGAAAAGCTTTACGAAGACTTGACGAATCATAAATATATTTATATATATATATATATATATGCTGATAATCTTGTGTTTTGAGTGGGAGTGTATTGAATAGTGAATATGTCAGGTAAATTAAGAGTTTTGGTTCCGGTTAAAAGAGTTATTGATGCTGCTTTAAAGCCAAGAATCAACAAGACCAATACTGGGGTAGAAACAAAAGGTATCAAATTTAGTATGAACCCATTTGATGACATTGCTGTTGAAGAAGCAATCAAGATTAAAGCAAATCACAAGGGATTAATAGAGAATATTCATGCTGTATCCATTGGCCCATCAAAGAGTCAGGAAGTATTAAGAACTGCATTGGCAAAAGGTGTGGATACCTCGACTTTAGTCGATGTTGGTGATCAAGAAGTTGAACCATTACAAGTTTCCAAAATTTTGAAAAAATTGGTTGAACGTGAAAAATCTAATTTGGTCATTATGGGTAAACAAGCAATAGATGATGATTCCAATCAAACTGGACAAATGTTGGCTGGATTGCTCAATTGGCCTCAAGCAACAAATGCTTCAAAAGTTGAAGTTAATGGAGATGTTGTCACAGTGACAAGAGAAGTAGATGGAGGATCGGAAACTATTAGACTGAAGTTACCATTGATCATAACTACAGATTTAAGATTGAATGAACCAAAATTCGTCACCTTACCTAAAATGATGAAAGCCAAGAAAAAACCATTGGAAGTTTTGAAACTGGAAGATATCGGAATTACAATTGAGACAAGATTAGAAGTATTAAGTGTAGAAGAACCTCCTGCTCGTCAATCAGGTGTAAAAGTAAACTCCGTCGATGAATTGGTTGATAAGTTGAAAGAATTGAAAGCTATTTAAATATATATACACATATATGATTATTTTTTTCATAAATATATAGCAAGATAGTATTAATTTGTAAATTTCAAAAATTATTTTTTTTTAATTTTTTTTCATTTAACTAAAGAAGACAAAAATATTAATTTACAAAATATGTTAAAATTTTCTTAAATCTAATTGAAAAAGGTCAAATTCTAAATATCTGGAAATGGTTATAGCAATTGAATTGATAGTTTAGTTAACACCACTTCTGCTTATCCATATATATATATATATATTTGAATTGAATTCAATGTCGAAGAATGTCTATAGTTGAGGTTTCTTCTCAATTCTTAGAACAAAAAATCGATTCACATTTTAAGAAATCATTGTCCCCTTTAATAATCGGTATAAGTGGACCACAAGGTTCAGGAAAATCGTATCTTTCATTGAATCTTTCTGAAGAGTTGTCAAGAAAATTTCCTGATTTAACTACAGTTGCAATCTCTATTGATGATTTCTATATAACTTATGAAAAACAATTAGGTTTAGCCCTGGAATATCCTGATAATGAATTGATATCTGGTAGAGGTTTACCAGGTACTCATGATTTAGATTTATTGCGTGAAATTCTTTTCAAGATTCGAAAAAGAGAGAAAAACGTTATTATTCCTCGGTATAATAAAGCTGCTTTTTCTGGGAAAGGTGATAGGTTTCCTGAGGATCAATGGTCTTATTTAGGTGATAAAGAAATCGACATTGTTATATTAGAAGGTTGGTTTTTAGGTTTCAGGTCTATCAAGGATAAAGATCAATTAATGGAAATTTGGAACCACATATCTTTAGCAGCAAAACAAAAATATAACAATATAAAAGTAGAAAATATCAATTTCTTGAATGAAAAATTATCACAGTATGAGAAAGTATGGGACTTTTTTGATTATTTCATATATATAACCACAAATGATATTAACAACGTTTATACTTGGAGAATTGATCAGGAGCATAATTTGAAATTAAAAACAAATGGCGATGTTATGTCCGACGAAGAAGTAATCAAGTTTGTTGACAGGTATATGCCTGCATATGAACTCTATTATAATAATTTAGAACAAAATGGATGCGTGGAAAGTGGTGAAACAGATGAATTGAAAAAAAATTTGAAAATAGGTATAGATATTGATCGAAAAATTGTTGATATTCAAAATTTATAGTTTGAAAATTCAAAAATCTATTAAACGAAAAACTATTTAAGCTGCAATAAAAGCTATATCCTTTCAGCAAATTATGGATTATCTTAAATAGATGTCATAAATAATAATCATTAACTTCATCTTGTGATGGTATTTCATCAGAATATAGGAGAACCCTGTTGTTTTTATCTTGAAATTTTCCAACATCGTTTCTGCGTAGCCAATTTTCAATATTATCATGATTGTTATTATTCAAGTTATCCGATAATTTACTTATATAAGCTTGTACTTTGTCAATCTGTGATAATGCTCTGTTGTGATCTTCTCTTGTTGTCTGAGATTTCTTATATTGTTTTAGATTATTATGAGTTAGTTGACTAATATCTATATTTTTCAAATTTTTTCTTGATCTTGTTATCCTATTATCACTGGTATCAATTGTTGTGTATGATCTTTTTTTCGTAATTTTTGATGAAGCTTGGGAATTGGATGTTGTCCTTTTTTTATTCTTATTTGGAAATTTCTTATAGGGACTTTGAGACTTACCAAGTTTAGAAGTTGAATTTTGAGTAGAGAAAGGAGTATCTAGTCCATTAGAAATATTTTTATGGACAGTATTTTGATTAGCAATTAAATGATTTAAACTATTTGCCAAATTCTCATAATTTGTTTCTAAGTTATTTAATTTTTCCATTAATTCAACAGGGAGATCTATATTCAAGACATCAATTTCACTATTATTTGTATGTGTTTTCCCATTTATTTCATTTATCTTTTCATCAAGACTAGATAATTTTTCTAGTATTTTATTTTTGTCGCCCAACAATGTGTTAACATTTTTTTTAATCAAAGTAAAATCTGTTGAATTTTTATCCTTTGTTTGATTATATTGTTTTTTATAAGGATTATCTTCTGTAACTTGAGTAATTGCATCCAAATTTTTCTTAATAAGTTTAGGAATTTCCTCAAAAGTTTTATTATTATCTTGTAATTTATTTATTTCCAGTCTAAGTGTTTCAATTAAACCATCCTTTTCTTGATTTCTTTCTGAAAGTAATTGAATCAATCTCCTAGATTCTTTTCTTAAATCCACACTCTCCAATTCTAACCTCGATCCCCATTTTAGCAAGTATTCATTATGACGAGTAGGATCTATATCCTTAATGCTTATTACCTTATGTTCCCTTATTACTTCTTCCCCATTTTCCCCACTAGTTACAATATTAACAAAAGTTGTATCGTCATTAACAGTTTTGTCCCCTGTTCTCAAATCACCGTCACTTGAAAGTTCAGTATCATTAATCTCACTACTTATATTCATCGCCTCAAATAAAAACTAACTGTTGTCATCATAAATTTGTCAAACTCTTCAATAGTTTTGTTAACCATCAACTGAGAGGTAAAATACCTTATTTATATACTTTATTTTTCTTTGACAGAAAATGAAAATCACAACATTTGAAATGTTGTGATTCAGTTACCTAATATGGAAGTTTGATATTGTACAGACTACTCCTATAATTTTTTAGTGTCAGATTTCCATATTAAAACCACAATTTCTTTGTAATTGATTTATTCATGATAATAGTAAAGATACAGTTGAGAAACTGGTGGAATTGAAAATAGATTTGAGTCAGGGATGTCAGCGTTAGGAACGTTTATAGAGAGTGAGTTATTATTAGTTTTCTTTTTTTTTGCTTTTTACTTTAATCCACTTTTTTTTTTTTTTTTTCTTTTTTTTTTTTTGTTGGTTGGTTTGGTTGGTTGACAATTAAGCGCGCTTATTTTGAAAGTAGTTTTTACTAACATCAAGTTTTTTTTTAACATTAGAAAAGATTAAAGTGATAACAACAGATGGAAGGCTCTTTGTGGTAAGTAATGGTGTGATGTTCTAGTTTTTGTTGTTTTGATTTTGTTTACTAACTTGAAGTTTTTTTTTTTTCTTTTGCATGAGTAGGGGAAATTGGAAGGGTACGATAACAATACGAATTTGATATTGACATCAACAATAGAAAGGATATTTGATTTAGAAGAAGAAACCGAGCAAATTGACTTGGGGCTATATATTATAAGAGGGGACTCGGTGGTATGTGCCGGGATATTTGACGAGGAGATAGAAAATTCGATACAATGGACAAAAGTTCATGGGGTCCAGTTAAAAGACACCAAAAATCCTTTTTAAAAAAATGGTACTATAGACAATAATTGTGTATTCTTGAACTTTTAAATAATAAATATATATAGCATTATTTTACAGTTGGAATACCATGTAGTTTCATCTTGACGGCCAACTCTAATAAGTAATCAATGGCTTCGTTATAAATTTTTGCTTTCCAAACTGTTTCACCCCAAACATAAATACCATGTCTTCTAACTAAAACCGCAGTAGTACCAGGATATTTCTTAATTATTTCTTTTAAAGGATCTTCTAAATCTTGTTCAAAGTTTGTATTTTCAATAATAGGAATAACTAATTTATCATTATAATTGAGATACCCTGCTTCAGTTATTCTAGGAATAGCTTTAATCTGTTCAACATGGGAAATCTCGAAAACATCATCAAATAATAAAGTACACATAACAGCATTTTGAGAATGGGTGTGGATACAACCTCCAGAACCTCTTAAATCATAAGAGGCAAGAAATAAAGGAGTACATGATGAAGGCTTCAACGATATAGGTTCCCGTAAATATTTTTTTGAATTTAAAGACATAACAAATATATTTTCTGGAAGCATTCTTTCCTTTTGAACACCACTTGGTGCAATGAAAACTTTATCTCCATCTCTAATGGATACACCACCTCCTGTTCCAGTGACCCATCCATTGACATAAAAATTCTTACATAATTCACAAATTAAATTAGCTGGATGGTTTGGATCATCGGACAAAATTAAAGAATCAGATTCTGATTCTGGCAATTTCAGCAGTCCTGATTCATCTTGCTTGGCTGAATGAGAACAATTGCAAACCATTTTCCACTAGAGCAAGTTAACTTATTTTAGTTATGGAACATTATCTAGTTATTAAGTATTATTATTTCCATCCTCTAAAGGTAAAAAACGTGTGTAAAAATAAGAGCGTCACGACGCCGTACATAGAGTCGTACGCCACAGTTAGAATTAGAATTACAAAACAATCAGTTCAATTATATTTAAGAATGCTATAAATTCAATGATTAGGTTAACCAAGTAACTCATCGACGATATTTTTAAGGACAGGTCTGTTTTGGATAATTTTGGAGTCTATCTTGATACCATTTTTCTTGACTTGGGAATTATTTTTTCTCATTTTGGAAGAAGATAGTTGAGTACTTGTACTTAACAGTTTATCATTGTTTAGGAAAATATTATAGAAACCATCTCCGCCTTTCGGAATATTATACATCCAGCCTCTAGTTTCAATGATTGACATAAATGCTTGCAAAGTGTTCAAATTATCCATCGTCTTTCTACTTCCCAATATGATTAATTTACTTCTTGCTCTTGTTATAGCAACATTGATTCTTCTCCATTCTTTTAATAACTCACCAACAGTGTTTGTATCATTAGATCTGACCATCGATATTATGATACAGTCTTTATCTCTGCCTTGAAATTGATCTGCAGTTAATATTTCGACACCTGTGTGAGTTGAAAGTTTCCTGTATAAAATTCTCAATTGTGCCCTATAAAGTGACATTACACCAATTGAATTTTCGTTAACACCACAATAAATAAGAGATTCTACTATTTGTCTGATCAACTCAGCTTCTGTCGGATTTTCAATTTTTTCACCGTTTATTTTTTCAAAAGCTGGCAATTCATCATGGTTTAAAAAAACAACCTTATTTTTGGGTTCAAAAATATGTTTCAACCAATTCTGATTTTCATCTAAATCCGGATTTTTGAAAAGAGTTGTTAACTTATCAGGAAATGGTATAAGCAAAGATTGTTTTGCCACTTCTTCGGAACCACATTTTAATCTCCCTTCATATATTAACGTATTGGACAATAACATAATATCAGCACACATTCTATACTGGTAGCTCAAGTCAACAACCGATTCTGGAAACCTTTCACTGAGGATACGAAACAAAGATTTATCTAGTCCACCATTCCTTGCTTCTTGACTAACAACCAAAGGAGGCAATTGGTAGTGATCGCCAACCAATACAAATTTATCGCAGAACCTTAATGGTCCAAGACAAACTGGCATTGAAACTTGAGATGCTTCATCGATAATGCAGTAATCAAAATTTTTTCTGTGATTAAATACAACATCGTTAATCCCAAGACAAGTAGTAGCAACTACCGCTGGTTCAATATACGCTTTTTTGAAAGTCTGAGAGTTATTAACCGTAATTGATCCTTCCTTCTCTGAATTTGGAACAAATTTTTGAACTTCTGGATGAACTTTTGAAATATGTCCAGTTCGCAATATGGGAATACCATCATTTTTTAATTTGATCAAGATATTATCAACAGCTGAATGGGTGTACGAAGCCAAGAGTACTGTACTGTTATTCTTTACTAGATATCTAATAATTTGAGCAATCGCAGTAGTTTTACCTGTACCTGGCATACCCAATATTAAGCTGTAATCTTTTGTTTTTAGTATTTTGTCAAATGCTTTTATTTGATCACTGTTAAAACTAGCAGACTCAGGTAGTTCGTAAGGTAGCGGTTCTAAGCTAAATTTAGGTGCTTCCATATCAACTAAAAATCGTCTTCTTCTTGGATCACCAACTTCATCAGGTAAAAACAAATTTAACAAGTTATATCTTGCGAGGGCCAAACCATGAAACATCTCATCTTTGTCAATTCTGTACGTCTTTGACTGTTGGACAGTAATAAGTTCACTACTCAAGTGCTGAGAATTCATTGAATGCAAGACACTTTGGAAAATTTGTTGATCCTTTTCAGCAAAACCAGGTAGTTTTACAGATGAATTGATTATTCTTCTATCAGTTTTGATTGTAATAAAACCCTCTCTAATAGATATAATCCATCCAGAGCTCAATGCAAAATGACCATCCTCGTCACTTATAATGACTCTATCATGTTTGGTCAATTGTGAATTCAAAAGACTTCGTTTCGTTTGCTCAGATTTATCAGCCAGTCTCGAAAAAGTATACATAAAGCCATGATTTGATTCCTCTTCGGATTCACAAACTTCCGTAATGACTAAATTTCCAATTGCCTTACCGCCATTTTCTTCCCTCTCCAATGCTGTCTTCACCCACAACTCTTTCTTCATACTATTGATCACGCTTTCCTCTTTTGTTATTAAGTTATCCCAATAATTAAAATACTCTATGTAGTACGGATTCGTTTTCAAATGACCAGTAATTGCTTCGTATAGTCCTTCTTTCAAGCCACTTTCTGACTCGTTACCATTTTCCATTAGTTTATTCATTGTCATACAAGCCGTGACTGCAAAACATCTATCACATTGACTTTGCTTCAATAACGGCGGCAATTTCCTTGAGCCCTCTTGCAAATATTGAGAAATCTTGTTTCTGATGTTGATCAAAAGTTTTAAATCAGTTGGATTAATGTCATGTTTTTTCATATCCTTTAATTTGGAATATAACAACAAGAAAAACTTACTATCCATATCGTACCTCTCATTGATTAATAAAGTATATAACGATGTCTGAGCTCTGTGGTTTAAATACTCTCTGCCACCGGTTTTAATCTCCAAAGGAGTGACAAATTTTCCATCATAGTTGGAATTTTTTAAATGAGCTTCAACAGTAACATCAATTAAACCTCTTATACCAAACATAGGTGACCATATATTTTCTTCGACATCGAGAATGTTACTGATGGACATATTGCTCTTCTCTTTCTGGCCTTCAGTAACAATAATTGCCCTCAGATCATCGTTGATAAATGTCGAATACCAATTTTGTATATAGGGAATATGCATATTGACTTCGTCCTTAATTCTTTGAAGAGTTTCGTTTATGCTTAAAATATCGATTAAATTCGATTGTAATAAATTTTCTAAACTTTCGTTTATAAACTCTAAAGATGTATTATTTTTTGAGAGACATTCTTGAAATAACGAATGAACGATATTACCAACAATTAAAGGAACACTTGAATCACCAGGAAATGCCAATTTCGAATTCAAAACAGATTTACGAGAACAATCTAAAGCTTGTCCTGTATTAGTTGCACTAATCATTATATCTGGATTCCAGATCAATAAATTATTATCATTATCAACGATTTTTGGATTGGACCCAATTATGTGAATGACATCATTTTTAGCAATTTCTAGAGTCAGCCATAAATCTCTAACTAACACCTTATCGACAGAGTTATCTGGTTTCATGACGGTAATGATTAATTGCTCTTTGGTTCGATTGTTTTTTGTATATTTAGCTTTTAAAACATCCAATACTTGGTATCTGTGACAATTAGGTTTTTGTAAAGCAGATTTTGCTAAATTTTTTTGCTCCGTTTTATTATCTTTAAAGCTTTTAAGATAATCTGGTGTATCAAATCTTTTCACGCCTGTTTGAAAAATAGCTACATTGTTTCTATCAGATCTCAGTAAGAGAGTTTCTGAATCTGCAGGACTTTTTTTCAGAGCTATCGATTTTTTTTGTGAGAGTTTATTCATAATTTGACATAACTCTTCATCGTCATCTTCAGTAGAGTTATCTGATGAAAATGCATGATCACCGAACTCGTCTTCTAACTTTTTAAGTGTTGTTGGAATTTTTTCTTTTTTCGTTTCCCCTTTCATTGCTGTGCTTTCGTTTTGGCTCTTTTTCTTGAAAAAAGTATCTAATTCAACCATATCAATTTCGTCACTAAATTTATCATCATCAAAATCATCATCTTTTGAATTATCTTTTATAAGTTCATTCACTGGGGGTTTACGGTTTAATTGACTAATAGTTTTCTTTTCTATTAATTCTGATAAATCTCCTAAATCACTGCTGAAATCACTATCAGAAGAATTACTAGTTTCCTGTCCCTTTGAATTATTTTTATTTTCATCATAAATTTGATCAGCTACCGATCCAGGTATATCTGGACTTTGAAGTCTAAAGCTATTCCCTATAGCATCCAACAACTTATTTATATCTCTAGAAGACGATGCCGATGAAGGTGCTGATGTACATGCAGAAAGAGAATTATTATTTTTCACCATATCATTCAAATTTGTCAATGCTGGAGACAGCAGTTTACTTGAGTTTTTCTTTGATGAAGATGGACGTCTAAATCTTGATATTCCACTTTTTAATAATTTTTTCTTATTTAAAGATAATTTGTTATATGTCAGATGATCTACTTGTAATCCTTCTGATCTTGTTCTAGCAAAAGATGGCGAGATTTGTTCATTTCCAACATCTATCGATTCAGAATCTGACGAGCTTCTAGCATGTTTCTGAGGAATTGGTGTCTGAGAATCCAAATTATCAAATGTAGCATTATATTTTTTCAATAACGGTATCAATGGATCAGTATCTGAAACAACTTTCCCATTTCCTATCAATGGTGACGAGGGAACTATTTTTGATTTTAAACCATCACGATCCAAGCTCTCCAGTTTGATACTTGCAGCCTTTGGAGTCATTTCCCAATACACATGATCTTCTGAACTGGGTAGATTATATTTATTATGAGATTTCATCGGTGTACTCTTCACGGGCAGCGGCAGCAGCAACAGCAGCAGCGGCAGCGCCTGCTGTTGCTCTTGCTGCTGCTCTTGAACCACCACCCCACCAGCATTGGCAATGACATTTGGATCTGAACTGGCTAGCAGCGACTTTGACTTTGTCTGAAACTTACTCAGATTACTATATTTGTTAAAATTTTCAACAATCGGTTGAAATGCATAATTAGTCTTAATCTTCTTTTTGGATATCTTTGTTATTTTTGTTTTCTTCGCAGTGAAATTCGGATCATTCTCATCATTAACTATTGGCCTCTTGCTCTTACTATTGCTACTTTCTGACATGACTGCTCCTCCTCCCGACCATCAACTTTACTCATCAATGAATTAGAAATCCAACAAGACAATTATATATATATATACATCTCTTTGTGTTTACGCGTAACGCTCTTAATAGAAAATAGATCAAAAAACGAAAAATGGTCGTGTAAATGATAGCACACAGAATGTTTAGTACCAAAAAATTTTTCAGGTGAGAACCCAAGACGAAAGAGAGATGGGTTAGAAGAAGAGGAAGTAAGTGATGATTATTATCTTGTGGTGAAAGTTGAGAAATTTGTATATAAGGTTGTTGTATCTGTGGTGTGTTGAGTAGTTTCTTTGATTTTTTTTTTTTTTTTTGTTTTGTTATTGATGAGAATGCAGTCAAAGAGGAAATCATCAGTTTCTCGTCAACCTTTATATAATCATGATCATAAGAAACTGGATGATTCGTTTAATGAATTATTACAACCTGTATATAAGGGTAAAGGGTTATCTGATCTGATCAATACTGCAGAAGATAAATGGAACTTGTTACCAGCTTTTTTAAAAGTGAAAGGTTTGGTTAAGCAGCATCTTGATTCGTTCAATTATTTTGTTGATGTTGATTTGAAGAAAATTATTCTTGCAAATGAAAAAGTTTTAAGTGATGTTGATCCTGAATTTTATTTAAAATATTTGGATATTAGAGTTGGTTATAAATCTAATGCCTCTAAGAAAGATGCTAGTTATAAAGAGGTTATATTGTCACCTCATGAGTGTCGTCTTAGAGATTCAACGTATAGTGCACCAATTTATGTTGATGTTGAATATACTAGAGGAAGAAAAATTATTATGCATAGAGATTTGGAAATTGGAAGAATGC
The DNA here is from genome assembly GCA_001661245.1 of Pachysolen tannophilus NRRL Y-2460. Classification (NCBI taxonomy): domain Eukaryota; kingdom Fungi; phylum Ascomycota; class Pichiomycetes; order Alaninales; family Pachysolenaceae; genus Pachysolen; species Pachysolen tannophilus. The sequence continues at coordinate 2,204,769 of KV454011.1, forward strand.
CAATCATGTTACGATCTAATAAGTGTATTCTTGATGGTAAGACAGAAACTGAAATGGCTGTGCTTCAAGAGTGTCCTTTGGATCCAGGTGGATATTTTATAGTAAATGGTACTGAGAAAGTCATTTTAGTTCAAGAACAATTGAGTAAAAATAGAATTATAGTTGAAGCTGATGAAAAGAAAAATATTGTTCAAGCTTCGGTAACTTCTTCAACACATGAAAGGAAATCTAAGACTTATGTTGTTACTAAAAATGGTAAAATTTATTTAAAACATAATTCGATTAGTGAAGAAATACCAATTGTAATTGTATTAAAAGCTGCAGGTATAACTTCGGATCTTGAAGTTATGCAATTAGTTTGTGGTGATAATCCAGCGTATCAAGATATATTTGTTGTAAATTTTGAAGAAGCTTCCAAAGTTGGTATTTATACTCAAAATCAAGCTTTAGAATATATTGGACAAAGAGTAAAGACAATGAGAAGAATGAATGCTCCTAGATTATCTATTTTACAAGAAGGTATCGATGCAATTGCCACTACTGTAATAGCACATATTACAGTAAATGATTTAGATTTCCGTGAAAAATCATTATATATTGCTATGATGACAAGAAGAGTTATCATGGCTATTGATAATCCTAAGATGGTTGATGATAGAGATTATGTTGGTAATAAACGTTTAGAATTAGCTGGTCAATTAATGTCTTTACTTTTTGAAGATTTATTTAAAAAATTTAATTCTGATTTTAAAGCAAATATTGACAAGATTTTGAAAAAACCAAATAGAGCTTCTGAATTTGATGCTTTATTAAGTATCAATATTCATTCTAACAATATTACAACTGGTATGAATAGAGCTATTTCTACAGGTAACTGGTCTTTAAAACGTTTTAAAATGGAAAGAGCAGGTGTTACACATGTTTTATCAAGATTGTCATATATTAGTGCTTTAGGTATGATGACTCGTATTTCATCACAATTTGAAAAATCAAGAAAAGTTTCAGGTCCAAGAGCATTACAACCATCACAATTTGGAATGTTATGTACTTCAGATACTCCTGAAGGTGAAGCTTGTGGTTTGGTTAAAAATTTAGCATTAATGACACATATCACCACAGATGATGAAGAGGAACCTATTAGGAGATTATGTTATATATTAGGAATTAAAGATATTAGCATTACAGATAGTGGATCATTAAACAGTAAAGGTACTTTTGGTGTATATTTAAATGGTACTATTATTGGTATTTCTAGATTTCCAACAAAATTTGTTGAAAATTTTAGAAATTTAAGAAGATCGGGGAAAATATCTGCATTTATTTCTATACATACAAATTTGCATCAATCTTCAGTACATATTGCCACGGATGGTGGGCGTATATGTAGGCCCTTGATTATAGTTTCTGATGGTGAATCTAGAGTGAAATCAGAGCATTTACTGATGTTGAAAAGTGGTCAATGGCAATTTGATGATTTCTTAACTAATGGTCTTGTTGAATATTTGGATGTCAATGAAGAGAATGATGCTTTCATTGCATTATATGAGAATGATATTACTTATTCTTCAACTCATTTAGAAATTGAACCTTTCACTGTATTAGGTGCTGTTGCAGGGTTAATTCCATATCCTCATCATAATCAATCTCCAAGAAATACATATCAGTGTGCTATGGGTAAACAGGCAATTGGTACTATAGGGTATAATCAATTTAGAAGAATTGATACATTATTATATTTAATGGTTTATCCACAACAACCAATGGTAAAGACTAAAACCATTGAACTTATTGAATATGACAAGCTTCCAGCTGGTCAAAATGCTACTGTAGCAGTGATGTCGTATTCTGGTTATGATATAGAAGATGCTTTAGTTTTGAATAAGGCTTCTATAGATCGAGGATTTGGAAGATGTCAAGTTTTAAGGAAAAACACCAGTGTATTGAAAAGATATCCTAATCATTCAAAAGATATTGTTGCTGGAATGAGAGTTGATGAAAATGGTGATCCTATTTATCAACATGCGGCTTTAGGTCCCGATGGATTAGGTGAAGTTGGTATGAAAGTTGATAGTGGACAAGTTTATATAAATAAATGTGTTCCAACAAATGCTACTGAAAGTGTCTTGGGTACCAATAATCCTAATCAACCACAACCACAAGCAGAACAACATAGAGAAACACCAGCTGTATATAGAGCACCAGAACCAAGTTATATTGATCAAGTAATGATGTCTGTAAGTGACAATGATCAGGCATTGATTAAAGTATTATTAAGACAAACAAGAAGACCAGAATTGGGTGATAAATTTTCTTCAAGACATGGTCAAAAGGGTGTTTGTGGTATTATAGTTCAACAAGAAGATTTACCGTTTAACGATGATGGTATTTCTCCCGATATAATAATGAACCCACATGGGTTCCCATCCCGTATGACTGTGGGCAAAATGATGGAATTAGTTTCTGGTAAAGCAGGAGTCTTGGATGGAACTTTACAATATGGTACATGTTTTGGAGGCTCCAAATTAGAAGATATGTCCAGGATTTTAGTTGATAAAGGTTTCAGTTATAGCGGTAAAGATATGCTTTATTCCGGTATCACAGGAGAATGCTTACAAGCATACATTTTCTTTGGTCCAATATATTATCAAAAATTAAAACATATGGTTTTAGATAAAATGCATGCAAGAGCTAGAGGTCCAAGAGCAGTATTAACTAGACAACCAACAGAAGGTCGGTCACGTGATGGTGGTTTAAGGTTAGGAGAGATGGAGAGAGATTGTGTAATAGCTTATGGAGCATCACAATTATTATTGGAAAGATTAATGCTAAGTTCAGACGCCTTCGATGTAGACGTGTGTGGTAGCTGCGGCTTAATGGGTTACAACGGATGGTGTCCTTCATGTAAAACTGGTGAAGGTGTAATAAAGATGAAAATACCTTATGCTGCAAAATTATTATTCCAAGAATTGATTGCAATGAATATTGCTCCTAGATTAAAGTTAGGAGATGTATTCTAATATAGAATAGAATTGAATAGTCGTGTGCACTCAACTTAAAAAAATAAATAGCCAAAAAAAAAACCCCCCAAACAGTAGTGTAACAAAATATCAAAATCTCCTATTTCTTTTTTCTTCCGGGTAACACTTTCTTTTTTTTTTTTTTTTTTTTTTTTAAAAATTTTTTTTTTTTTTCCTCATCTCATCTTTTGTACCAAGAAACAAAAAGACATTTTTTTCACCAAAATTATAGTACTAAATTATATAGAAGGTAAACTAGGGTAAAAAAGAAAGAAAAAAAAAAAAAAAAAGTGAAAAATTTATTATTAGGCTAGATAATAAATATAATAGAATAAATTTTTTTTTTTTTTTTTTAATAGAAAAAAAAAATTTGAGAATTTTAAAAGACTTGAATATTTCTTTAAAGGAAGAAAGAAGAAGAATATATCATCTTTTGATACTAGATTAGAGTAAAACCAAATCAAAATATATTTGGGTTAAATTCATTACTGCTAGATCAATATTAATAGTGATTGTTTAAAAAAAAAAATAAAAATAAAAAGAAAAAAATTTTCAAAAGTATTTGTGGTATTAATTATTTGAATTTTTTTTTTTTTTCATATTTGCTTTTTCTTTTCTTTTTGGACATAGATAACTAGATTGATAGATTGATAGATTGGATATGGCTTTTGTTTTAACAGAAACGGCAGCTGGGTATGCTTTACTCAAAGCGTCGGATAAGAAGATTTATAAGTCTACTAGTCTTTTAACTGATTTGAACAGTGCTGAAAAAGTTGCCAACCAGTTTAAGATTGCTGCTTTTTCCAAATTTAGTTCAGCAGCTAGTGCTTTAGAAGAGGCAACTTCAATTATGGATGGTAAAGTATCTGAAAAATTGAGTAAGATGCTTGATGAAGCAAAATCTTCAAAAAAGGCAACGTTAATAGTATCTGATACTAAATTAGCCAATGCTATTAATAAGTTGGGTTTAAATTTTTCAGTTGTTTCAGATGCAGTAACTTTGGATTTATATAGAGCTGTTAGAGAATATTTACCTGAATTATTACCTGGTATTTCTGATAAAGATTTATCTACAATGTCTTTAGGTTTATCACATTCTATTGGTCGTCATAAATTAAAATTTTCTGCTGATAAAGTGGATACTATGATTGTTCAAGCCATTGCATTATTGGATGATTTAGATAAAGAATTAAACACTTATGCAATGAGATGTAAAGAATGGTATGGTTGGCATTTCCCAGAATTAGCCAAGATTGTTACTGATTCTGTTGCTTATGCAAGAATTATTCTTACTATGGGTATTCGTTCAAATGCTGCTGATATTGATTTAAGTGAAGTTTTACCAGAAGAAATTGAACTGCAAGTTAAAAATGCTGCTGAAATTTCAATGGGTACTGAAATAACAGAAATTGATTTATTAAATATTAGAGAATTGGCTCAACAAATTGTTGAATTTTCTGCTTATAGAGAACAATTATCAAATTATTTATCTAATAGAATGAAGGCAATTGCACCAAATTTGACTCAATTGGTTGGTGAATTGGTTGGTGCAAGATTGATTGCTCATGCTGGATCAATGGTATCCTTAGCTAAAGCTCCTGCTTCTACTATTCAAATATTAGGTGCTGAAAAGGCATTATTTAGAGCATTAAAGACAAAACATGATACTCCAAAATATGGTTTACTTTATCATGCTTCATTAGTTGGACAAGCCTCAGGTAAAAACAAAGGTAAGATTGCAAGAGTCTTGGCTGCAAAAGCAGCAGTTGCATTACGTTATGATGCTTTAGCTGAAGAAAGAGATGATTCTGGAGATATTGGATTAGCTGCTAGAGCTAAAGTTGAATCAAGATTAAGTGCTTTAGAAGGTCGTGATTTAAGAACAACTTCAAAGATTATTAGAGAACTGAAGAAAATTGAATTAACAGAATCTAAAGCATATAATGCAGATGCTGATGCCACTACTGATGCCATTGCTGCTGCTGAAACTACCACTGCAACTATTGCAGACTCTGATGATGAATCAGATGAAGAAGAAGAAAAAGAGAAAGTAGAGAAGAAAGAAAAGAAACACAAGAAAGAAAAGAAAGAAAAGAAAGATAAAAAGCGTAAGAGAGAAGATGAAGAAGAATCTGAAGAGAAAAAGGAGAAAAAGAAACTTAAGAAGGAAAAGAAAGAGAAAAAGGAAAAAAAAGAAAAAAAACATAAGAAATAAACTCTTTTAATTTAAGATATTTTTTTTAATTGTTTTTTTTTTGCTCTTTCCTCTTGTCTCTTGTTTCGGTTCTTTGTACTTTTCTTTATTTTATTTCATTTTTACTTTTTTTTTTTTTTTTTGAAAATATTATGTTTTAAAACTTGGTTTTTGTTTTTTTTATTTTCGTTTTTCCTTTTTGTCTTTTGTGAAGAGTGTTTCTTAGATCTTTATTCTACTTTGCATCTGTTTTTATTTTTATTTTTTTTCTTTTTTTTAATTTTAATCTATATGATATAGTAATGCAATGACATTATCATTTAAAAAGAAAATAAAAAAGCTTATCCATTATTGTTTAATGCGATTTCTAAATTTTTGAATTTTTCTTTCAATTGCAGTAATTCCTGATTACTATTTTGATTATCTGTTACTTCATTTTCTAATACATGAATAATTTCTCCTGTTTCTAGTTTCAAATTTTCCATAATTTTTTCAAATACCAAACTATATTGTTTGTTATATTTTGATATTAATTCAATTTCACGATTTGTTGTTTCTGTTTTATCTTGAAATAATTTTGAATTACTCATTGATAATTCCAGAGTATAATTTTTTCTATTTAAAATTGAATTTTTAATTGAAATTAATAATTCTTTATTATCTTCAAGTAATTTTTCATAATTTTTACTAAAAAATTCTTGTGTTTGAAGAGTAATCATTAATTTTAAATTTTCTGATTGTAAAGAATGTATTTCGCTATCCCGGGGATCAAGAGTTTCCACTAATGTTGTTAGGTCACGTTTCCCGGTGGTGTTGGTAGTTGTGGATGTGGTTGTAGAGGAAAAAGTAGAAGAAGGAGAAGATAAAGATGCCATATTAATACCAACAGCGTTAGTATTAGTATCACCGCCACTGCTAGTGGCCCCCGCACTTGAATTTCTTAAACTATTCTCATCATCAATTTCAAACGAAGATGATGAATGTCTTGCTATTTCCTTCAACTTATCTTCAATCTCCGTACTTTTTGAATTCTGATCCATTAAACTCGATGCCAACCGATTAAGCAACGTCTTTATTGTCACTAAATCATCTTCTGGTGTTGAATCCATCTTATAATATAATAGTAAGTAGTTAATATATAATTATACACTTACTTACTTATTCACTCACTATCTATATAGATATAGTTTTAATTTAATAGTAATGAAAAATTCATAAACTTGTGCACTGTCCGCACGACCTTTTTCTTTTTCTTTTTCTTTTTCTTTTTTTAACTTTTTCACTGGAAAAATTTAACGGAAATTTTTATTTTTTATTTCTCTGTTTTATTGTTTTCGGCGGTTAAAGTACTTCTGCACCGGCAGAATTTTTCCCTCTTTCTTCTTCTCTTCCCCTTCTTCTTTTTTCCTTTCGGAAAAAAAAAAAAAAGAAGAAGGTTCTCCCACAGTGAAACACCAATAAAGCTAAAGTTAAAACTAAAGGCTAAGTCTAAAGCTCAAATAATTTTAACTCTTTTCATATAAAACAATCAAATTGATTACAATTCTTAAATAAGATCAATTTCCTAAAAAATTTATTTTCTATCTAAGACATTCTATACTAATTTTAATCTATTGGCTTATTTATAGTATTTCCTAATGCGGGTTCTAGATTTTCTATTTTTTTATTTTGTATTTTTTACGTGAAAAAATTCTGACGGCACAATTACATCATGGTAATCAGTAAAAATCAATCAATCAATCAATCATTATACAATAGAATAAGATTAATCACGATTTAAAAAACCAATTTATTTTATTAGAAAATTTGTGCTGCTACAAGATTTTTTTTGTTAAAAATTAATTTTATATATCCATTCATCCATTAATCCATCCACATTAAATATCTCAAAAATACATTTAATTCTCTCTTTCTCTTTCTTTCTTTATTTCTCATTATATAGATATAAGCATTTTAGCTAAAAAAAGAAATTCACGTTGTCTTTTTTTAATTTTTTTAATTTTTTTAATTTTTTTTTTCTTTCTTTTTTATTACTGTTTTTGAGGAGCTGGACTTTGACCGTTTTTTCTCACCCCTTTCCCTTTTAAAAAAAAACATAAAAACATATAGCTGTAAAATAATAATTACTATTTATTTATTTATAATTTATTTAATCATATTATTAAGGTCATTTAAGATAGGTTCCGAGCTTTCAGTTGTTGGGCCTAATTAAACTCTTTTTTTTTTTAAAAAAAGAAGAAAAAAAAAAGATTTAAGACAAAAGAAAGAAAGGGAATATTAAATTATTTTTTTTTAACTTCTTGTTCTTCTTTTTCTTTAAAAAAAAAAAGGAATCTACTGTTAATTTAATTAATTTAATTTAATTTAATTTAATTAAATTTTTTTTTTTCTTTCTTTCTTACTATACTCTCTTGAGCTTGGTTTTTTTATTTATTTTTTTTTAGTTCGTTAGTTTGTTTCCAAAAGAAATAGTTGATAGGTTTATCGCTTGGAATAGAGTTATTTTAATAATACCGCTGTTGTTAAGTTGTTTTAATTTTGTGTCTTGCGGTTATTTCCACATATTAAAATCAAGAATAAGATGACTTCCATAACGGCGGATTCTCCATCTCCTCATTTCAACTTTTCGCCATCTTTAGAACAACAAAATGATTACTTTAGTTTTAATACAAAAAATCTGCAAGTGCCAGAAGTTTCAAGAGAACAAGATACCCGTACCATTTCTCATACTCAGCATAATCGTGAATTAGCTTCAGTACTGCACTCTGTTAATGATAGGCGCCCAAGACAAGAAATACATACGCAATCATCTTATTTCCCTGTGCAGCCCCAAAACGTGATATACGAAAATGAAAATGATAGTGGTGGTGGTGGCGGTGTTGCCGCTATTGGTGTTTCTGGTTCTGGTACTCAAGTTCAATCAGTACGTAATGCACATCAAAGACCTTCTGTGCGCAAAGTGTCCCCATCAAGGAAACCATATATCAACCATAACAAGTTGAATTCCATCTCATCAATCAGCTCAAATACATCAGAACTCACGTTGGTGGATCCCCAAAATGCTGCACTGCGGAAACTGAGCAAAAGAACAAATTCTGTGGCAAGTACAGATACATTGGTCGATGTGGGATGTGCCCATGTGCTTCCTTCTGCTCCTGCTCTTGCTCTTCCACCTGCACCTGCTCCTGCTCATCAACATCCACATCTTCCACCTTCTTCTTCTTCGTCATCGTCCTCATCATTCTCATCGTCATCGTGCTCTTCATCGGCTTCTTCTACATGTTATCCGCTGGTGCAGCAGGTGCTGCCACTGCCACTGCCACTGCTAGCACCATCGTCAAGAGGTTCCGTCAGATCAAATACTTTAAACGATGTATCCCCGATCAGGAAACCAAACCTAACAAGAGCATCGACTTCAAGTTCAACTTCTTCGGCACCTTCTCCAACTTTGACAGCTTTCAACCTGAATTATTCAGCTTCATTCAATTTGCCATCAAATTATCCTTTACTTAACCCTAAAAATCTTAATTTAGGTGTGTCACTGGCTTCAGCCACAGAATCGGTATTTGCTCATCATAGATCAAATACAAATACAAATCCAATCACAAATCCAATTACAAATAATAATAATAATAATAATAATAATAACAATAATAACTCGCAATCATTAGCAGGTGTTAAATTTCAAATGACACCTAGACATTCTGCTTCAATGTCATTTTCATTAAAGGATTCAAACAGATTACAAAGTCGTTTGGCAAAAGATATGATTTATCAAGTTCCAGCAGAACTCTCATTGATTTCATGTGAACTGGCTAATAAATTTATTAATTTGATGACAATGGATGAATTAACAGGATTGTCTAATTTCATAATTGTTGATGTTAGACCTTTTAATGATTATTGTAAATCACATATTAAAGATTCGATAAATATTTGTTTACCATCAACGTTGTTGAAACGCAAAAATTTTGATTTAAGTCGTTGTTTAGCTTCTTTGACACAACAGGAAAAATTATTATTTGCATCATATTTGGAAAATAAAAATATTTATGAATCACAAGGTTTAACTTTTGAGAAGTTAAATAATAAAGGTATTCCTTGCGGGAAATATGGTTTACCATCAGTTTTATTATACGATAATGCAACTGAATCGCAATCAAATGCTTCCTTGTCTGTTGCGTATTTGGCTTTGAAGTTTATCCAGGACAAAGTTTGGGATTCACCAATTTTCCTGTTAAAAGGTGGCTTTAAAAATTTTAGTACAAAATATAGCGATTTATTAGAATCGGGTACAAGAGAAAATTCAACATCTTTAGCCGGCTCTACTGATGGTACTACTGCAACTTCAAACACAACAAATATATCAAAAGTATTACCGGTGAGCAGACCACCAACAATGATGTTGAATCTTCATCAATACCGTCCTGTTTCATCCTCAGATGAATCCTCTTTTTCAACATCACCAACTTCATCAATTCTATCGGTATCTTCTACTCCAACAAGTAAGATTTGTAGAAATTCACCAATATTGTCCAGATTTGTTCTTCCAGATCCACCACTGGTTCCAATGTTTAAAACAAGATTCCAAGAAGAATTGTTGACATCGAGGCCAGATTCAACGTTATCATTATCTATCTCAAAACAATCAATGGATGATATAGAATTAAATAATTTACCAATTTGGGCAATGAAAATATTAGCTGATGATTGTGGCTGTTCTTCAATTTCGAAAAAATTTCATGATTTAGAGGTTGCTGAAAAGGAAAGGTTGGATCAAGTATTTGGTAAGGAAAAAGCTTTTAATTTAAATAATGATAATCAAGAATTCCCTTCAATTTCATCTGGTGTTGAATTAGGAGCTAAAAATAGGTATAAAGATATTTTCCCTTATGAACATTCAAGATGTAAAATTTTTAGCCCACCTAATGGTTGTGATTATATCAATGCATCTTACATGTCAGCTCCAGGAACTGTAAATAATTATATTGCCGCTCAAGCCCCATTAAAAAATACTATTGGCGATTTTTGGAGATTGGTTGTTGATCATAAATCAACACTTATATTATCTCTCACTGCAGAATGTGAGGCAGGTATAGAAAAATGTGCTGCATTTTGGGAACCTGGTGTATATGATAACAATGGTATGGTAAAAGTTGAACTATTAGAATGTGATTCTAATTTTAAACTTAATCAACTTTCAACTGCGGAAATAACTCTCAGGAGATTAAAAGTTACAATTGATGGGAAAGCAGAGCATGAAATTTTTCAAATTCATATAATATCATGGCCAGACTATGGTGCTGGTTTTTCAATACGAGACTTACTTTCTTTGGTCTCTTTGAAAAGGCAGATTGTAAACCGTACTTCTTCCCCAGAAACACCTGTAATGGTGCATTGTTCTGCTGGTTGTGGAAGAACAGGTACTTTTTGTGCTGTTGATTCTGCAATAGATATTTTATTAAATGATCCTGAAAAGCTTTATACTCAGGATCTACGTGATATTAATTTTGACCCAATATTATTAACTGTTGAGTCCTTCAGAAAGCAAAGAATTAGTATGGTTCAGACATTAAGGCAATATTTCCTTGCCTATGATGCTCTTTTATTATTTTTAAGAAATTATGTTAGAGTTGTTGATGATATTAAGAATAATCCTAATGGAGTTTTCAATGCGAAAGATGGTGGATATATGGAAATTTTGAATAATGTTGCTATCAACCTCGTTGATAGCCCTAATGAATTTAAAGAGTTAAATATACTACAGCATTTTATTAATGATTTTGGAATTGCCGGTTCACAAAAAAATATAATGTAAACAGAGAAATGTCACAGAATTGTTAATTTTATTGTATTTCCTTTTTTCTTTTAGGAGCAATGATTTACCTCTAAAAGTTTTGAAAAGTTCTGTTTTTTTTTTGTGTTTTTCTTGTTTTTTTTTTTTTTAGATTTTTTTTTTTTTTGCAAAAAAAAAAAAAATTAGATTATAAGGTTAAGATCTGGGGTATTAATGGATAAAAACGTCGATAAGATTAAAACGTTTAATTTTTTTTTTTTTTTTTTTTTTTTTTTTTCAATTTTGGATCATTTCAAGATACCTAGGATTTTAATTTTAAGGATACTTTCATTTAGTTTAGTTAATACGTGTGCTTTTTTTTTTTTTATTATTATTTTATTTTATTATATTTTATTTTATTTTATTTTTTTCTTTACTTAATTTTGTTTTGATTAATATGTGTATCACCATTCATTCATTTTATAAAGCTTTATAGTTCATAATAATAAATTTTAATTTGCTAATTGATATATATGTACGTAGTTTTCCCTATCTTCAATAAAAGATACATCAATAAAACAGTAACAGTAATTGTAGTAGTAACATGTTTATCCCCAAATAATCAAGCATCCTATTACTACTATGTTTATGATGATCAATGGTACTATTCAAAAGATGAAGAAGTTAGTAAAAAAGGTAAGAAAAAAAAAAAAAGGTTAACTAAATCTAGAGTAATCATGACAAGATCAACTTACCTCTCATGACAGTTCTCACTGCACTTATAAATTTGATTATTCTCAGCTTAACGCTTTGATTATCCGTCAGTTGGCCAAATGCCGGTACTTCTGATTGCGTTCCCCATCCAACTAATCAAAATGTTAGTACCAAATAAAATCATTCCTATAACAATTAAACCTTCAAGATTAATAATACTTACTTCTATTGAGAAACCTATCCTCACTCAAAATCGCGATAGAATTGAGAAGCAATACAAACGCTTTAATAATGGGTTTCAGTTAGTACACAACAATTTTCTAATACAAAGAATTTGTACAAGAGGTTTTTTTTCAATACTCACTCATAATTAAACTATAGATACCAAACATCTTGGAATGGATTATTCAATAATATATAATCAAAATTTTACTTGATAAATTGTTTTATAACTAAATCTATTATTATATATTTCAAACTTTTCATTTTTATATTTAATTTTTAAACACTACACACACACCATAATTGAAAACAAAAAAACAGCCCCAAATGACATTTATCTATTTTACCATAACTGAATATTATAGTCAGCTTCACTAAAATAGCTTGTTAAGACGGTTCTCTCGCCAAATCTGCAACCAGCTAAAGCTTCAAAAGCTTTGGAAGAGCCTTCTAAAGAATTAAATTTGATATATATTTGGCCCACACCGGGTTCAAGTTCCAGTTTATCTCTTTGAGTAGTAGTAGGTCTTGGGATTAAAACTTCGATAACTTGACCAAATGTTGAACAATGATTATAAAAATCTTGTTTTATTCCTTCATAGATGATATCATTGTTCAATTCTGGTACATCTATACAGTTTGAGAATTGAACGATTTTTGAAGGATTATGAATTGAAACACCTTGACCAATTACCAGAGAAATTAATGTTTCATAGGTAATGAATTCGTCTTGTTTGTAAGAAGACAGGCAAATTCTCTTGGCTTTTAAATTATCATTTGTATTTTGAAACTTATTATTTGAGATTTTATCAATTATTGTTGTTGATAAATCATCATCTGCAAATTCCACAAATGCTAGACCAGTTGAATCGTTAGTTAAACTATGGCGTAATAGTTTAAAAGCTATAATTTCCGTTCCTGTAACTTGTTTTAAATGATCTTGTATATCTTTTTCTATTGCATCAGTAGGAATATTTGAAATTGAAAATTTTTTAATACCTTCTATAACATTTTCAGATTCTGATTTTTTCAATGGAATAGGAGTTATATATTCTTCTGGTCTTGATATCTTCAAATTACAATCTAACAGCTCAACAAATTGACCATCAAGAGAAACCGCTATTGTAGCAAGTGAAGCATTTATAAACTCGATTATTAAATTTGTACCATCTGAACTTAATCTTTGACTTGAAACTACATCATCTTTATTTTCGTGGTCTTCAATATTTAAATTTGTAAGAAATCTATTGAAATACAGTGAAACATCTTCCAGTTTAAATTTAGTAAAATCCACGTTAGAAACAATAACATTTTTACTTATATGAGAACGAATTAAATTCATCTTTGAATTCTCTAATGAAATAGTCGAAAGTTTACCCAGTTTTGAAACATCTTCTTCTCTTTCATGTAATAATCTTAAAACTCTACTGTAATCGATATTCAATTTTTTAGAGCCTGGTTTTTGGAATAATCCAACCAGCTTTGCTCTGACAGCAGGAATTTTTTCAAAACCTTTAGGTGCCACATCCCATAAGGAATTACTAGGTCTCTCTATCTTATCTAATGATACAACTTGAGAAAGATCTTCATCAACTTCATCATTTTCTTCATTTTTATTTTCTTTTTTTTCTTCTTTTTCTCTTTCGAGTCTATAATTACCTCTTGTATCTCTTCCTCTATCCCTATCTCTATCCCTATCCCTATCTCTTCTGGAATCTCTTCTATTGTCTAAATCGTTATAGTCAGATCTACCGTCTCTCATAGAATAACCTGAACTCTGATTTCTATTATCTCTCAGTGGTCTGTACGCACTTGACCTCCTATATTCATAATCGTTATTCAGCCTCCTGTCATCGTACCTTCCTCTTCCACCATAATGGCGGCTCTCATAATCATACGATCTCTGTTCAAAATTCCGATCTCTAGTGTCTCTATTCTCTCTAGTGTCTCTAGTGTCTCTAGTGTCTCTATTTCCTCTTGGACCTTGTGGAAAACCTTTTGGACCACTAGGTCTAAAATCACCTATCATACATTGTTAGTAAAACATACAAAAAAATTATAAAAATTAAAATAAAACTCAATCCATACATACCGTTCCTATCTCTACCCATTTCAACTGCTCCTTCTTCAATCACAACCTATTAAAACACTTATAAAACCTTTAAAATCATCTTAAACCTCTTCTTCTCGTCGGGTTTTGAATTTATTATTGGGTCGTGATACACTACAGATGAGTTTTCTGGATCTTTTTTTTTTTGCCAGCGCATTATCAGGAAGAAGAAGAAGAAGAAGAAGAGATTTGAAATGATTTAATTGATTTTTGTTTATTTTAATTTTATAAAGGTGAAATAGTTCATAAGAGTAGCTAGAGGTTGATAAGTGGATATATATTGGGCGGTATGAGGCTGACACGGGTTTTGTCGTTGTTGCTATTTGTGTTTGTTCCGATAATATCTTGTGCTCTATTGGGTATTGATTATGGTCAAGAGTTTACTAAATCTGTATTGGTATCACCAGGTGTTCCTTTTGAAATAGTTTTAACTAGAGATTCTAAGAGGAAGGATACTTCTGGGCTAGCTTTGAAGCAATTGCCGAATAAGGAGATTGAACGTATTTATGGGTCAGCAACGGCGTCTTATTGTGCTAGATTACCAAATGCTTGTTTGTTACATTTAAAATCATTGTTGGGAAAATCTATTGATGATAATAATGAGATTACAAATTATCTTTCAATGCATAAAGGTGTATCATTGGTTCCATCGAAAAATGGCCGTCATACTATTGCATTTGATTTGGCCAAGATGGGGGTTTTTTCAATTGAAGAAGCTGTTGGTATGTCAATAAGCGAAATTAAAGAAAGAGCTCAACATCATTTACAAATTGCAAATTCAGGTGCTGGCTACTCAACAATTCATGATGTTGTCATCACAGTTCCTAGTTTTTTCACACAAGCACAAAGAGCCGCCATTAGGGATGCTGCAGAAATTGCAAATTTGAAATTAGTTGGTTTGGTGGATGATGGAACCGCCGTTGCTGTTAATTATGTATCTTCAAGACAATTCGATAACCTGAAACATTATCATATTATTTATGATATGGGCGCTGGATCTACAAAGGCAACTTTATTCTCAGTTACAGCTAATCAAACGACTGGTGCTTCAAATGTTGAAATTGAAGGTGTCGGGTTTGATGATAATCTTGGAGGTCATCATTTAACTAAAACAGTTATGGATATCTTGAAAGAAAAATTCCTTAAACAATATCCTAAAGTTAAAGCTTCAGCTTTTGAAAATAATGAAAGAGCTATGGCTAGATTATGGCAATCTGCTGAAAAGGCAAAAATCGTCTTGAGTGCAAATAATGATGCAAGAGTTACAATAGAAAATTTATTTAATGATATTGATTTTAAAACTGTTGTAAGTCGTGATGAATTTGAAAATGTAAATCAAGATTTAATAATCAGGATGTTAAACCCTGTCTTGGATATTTTTAAAAGGCCGTTAAACAAGGAATTAACAATTGACGTTAATGCAATAGAATCAGTCATCTTAACCGGTGGTGCCACAAGAACTCCATTTGTTCAACAACATTTAAATTCTTTAATTGGAGGTAGCACTTCAATTGCTAAAAATGTCAATGCAGATGAGGCTGCCGTCTTGGGTGCTACTTTACGTGGAGTTTTATTATCTAAAATGTTTAAAGCTAAAGATATTTCAGTCATTGAAAGATCACTTTACGATTATCAAATTTCAATAAATAATAGTGACACATTTATTGATCTTTTCCCAAGAGGTTCAATTTTAGGTGAAACTACTACTCTTGAATTAACTGATTTATTTAATACCACACATGATTTTTCAATAAATTTGTATGAAAATGCTGAATTATATGTTACCCAAGAATTCAAAAATATTGAAAAGGCCATTTCTGTCTTGGACTTAAACGAAACACAATGTGCAGGAGGTGTTAAATATTTTGTTACTTTTAAAATTTCTGAAAGTAAGTTTTTTTCATTAGAAAAACTTCAAGCTAAATGTATTGCTGGAGAAAAGAGTTTATTTGAGAAAATTATTGGCTCTGATAAAGAAGATAAAGAAGATGATGAAATTATTCTTGATACTAAAACAGAAGACGATGCCAAAAATAAGAAAAAGAAAATATCAACCATCTTATATGGTAAAAATACTTATGCTAAGGCTCGTCCAATGAGTAGTGTTACAAAACAGTCATCAATTGAAAAATTGAGAGAACTTTCGAAAAAAGATGCTGTCAGAAAGCAACAGGATGAAACCAGAAATCTCTTAGAAGGTGCATTATATGATTTGCGTTCCTATGTTCAAGATGATAGCGATGTTTTGAAAAATGCTCCACAAGATTTAATTGACGATGCTTCTGATTTACTGAGTGAATATTTGGAATGGTTGGATTATGAAAGTGATAATGCATCAACTGATTTATTAAAGCAGAAGCTTCAGGATGTGAAAATTGCTAAACTGAAAATTCAGACTTATTTAGAATATTTGAATTTACCATTAGATAAAAGTGAATTCAATAAACTTCATAAAGAAGGACTTCAGACAATGCATGATCTACAAGATATCATGTTAACCATGGCTGAAGATGCTTCTTCTTTGCAACAGAATTTTTCAAATGTTGGATTAAACTGGGAAGAAGAGAATAAGAAGATAAAGTTGAAATTGAAACCAATTGATGATAGTGAGGTTCAACATACTTTTATGCAGTTGAATGAAAATCTCGATAAATTGGTCACAATGTCAGTTGTAGATACCAAAGATAAAATTCAAGAAGATAAATCATCAGAGTACGATAGGGAGGAGTTGTTCGAACTACATGAAGAAATAAATGAATTGATTAAAAAATTACAAGGCTTTAAAGATTTATTATCAAAAGCACACAAACAAAGAACAAGTGCTTTAAAGAAAGTCTTGAATAAAAAAATTGCCAAAATGATCAAGTCTGCAAAAGAATCGGCTGAAAATGAACAAAAAGAACAACAGAAAGGAAAAGAAAAGCATAAACATAAGGAACAACAAGAACAAACATCAGAAGAAATTGATGATGAGTTTTACGATGTCACAGATGATAAACGTAGTGGTGGTAGTGAAGAGTCTTCAGAATCAGATGTTGACCATGATGAGTTGTAATTTAGGTTTAGAAAGTTCAATTAATAATTCTTTTTAATTTTACTTAATTTCTACTGATTATTTTTTTTTTTATTCGTTGTGATGTAATTTATAAGAAAACAATATTTTCAAATACCAATATAAATAAGTAATTCTATACTATAGTAGTTTTCTGGACTTTTAGAATTGGCCAAGTTAACCAAGACTTTAGCCAAGTTGATTAAGTTAAACTGTTAAACGAGTAATAACTCCCATTTAAAATTAGTCATAGAAAGAAAGAATTAAAAGTTACTAAACGATTTTAACAACGAAAAATGAATAACAAAAATAAAAATAAATACAGACCTAGTCAAGTTTTGTGGTAATATCCCCCATACCATTTTCGATCACCTGCTTGAGCTTGATTTCATCAAAATCGTCAACTTCCAGATACTCTTCATACCATCCTTTTTCGAAAAAGGTGCTGACTGGAGTACCTTTTATTGGCCATATCCAACAAAGTATACAGTAGACGAAGAAAGACGCAAAGTATCCACAGAAATAACTTAAATAGTATGGATACATAGCACCACCTGGAACTGTATGTGCACCGGTATCACCAACAAAACCAGTAATGTTTGGAGCAATTCCACAAATATATGACAAATATGCTCTCCAATTACAGCCAATAGTATTATATCTATAAATACCATTTTTCTCTCCAGAATACAAGTCAAAGATATTAAGGTAACCTCTTCTAACGACGTAGTAATCTGCAGTGACCACTCCGGAGATTGCAGATAAGAAAACTGCGTATGCCGATAAGTAAGTAGTAAAGTTACTTGAAGATGAATCTAAGTTCCAAGGACAAATACAAAGTGCAAGAGCAGCACAAATATAACCACCTCTTCTAATGTTGATATACCTGGGTAATAATGCTGTCATATCTGTACCTGCAGATAATGAGTTTGCTGAAATATTGGTACCCAACTGTGCAAGAGCAAATGCAAAAGCAATAAAGAAAACACCAGCCCTATTACCACTTGTAAAATTGTCCAAGAATAATGCCAAAACATCTAATGGTGACCACAAGACAGAACCATCTGAGGTAAGCAAAGAACTAGAGGAAGAAACTAAGATACCAATTAAACCAGTAAGACTGAAACAAAGTGGAATAAATATTAACTGAGACCAAACAGCAGCAGCAGGTTTATTGGCAAAACGAGAAAAATCAGGAGCATTGACAATTAATGTACAAAAATTAGCCAAAGCATTCATTGTTGACTTAACAAAAGCCCAACCAAATGCAGAACCTGTAAGAGTAGATTTTTCATGTATAACTGAACCAATTCCATCTGCCTTTTTAATTGTCCATATTAAAAATGCTATTCCAGCTATTGGAACAATACAAGCTTTCACTGTAAATAAATGTCTAATAGTTTGAGGAGGAAACCAAATTGCTGGTAATGAAAAGAGCCAAAATAGAAAAAAACCTAAAAATTGAAACGTAGTTGCGTTTGGACTTGCAATACCATCAGGAATCCTTGTATTCAAATCATTACCAAAAATTGCTTCAAGCATAATTTGTACACATTGGCCACCAATCCAAGATTGAACACCATACCAAACAATGGCCATGACAACACGATTTATAATAGGCCATATTGAACCAAATACACCAAAGGATGCTCTACAAGAAACTGGAAAACTTACATGATAATAAGATCCAACTTTCGACGAAACAACAATAAATACACCCACAATTCCATAACCAAGCCAAACTGTTATCCACACTGCCCACCAAGGTAAACCTGCTTCTACACCAGTGGCTGCAATTTGCCAAGTATTAATATTAAAAGAATCTGCAACCCAAAAGAATACAAAGTTATACCATTTCCAAGTCCTTCTTTCACTTTCCACTGGTTTTAAATCCGCATTATATAAAAATAATTCTTTTACTGAAAGATCACCTTTTTTCTCAAGTTCAATCTTACCTATTACACTCTTTATTGCAGTACTGAATTTCCCACGTCTTTTAATATTTGTAGAATTACCTGAATAAGAACCTAACGAGTTTTCATAATCTTCAATATCGCCATTTTTCAGTTCTTCAAGTACATTAACTTCAAAAGTTGCTTTATTTTTCTGTTCAGTAGTTATAATATCCAGGTCCATTTTCTCAAATTCTAACTAACCAAAAAAACCACTTTATCGTTCTCCAATACTTCTCAGATACTATCTATCTATTCAAACTCAAGTTCCCACCAGACACATATATGTCTTGAATACTATCTTCAGTGATGGTGTATTTG
Source organism: Pachysolen tannophilus NRRL Y-2460 (assembly GCA_001661245.1). Taxonomy (NCBI): domain Eukaryota; kingdom Fungi; phylum Ascomycota; class Pichiomycetes; order Alaninales; family Pachysolenaceae; genus Pachysolen; species Pachysolen tannophilus. The sequence continues at coordinate 2,224,127 of KV454011.1, forward strand.
TTCATTATATATGTAAGTATATACAATATGCACAACAGTTATTCAAAATTATGCATATCGTTTATTATAACTTATCTGTTACTAGATAAGCTTTATGATAAACTTTTCAACTGCACTGGACAAAAAGGCAGTCAATAGGGCCTTATTAGGGGCATCAAGAAGGGCCTCAATAGGGCTTCTCCGTAATTGGAAAATCTTTAAAAGGGAAACTTGATGCTTTTAGTGGACCGTAAAGACGGCGATGTAAGGTACGATAAACTATTATGATAAGAGACAAGAGAAAAAGACATAAAAAAGCTTAAAAAAACCATCAAAAGGAATAGTACCCGTAACGCAGGTTTATGACCTTTTTGTCCATAAAGTTTGCAGATAAGATAGCAACAAAAGCAAGGCTAAGTGAACTTTAATATAGATAAAAGCAAGCTCACTGAAAAGCCTGTTGAAACACTATGTTAGAATCTAGTGTAACTTAACTGATGATGATGATGATATTTTTTTTTTTTTGTTTCACTTGCAAAAGTTGGGGAAATAGGCAAAATCTTATTATGAGGCTAAATGAAGATGATTTTTGAAAGTTTTCACTGAGTTGATTACTTGATGAGAAGAAAAGAACTCCGTATGACGCTTAACTAACTTTGATTTTTTTCTTCGGGGTTGTCCATAACTCGTTATTGTGGTTTGGGCCGTAATTGGAAACCCGGATGCAGTGATTCGTACAAGGTAGAGAATAGCGCTAAATACAGTTGAAAGATAGAAAAAGTTCTTTTTGCTTTTTTCTGTTTTTAATTGGCGACTGTTTCATACGGAGAAAGGCTGTTTCTTATCGGGGAAACCAGTGATTGTAGATCAAAAAAACACTAGCGGCTGATGTTATCGGAGAATTTTTAGGAAAATGATCATCCTACGTACTTAAAAATATTGACAAATTTAATCTAGTCAATAATGGGGAATGTTATTGGATATTTTTGATATTTTTGATATCTTCGATAAAAAGGCTAAAACTAGACAATACATATATTTAATAACTTAAAACCCAAGAGGTAGAAAAAAAAAATTTTTTTTAAAATAAAAAATAACAAATTAACAATGTCATTTTCCAATTATATTTCTTGGGTTGATGGTTCTTTGATATCATCCTATTTTTGAGGCCTATCTTCATTATTATCACTATTTGCAACGGCAGTTCCAATTTTTTTCACTTCGTCGATTTGAGCTTTACGCAAATGACTTGGGGTGTCACCAGAAGTGATTATTATCCAAACATCTCTTATTATGGTCAATATAAATAAATAAATCAATTTGGTATAACCTACTTCGTTTTTGGAATTATCTTCTTTTTTGTCATTTGAGTTATCAGAGGATTCTTTATTGTCCAATGAAGATTTTAATTTTTCTAAATTTTCGTCATCTTCAAGTCGTATTAAACCTGAATTTACACTCTCAGTTTTCATCAACATATCTCTTAAACTATTATAAGAATGTAGCTCTAAATTTAATTTTAATGTTTTATTTTCATATGCATTTAAATTTTCAATCAAATTTTTCAACCTGAAATCTTGTAATTGTTTTAAATTATCTTTTAAATCTTTGATCTTACCATTTAACAATCTGATCTCGTAAACCAATCTTGAATTTAACAAATCAACATCTTTTAATTTCAAATTTAAAACATCTTCTTTCGATTTCAACTTAGTATAGAGTTCATCAATTTTTTTAGCACTCAAATTTTTATAAAGTTTGTAATTTTTATTATTAAATGGTCCATTTTTCACCGTATGACTATCTGTATTATACATTGAATTCAAATTATTCAAAATTTTTTCAAACAGTGCATTACCTGTTTTTAAATTGAACAAATACTGCAACTTTATTGATAAAAAATCCGATGATAACTTATCTATGGAAGGTGAAAAATTATAATCCCAGGTTAATAAAGAATCTTCAAGTACCGAAAAACTCTTTGATCTTTTCAAAACCAAAGAATGATTTAAATTTTTTAACTCAAAATTGGTTTTCTTTTTATTTAATTTCGCAGATAATTCTACTATATTCCCACTATTCTTTAAATGCTCCAATAATTGTAAATTAACTTCTTTAAGAATGTAAGGAAATGAAGATCTTCTATTCAACTTCCTTTTAAAATTTTTATCATTGTCCAACAAATACTCATATGACAATTCTTCTTTAGCTGCAAATTCCGATCTGCTTCCAAAACTTTGATCAGTATTACCGTTAGGCATACCAAGTCTATCAAATTCAGGCAGAACAATTTTTCCACTTTTCAGATCAGAATTACTATCAGAATTTTCAGTACTGCTGCTTATATAATTTTCAGAATACTTGTTACCAATGCTCAGATCAGATTTTCCAAAACTTAATTTATCATTACTTGAAGTCTGACTTAAATTATTTGTCCTGTTAGAGTGTGATGGATGTGGAATAGACAAGTGATCAGTATTATGTATGTGTGATGATTGTTGATGGCGAGTATCATAATGTCTTGACATTTCATTAAATATTACTGTTGATAAAGCAACTTGATGTAAATTTACAGGCTCACCTTTCCCTTTAAATAAATAATTTAATCTTTTGCCTTGAATATATAAAATCATTTTGTCTATGTCTAAAGTTTTGAGCTCACCAAGGGCATTAATATCACTTAAATGGTTACTATTACTATTATTATCATTTAAATGAATTCCTGCTGAAGAAGATAAATTTAAATAAGTTCTACCAGAACTTATATCACTCACTGTATTTTTCAATAATTTTTTAACTTTATGAAAATCATTCTTAAAGGCTTGATTATTGAGCTTATTATTTGTTATCGCCACTAAACTATCAATTGTAATTGAATCCAAGAAATATGTTACATTATCACCTGAATGATTATTATTATTATTATTATTACTGTTGTTGTTATTGTTGTTGTTGCTGCTGCTATTATTGAAAGGAGAAGAATCAAATTGCGTTGAAGAAGTGACACTTGTACTGTTTCCTGAAACTTTCATATTATATTTTTGAAATTGACCAATGGCAATTCTAAAACGTTCTACATCTAAAGGATCTTTGGGCACATCAATACTACCACTTACCAAACTTAACCTTAACCTAACAGCTAAAGTGAAACTAAAAATTGCACTTATTGTCATTGGAGAAAATAAATCAGCAGTTTTTGGTTTTACGGCATAATATTTTGTTCCAATTAGTTCCCACCATTTCGAAATTGCTTCTTCAGTTTTGTTGCAAAATAAACCATCACAAAAATTTGCTGCAAGTAAATTGAAATAATATAAGAAAACTTGTAGTATTAAGATTAATTCTCTAGAAGAATAACAAAGATCAATATTTGGATTAATTTTAAAAGTTTGATTAAATTTATCTTCAATAGATTTTGTTGGTTTTGTTAACATCAATACTGATCTACCACCACAATTCAATTTTTTCAAATTTAGATTAACAGTGAAAATATCCCATACATCTCTAATATCACCTTTTTCAACTTCAATCAAATTTAAAAAACTTGGGAATTGCGACAAGTTGGTAACATATAAGATTCCATAAGGTGTATCTTTTGGCTTACAATGCTGAAGTCCAATTAATTCATTCAAAAATGCTTTTAAATGCTCGGGCCATTTTGTTTCATTCTTAGTAAACAACGTTAATTGTAACGCCGTTATCTCATCTTCATTACTACCTGTATACGTAGTGATAACATTACTTAATTTCCTTTCACTTACCCACTGTTCAACCAAATAAAGTTCAAACCCTTTTAATTTAACTTCCTCGGTAGATATTAAATCATATGGAAATTCATACCTTATACTCTCGATTGATTTAAAATCGGGAAATACAAATGTTATAAAATCATTACCATCTGTTATCGATGGATTTTGTGAATATGAACTATTGCTCGATTGTTTTCTAGAATGAACAGCGCTAGACTTGGGTGTAACCATATAACCAGAATAGATATTATTCATTATAAACCTCCTCCATGCAAGCAACTATCTATTAACTAAATCATTCATCATATAATGGATAAATAAATTAATAAATGAATTGATATTTTCAATGTATTATCTGAAAATGGGCCATTTCTTTTAAAGGCCTCTCCTGCCCACAGCCACCAACAAATCAAAGGGGAAGAAAAAAAAAAATAGGCGGCACTTTGGCGGGTCAGCATCAACGGGTCAGCCAACTGGTCAGCAAATCGGGCAGCCAACCGGTCAGCCAGAAAGCAGACGGTAGGACAGCAAGCTGCCTGGAACTAGGTTTTATAGGCGGACAAGTGCAAATTTTAGGCGGCCGGTAAAAAGTGGAATTTCAAAATTACAATCTACAAGACCAAACTAACTATAGTAAAAGATTATCATAAAGTAAAATGGGTAAGATACACCCTGAAAAAAAGCAATGGACTCAACTTATGGAAATAACTCTCATTTGTTACAGTCTCTAGTCTCTTCATATGTAATTAATTTTATATATATAAGTGACAGCTAGCATTATTAGTGAGATTTCAAGCACAAAAAACAAAAAAAAAAAAAAAAATAACAAAATTCAAAAATTCAAAACTCGTCAAATAATCTTACTCTCGGCCAAAATACAACAAAAAGCCTAATTATACAATAATTGTTCATCAATTGAGTAATAGACTGTTCATTCAGTTAATTTATTGACAATGGCGGATTCTCGTGAAGCTATATTTCGTAAGTGATGATTTTATATTTTTGAAAAGATTGATATTTTAGATGTATTTTAAAAATTAATAATTTAAAAATATGTGTGGTTGGTTATGATTTTGTTTTAACTTTGAGAATATAGTTAATACTAATAAAATGAGTTTATAGGTTCTGCTGAAATGTCATTAGTGCAGCTTTATGTTGCCAGTGAAATTTCAAGGGATGTTGTTTTCTTGCTCGGTGAATTGGGTACAATTCAATTTAGAGATTTAAATAAGGATATAAATATTTTCCAAAGATCTTTTGTTAAAGAAATTAGAAAATTGGATAACCTTGATAGACAATTAAGATATTTACAACGTACTATTGAAAGACATCATTCGGTGGAATTGGTAGAAACACCAAGAGGTTTATATAGATCTCCGATTAACCATCCAACTTCATCAGATATTGAGGCATTAGTTGCAGAAGTTGAATTAGGTGAACAAAGAATTCAAGGTTTAGATACAAATTTTGAAAAATTTAAATTAAAACTTTCAAATTTGATGGAAAATAGAGACGTTTTAAGAAGTTGTATGGATTTTTTCGAAAATACAAATGTTTATGATATTGAAAGAAATAACGATGTGCCTAATGGTTCATTAAATGATTTAAATACTTCTCTTGATGAAAATGAAGGCTTATTGGTTTTACAAGAAAGTATAGAAGAAGGATTGGGCCCAATAGCTTTGAATGGAGATGATGATGATGATCCTGATCATCTTGGACATCATGGTCATGGGTTATCAAATGGACATGCAAATGGCGTTGGTGGTGCCAGTGGCACCGGTAATGCCGGGTTGGGTATGCTTTCTTCGATGAATCTTATTGCTGGATCAATAAATCGCGATAAATATATTTTACTTGAACAAATCTTATGGAGAACTTTAAGAGGTAACTTATTCATCACTCATATGCCTTTAGAAAATCCATATATAAATGTCAAGACAAAAGAAGAAGAATTTAAAGATACTTTTATAATTTTTACTCATGGTGAAAATTTGATAAGAAAATGTAAAAGAATTATTGAGTCACTTGATGGTTCTACGTTTAATGTTGAAAGTAATCAACAAATTTTTAATGAAGAATTAAATTCTTTAAAAATTAGAATTGACGATATTCAAGAAGTTATTAGAAATACAGAAAATGCTTTAAATGTTGAGCTTTCAGCAATTGCATCAAAATTGGAAGATTGGAAAATAACTACAACAAAGGAAAAAGCCATTTATGCAACTTTAAACAAGTTTAATTATGATCAAACTCGAAGATGTCTTATAGCAGAAGGTTGGGTTCCAAAAGTAGATTTACCAATTGTTAAAAATGCATTAAGAGATGTTACCGAGAGATCAGGTACAAGTGTTTCTTCAGTTATTAACGAGTTACAAACAAATAGAACTCTGCCAACCTTCCATAGAACAAATAAATTTACTGCAGCATTTCAAGCAATTGTTGATGCATATGGTGTGGCAACTTATCAAGAAGTTAACCCTGGTTTAGCAACAGTTATTACTTTTCCATTTATGTTTGCAATCATGTTTGGTGATATAGGTCATGGTTTAATTGTTACCTTGGCAGCAAGTTCATTAATTATTTTTGAAAATAAAATTGCATTAATGAAAAGAGATGAGATTTTTGATATGGCTTACAGTGGTAGATATATTATATTATTAATGGGTTTATTTTCAATGTACACTGGATTTTTGTACAATGATATATTTTCAAGAACTATGACTTTATTTAAATCGGGTTGGGAATGGCCAAAATCATTTTCACTGGGAGAAACTGTGGAGGCAACTCAAGTGGGAGTTTATCCTTTTGGTTTAGATTATAACTGGCATGGAACGGAAAATAACTTATTATTTTCTAATTCATATAAGATGAAATTATCAATTTTGATGGGATTTTCTCATATGACTTATTCTTTAATGTTTTCATTGGTTAATTACAGATTTTTTAAATCAAGAATTGATATTATTGGTAATTTTATTCCTGGTGTATTATTTATGCAAAGTATATTTGGTTATTTGTCATTAACTATTGTGTACAAATGGTGTGTCAATTGGATCAGTATTGGTAAGCAACCTCCAGGATTACTTAATATGTTGATCAATATGTTTTTATCTCCAGGAACTATTGATGTACCATTATATCCTGGTCAAAAGGGAATTCAAGTCTTATTAGTATTAATCGCCTTAGTTTGTGTTCCATGGTTATTGTTATATAAACCATTAATGCTACGTTATCAAAACAACAAATCTGTGGCATTGGGATATCAAGATCTTTCACATGAAAGATCTGAACAAAGATTATCAAATGTCAATGAAGAAAATTTGGATGATGAATTTTTCGTCATTCAAGATTTTGCTGAAGATGAAGCAGCAGAACCATTTAATTTTGGTGATGTGATGATTCATCAAGTCATTCATACCATTGAATTTTGCCTTAACTGTGTTTCCCATACAGCCTCATATTTAAGATTATGGGCTTTGTCATTAGCTCATAATCAATTATCATCAGTCTTATGGAGTATGACCATCGCAAATTCTTTTGGAATGACAGGAAACTTTGGAGTTTTTATGACTGTTGTACTATTCGGTATGTGGTTCGTGTTGACAGTTTGTATATTAGTTATAATGGAAGGAACTTCGGCGATGTTACATTCATTGAGGTTGCATTGGGTCGAAGCCATGTCTAAATTCTTTGAAGGTGAAGGTTATCCTTATGAGCCTTTTTCTTTTAAAAACATTTTAGAAAATGAAGTTATGGAATTGTGAAATAGTTCCATTTTCAAGAAGAATTAAATAAGAAAAAAAAAAATATAATATCATATTGGTGTACCTATTATTATTAAGTTTCCTTTTTTTTTTAATGAAAACAAAACTGTTATTTAGAACTTATTTGTCTGTTTGTTAAAAAAAAAAATTCATTCCCACTCATATCTTTTAATTTCTTTTCCAATTTCTATTCTTTTGCTTTCAAGTAACTGCGTTTCTTTAGAGTGTTCATATCATAAAATTTCGTTCCAAAATAGGTGAGTTTTTTTAAATAAAAAAGTGAATTTATATACTTTTTTAAGTATTCTTTTCACTGTAACCTAAGTACATGCATTCAAAGACCTTTTTTTTTTTCTCAACTCTCTAGACATTCTCCAATATTTCTTCAACATTACCAGGCTTATCTACTAAGAATAAGAGCAATGGTTGTAATTAAAACCTGTTTATTTCCAATTTCCAATGGTAAAATTATTAAAAATATAATGGAAAAGAAGTATGTCGTGCCAATTCATCCAAAATGCTTAATCGGGAAAATTGTAAACAGTAAACAGTTTTTAAAAAAGAAAGGTATAAATCTGGGTCAGTTTATATAGTAAAAGAATATATATATATATATAAAATATTAATTCGAATGGTTATCTAGAGAATAGGTGGATTAAGGAGGAAATATGGAGAGGCCGCTTCAGCTGAGAAAGGTTGTTCATAGGACATCTACTATTTCTGGGATATCTTCAAATAATAGTAAAAAAGGACGTAAAAAGGATTCTATTGAGCAATTCATAACTAGTAATCAAATATTGATTAAATCTAGTCTTTCACAATTACGTTATATGATATTAGTGGATGATTTGAGTCCCACACCCACTGCTTTGGAGTCATCGGATGAAGTTCCATCTACTCATTCGTACAGAATTTATGTTTGGTCTATTCTCTTGCGAGTTCCACCTTTAAATACAGATATTTATTTAAAACTTATTTCAAAGGGGAGACCAAGTTGTTATGATAAAATTATAAATGATACTTTTAGAACTTTAACCAGTGATTTGAATTTCCATAAGAAAATTAGTGAAAATTCTTTGATAAGAGTATTATCCAGTTATGCATGGTCTCAAGAATTAAATAATAATAATGATATAACTAATTCAAATCAATTATCACCATATGTCCAAGGAATGAATGTACTTCTAGCTCCTGTTTTGTTTAGTTCCAAGAGTGAACCTCAAGCATTTGCAATTTTCCATCAACTATTAACTAAAAATATCCCAACGTATGTAACACCAATGTTGAATGGAGTTCATACTGGATTACTGTTATTAGAATTATGTTTAGAAATTATAGATCCTAAATTATTTCAATTTTTAGAAACAAAATATTTAAAAGCTGAAATTTATGGATTTGCATCAACTTTAACATTATGTTCATGTACACCACCATTAACTGAAGTTTTAAAATTATGGGATTTTTTATTTGCATATGGTTGTCATATGAATATCTTATTTATTATTGCTCAATTAATACTATTAAGATCCAAATTAATGGTTTCCAAAAGTCCAATGACACTTTTAAGAAATTTTCCTCCTTTAAATTCAAAAGAAATTATTAAATTAAGTGTTAGCTTTGTTACAAAATTACCAGATGAATTATATGATTTATTATGTAGACACACTTATGATGAAAAAGTGGATCAACTCGTTAAAGACTATACTCTTAAAAGAAATAGTTAACTAAATATAGACAACATACACAATAAGCATTTTGAATCATTAGAAGAATATAGATTATTTTTGTACGAGTAAGATTATAAAGACCTTATCTTTTTAAATAATAATGATAATAAAATTGTACCTTATCTTTTTTTTTTTTTTTTTTCACTCTCTCTTTCATTTATCTATAAGAAAAAAAAAAGAAAAAGAAAACAAACACTTGGAGTTATCTATAGTTTGATAACTTTTAATACCGTTAAACCTAAGATACAAGAATGAGTTCCACTACAACACAAGTTTATTACGATTTATTGGATAGTGCTAAGGATGCAGTTAGGGATAGATTACCTGAATCGTTGTTGAAGCCTAAAGTATTGATTATTTGTGGTTCAGGGTTAGGTGGTATATCAAACACTTTAGAAGGCGAATTATTAGAGATACCATATGAACAAATTCCAGGTTTTAAAAAATCTACAGTTTCAGGACATTCAGGCAAGTTAGTCTTTGGTGTTATTGGCCATAATAAAGTTCCTGTAATGTGCATGGTTGGAAGATTACAGTAAGTTAATGACAATTTTTCTTTACAAAGATGAATTAAATTATGATATACTAATTAATTTTTTAAATTTTTTTTAAAAAAATAAAAATATATATATATATAGTTTTTACGAAGGTTATGAGTTTTCAGATACAGTTTTCCCAATTAGATTAGCTTCTCTTCTTGGTGTATCTGTTGTTATTGTAACTAATGCTGCTGGTGGAACTAATATAAATTTCAAAGCCGGTGATTTGATGATCATCAATGATCATATAAACATGCCAGGTTTATCTGGGTTTCATCCATTAAGAGGACCAAATTTGGATAAATTTGGTCCTAGATTTCAACCATTATCTGATGCTTATGATTTTGAATTAAGAAAATTATTCTTTAATAGTGCTAAAGATTTAAAAATAAATAGGAAAATTCATGAAGGTGTTTATTTTTTCGCAAGTGGACCAACTTACGAAACAAGAGCAGAAGTCAGAGCTATAAGAACACTAGGAGGAGACGCAGTCGGTATGTCCACTGTACCAGAAGTCATTGTAGCAAGACACTGTGGAATGAAAGTATTGGCCCTTAGTTTAATTACAAACGTTGGTGTTAGTGATCCTCCACTGAGTGCTTTGGACCATGCACCTTTAAACCAAAAACCCTTGGACGCAGGAATTGCAAGCCACGCAGAAGTCTTGCAATACGCAAACATGGCCGCGTTAGATGTCCAAAAAATCGTCGCTGCCACTGTCAACCTCTTATAAGCTCTCTTTCCAACTCAACTCAACTCATTATATAGAGTCCCTTCATCAATCTATAGTACAATATAATATAGTAGTGCGTATATAAACCAAATTCCCAAATAGGAAATAGATAATTTTTTTTGAAATCACAAAAAAGGTCGTGCGAAGAAAACTCAACGATGTTTTTTTTGTTTTTTTTTTTTTTGTTTTCTTTAAAAAAAACAAAAAAAACTTTGTAAAATGTATGGCGTAGTAGATTCATCTTTAAACCTAATTATATTTGATTAATATTAATTAATTATTTAAAAGTTATTGTTAGGATCATTTGAATTGTTGATATAATAATATAGTCAATTGAGAATGGTAAGTGAAGAATGTATATATTTAATTTTTTTAAATTTATTGTAGTTTTTTTTTTTTTTTTTTTCTTTTACTAACATGAAATGATACGTATTGTATTATAATTTTATATAGGTTACAATTGGTAACGCGCATGATGATTTGATTCATGATGCTGTTTTAGATTATTATGGGAAACGTTTAGCAACTTGTTCTTCAGACAAGACCATTAAGATATTTGAAGTTGAAGGGGAGACCCATAAGTTGGTGGATACATTGAGAGGTCATGATGGTCCAGTTTGGCAAGTTAGTTGGGCACATCCAAAATTTGGTGTTATATTAGCATCTTGTTCTTATGATGGGAAAGTTTTGATTTGGAAAGAAGAGAATGGTTCTTGGTCAAGTATAGCTGAACATGCAATTCATCAGGCTTCGGTGAACAGTGTATCGTGGGCTCCTCATGAATATGGGCCAATTTTATTATGTTCATCTAGTGATGGGAAAATTTCTGTTGTAGAATTTAAAGAAAATGGTACTTTAACACCTATTGTCATACAAGCTCATGCAATTGGTTGTAATGCTGCCTCATGGGCGCCTGCATCTTCTGTTTCACTCCAGCAAAACGGTAATGGTAATGGTAATGGTAGTTTATCAGAAAGAAGATTTGTTAGTGGTGGTTGTGATAATTTAGTAAAAATTTGGAAATATGATGAATTAAAAAATACATATATTGAAGAATATGTTCTTGAAGCTCATTCGGATTGGGTTAGAGATGTAGCTTGGTCTCCATCCTTATTAACAAAATCATATATTGCTTCAGCTTCTCAGGATAGAACAGTTTATATATGGACTAAAGATGATAAACTGACAACATGGGAAAAAAAATTATTAAAAGATGACAAATTCCCAGATGTTTGTTGGAGAGCAAGTTGGTCCTTAAGTGGTAATATTTTAGCAATCTCAGGAGGTGATAATAAAGTTACCTTATGGAAAGAAAGTTTACAAGGTAAATGGGAATTGGCAGGTGAAGTTGATCAGTGATTCTTCTTGTAATAAAAAAAAGAAAAAAAAGTATTAGATCTATGTAATTTGTTTTCTTTTCATTTTCTTTTTTTTTGTAACAAACGCTTTCTAGGAAAAAAAAAAAGAAGTAAAATTTAATATAATATAATTTATATAATTTATTTTATTTTTATCTACTATTTTTAAAAGAGTTTATCAATATCAAAAAGTAAAGAAGTAAAAAAAAAAAAAAAAAAAAAAAAAAAAAAAAAAAAAAAAAAAAAAAAAAAAGAAAAGGATTTATATACACAGTTTGTTTTTATATTTAAAGAGGAATAACCATGAAATTGAATTCAAAATTAGGACGATTGTCATTATCGTTATTACCTCCGGCTTCTCCTGCTGCTACTCTTTGTTCAAATCTTCTTCTTGTTCTGTTATGAATGTATATGAATGACCCAACTGCTAGCAGCAAGAATGCAAATATTATCAAATCGTCAAAATCCTCATCTACCATCAGTGCATTATTTTCATTTGCCTGTTGTCGTCCTTGGTTCTCATTTTCATTATTATTATTATTATTATTGTTATTATTGTTATTGTTATTGTTATTATTGTTGTTATCATTATTCACCAGGTTATTCTGATCCAGGATATTTTCATTCAAAAATTCATTATTTGTCTTTTTAATACTTCTGTACAAATTTTTCCAATCACTCCAAGTTCTTCTCTTTTTAGTTCTATTCTCATCTTCCATACCTTTTGATCCTAATAATCTACTAAACCACATTTTAATTTTTAGTTTAATCAATGCTAATTGAATTGGTAAATATGCATCATTTCTTTTCCCTATCATTGTTTTACTTAATAATGCTAGATCATAATATCTTTTTGCCAAATGATAATCTTTAGGAACTCCAAGTCCCATTTCATACATGTAACCTAAATTGAAACTACCTTGACTTGAATGTCTACTAGAAGCATCTTGATAATATGAAGCAGCTCTATTGTAATCTGGAGGAACAGAATAAGAATCATTACCAATTTCTTGGGAAAGAGCACCATAATAATATAAATCTCCTAAAAAGACGGTTGAATCAATATTGAATTGTTTTGAAGATCTTGAATAATAAGTAAGAGCAGATTGAAATCTAGAAATTGGTAATTTTGGTAAACTTTCTAAATATGGGATTGCTTGATATAAAAGAAACCCTGTAGATGATTGAGCAGTTTCATAACCTTGTTCTGCAGCCATTGCATAACCAATAAGAGCTAATTCCATGTGATTTTTGGTCAATTTTTTGAAAGCCCATTCCAACGTTGTTATAATTGGCTCAATTTTTTCAACAAAAGCTTTATAAATCACAACAGTATCTTCACATGATTTCTTGCCATTTACACCTTTCTCATAAAGAGTTCCAAGATAATATGTTGCTTCTTCACAACCACCATAAGCTGCACGTTGCATATATTCAAATCCTTTAGCAGTATCTCCCTTTTTCAATAGATATCTAGCATAATAAAATAAGCATCTTTCATTTTTTTGATATGAAACCGATGAATAGTAAAGGTCAGCCATTGCATCATTTGGTTCTTCCAAACCAAGACCATATTCATATATTAATCCCAAATCACAAATCGCTTCTATTGAATTAACTGCTTTTTCAGCTTCTTTTAACCATTTAAGAGCCTCATGATAATCTTGTTCTGTTCCTTCACCTCTTAAATACATGTGACCAACCATAGAACAGCATTTAGCTGTGAAAAGTCTATCCACAGGTCTATCACCAGACTCTGGGGTTATTTTACTTAATAGTTCTACCCCATGAGTGGCACATTCATATGATTTTTCAAATGCTTGTTTATAATCTCTTTTATGGAAATAATCACCAGAATAATAAGCTTTAGATTGATAATAAAGTTGAACTGATCTATGATCAGCTGGATCAATATTAATTTCATTAAAGATATTTTTATCATACCCATGATTTTCTGTATTACGTACTAATGAATTAGGTTGTTCACTAGCCTTTTTACCATAAAGTCCTCCAGAAAAATCCGAAATTCTAACTGAATAACTATCTATATTAGGACCACCTATTGGGCCATTATTAATGAACTCCAATGATTTTTGAGCTACTATATTATAATAATATAATGCCAATTCACAATTTCTAGGAACAGAAATTCCTTGATAGTAACGATACCCTAAAACCATTGTTGCCCTCAAATCACCCATTTCATGAGCAGTTTGATAATGTAATAAAGATTTTGCTTGATTAAACTCAACTTCACCGAAAAGCCCAGTTGCATAAATAAAACCTAGCATATAATGAGCAGTAGCATTTTCTCTATTTATATCAGCTAATTTATTATAATATTGTAATGAAAGAGAACCATTTCTTGGAATTGAATAATTTCCAAACATATTCATTTCAGCCAACATAAAAGTAGCATCCAGATTATTTAGATCAGAAGCCTGTTGTAATAACTCCAAAGCTCTTAATTGATCTCTCCTCAAAGTTGACATATCGTACATATAATCTCGTCTCACACTATATTCGTTATAATCAATGTTATACATAATCGTCCGACTTTCATCCTCATCTTCATTAATCAATTTAAAATAATCCAAAGTTTCAAAATCCTCATCATCATCTGTCTTGAAAGGATACAACAAATCTAGAGCTTGATAATATAACTCCTGAGCAAAAGGTAACGACTCATTCCTATTAGCTTGTAATACCTGCTGTCCATTCTTGTCTTCATCATATTTCAAATTACCTGATTTCAATTCCGATTCCGATTCAAATTCAAATTCAAATTCTGAACCAACTATTAAAAAGTTCAATTGATCTATAATCAGTTTTAGATGATACAATATCGATTTTTTCTAAATCTGAATTTAAATCATATTTAATTGGGTTAAAGTTTGGAATTCTATATTCATTTGATTCTGTTGATTTCCTAGAAGTTAACTTTGCCAATTCTAAAGGACCAATATTTGAAATCACATCCACATCCGATGCAAATCTACTATTTATCATGTTTGTTCTTTTCTTTAAATCATACTTGTTAATTTCTCGAAGTTTTAAATAATAACTAGTCAAATCATTAAAGATTTTATATCCATCATAGAATTCTCTTACTTGACTCCTAATAATCTTACTCAATGAAGATCGAGGCTTCTCAACAATCCCAGTATTATAAGACCAATGCGATTCATTATCTTGTTGGTTGGGACATGTAAACCCAAATGATTTCCCAATAAGTTGACCTTCATTATCCTTATGATCTTTAAAAGTAATGTTCAAACTAGAATAACATCTGGGACAATTGAAACAATTCCCTGAACAATAACTGTACTCCAATTTCATCTCTAGCATACAATGAGGACAGAATTTACATTCCACCTCAGGCTCCAAACATTTCCTACACCTTATAGAACAACAAGTTGAACAAAACCATAAATTGGAAATCGGATGTAATGTGTTTTCATCTAAAATTGTACTCGGTATCAATGATTTCTCATCATCTTCAGTTACAACATCAACAACATCAACCACATCATTAACCGGCTCAGAGCAAGGGCAAAATATCAATATCTCCGGCCTCTCGCCATCGGATAACTCATCATCGAGTAAATCCATCTCATATTCTTATTATTATCTATAAAAATAACTAAAAATTGGAAAGACGTGTTTTTCAACTACTTTTTATTATATATATAAATTGATCATCATCATATCATATCATATCATATAATATAATATAAAGTTAATAATTAAAACTAGAACATAGGAAGAAATCATATAAACTCGGGAGGAAGAGGTTTATCATTTTTTTTTTTAAATTCTAATCTTATCTATAGATGTCTATTAGTTGCTAATGGTTTGCTTATGGACTTTGGTATTGGAATTGCTGGTAGTACTGCGTAAGAAAATTCAAACAGAATACCAATGAATAATATTGAATCATCTAAAAGCCAACAGAAAGAAAATTTGTTTCCATTACATCAGAAACTTCGATCAAAAATATCATTGCGATGCAAGAAATGTAGAGATCAAATAATGAAACCAGATTCTGATCCTATATCTACAAAATTTTACAAGAGTAATAATGCTACTACTGTGCTCCCATTTATACAAATTTCTCCATTGTTAAACAACTTATACAACAACAAATTCATTCCAAATTCCAAAGTTCAATTATTGATGAGTTTTATAAATTATTCACCTCAAGAAATGGAAATTTCAATTTCAAGTCTTGATAAATTGTCTCTAACTAAAAATTTCACAGAAACTACTTCGTTATCTGATAACTTTATCAAGATAAACCTTCCATGCTCAAGTTTTAAACTCAAGCAACAACCTAAAAATCCATTAAAATTGGAAAACTTGATAACAACAATTCCAACTGTGGAATTAAACAATTATTCAAGGCTATCAAGAACAGAGCTAATTAATAGAAACAAAGTTATTAAGCGACTCAGTACACCGTCAACCGGCAATTCTCAAACAGTACCTTTAGATTCAGGAATCAACTGGTGTACAATCCCATTAGAATTATCAATTGGTGATCTCAGTCAGAATCTCAATCAATACAAAACTCAGTTGAAGATACCATTTTTCATTAGTATAAAGCAAAAACAAACAGAGAATATAGAGCAGGCATTTGGGATTTGGATAATCGCAAAGTTGGGATATATAGAAGCATAGATAGCATAGAAGTTAATAGAGTCTTTTGTCAATCTCATCAACTTTTGTATTATATTGTATATATTTGTATGTATTCATGTACGTAACGCGCCTTAAAATTATTTATTCAAAAATAAAATAAACCAAAACATCAAATTAATAATTAATACAAAAAAAGTTAGCTGAGACAGAGATGGCGTTGGCAAAGAGATCATCCGGAGCGATTGATGAGGGACTGGAAAGGGAAAGGGAACGAGAACAGGAACAGGAACAGGAACCTCAGTTTTCAACAACTGCTTTAGCAAGAATTTTCCATACGGTTGCATTTGAAAATGGAGATACAAGAATAACGAACAGAACTTTGGAGCTTTCGGCAGAATACCTTCGAATGTTTACCAGAGAAGCAATATTAAGGGCAAATGAGGTCAGGATTCAGGAGTCAATCAAGAATAATAATAAGTTTAAAGTGGAATTAGCTAATAATGTTACGAATAAAAAAGAAAAAAGACCTACTGCTGCTGATCATGAAGATGATATGAATCAACATAGTGTAGACGAGGATGATGATGATGATGATACAGATAGAAATGGAGGATCGGGACAGGAGCTCATTGGGGATGTTTTGGATACAAGGCATTTACAAGATGTGTCAGGGTTGTTACTTTTAGATTTTTGAAAATTGTGAATATAAACATCTACTTAAATAAATTAAAAAAATATTAAAAAATATTAGTCTTTTGTTCCGAATATTAATAAACTAGTAAAAATAATATGGAAATAATTAATGAGCATGATCACTTGGATCTATTTTAAAAATTTTATCAGGGTTTAAAATTCTTAGTGGGTCCAATGACATTTTCAATTTCCTCATTAATGCTACCACATCTTCACCCATTTCTTCTACAAGGTATTCTCTTTTACCATATCCAATAGCGTGTTCCCCGGTACATGTTCCTTCTAATTCCAATGCTTTTTTAACCATTCTATCAACCAAGTACTGTGCAGTCAGTCTTTGTTCTGGTTTGAACAACAAAAAAGAATGGAAATTACCATCACCAGCGTGAGCAACCAATGTAGCATTTAATCCAGAATCTTCAATTTCTTTTTTCATTTCTTTCAAAATAATTGGTAAATTAGAAATTGGAACTGCTACATCTGTTGTCCAAATTTGAATATCACTACTAATGTTTGCCCTACCGTAGTTTATAGTAGACCATAAAGCAACTTTTCTAGCACTCCAAAGTTCTTCTTTATCCTCTGGAGATTCTGCAAATTGAAAAGAAGAATTATTATTCTGTTTACAAAGAATTCTTAATTTCTCTGATCGGTGTTTAATTTCATCTTTAGAATCACCACCTATTTTGAAAAATAATGTTGTCAATTCATCAAATTTCTTGGAAAGTTCACCTGATCGATTTATATACATCATCATTTTATCATCAACCATTTCCATTGCATTGACATCAATTCCTTGTGCTACAACTTCAGCACAAACTTTAGCAGAATCTTCAATTGTTGGGAAACTAACTACAGCAACATGTTCAACTTTTGGTTTAACATGTAGTTTCAAGGTTGCCTCAGTGACAATACCTAATGTACCTTCACTACCGATAAATAAACCATTTAAATTATAACCTGCGGACGATTTTGTAGATCTTTTCTTGGTTTTAATAATGGTTCCGTCAGCTAAAACCACAGTTAAATTAACAACATTTTCTTTCATTGTTTTATATTTTAATGCCTTAGTTCCAGAACAACTATTGGCAATACAACCACCTATCATGGCTCCTGGACCAGGGTCAACACCAATCATCAAATTATATTTAGCCAATTCCTCATCTAATGATTCCCAACCAATACCAGGTTGTACAACGACATCTAAATCATCCTTATGTATTGAAACAATTTTATCCATATGTGAACAGTCAATACAGATTCCACCTCTTGTAGGAATAAAGTGACCTTCCAATGAAGAAAGACCACTTGTTGGAACAACAGGAATGATATAATGATGACAAATTTTCATGATTTTACTAACTTCTTCAGTAGATTTTGGATATATTATATATTTTGAAATTTGAGTTGGACCAGCATGATGAGAATTGAAATAAGTATCAGCATGATCTTTTAATTCAGATTGATTCTCTGAAATTTGATCTTCTTTTAAAAATTCACGAAGATCTTTAATAGCATTTGCCAAATCAGTTGGTCCACCATAAACCGGAGGACTAAGATCATACAATTTTGTAATTGATGAACGAGGGAAAAGAGCTTCTGGTGGATGTAAACTAATATTATAAGAAGAATAGACTGTACCCAGAAGAACTCCTGTAACAAACACAAGACCTGAAGTGATTAAGTAACTTTTCGACTCTTTCTTTTGGTCATCATCTTTCCCATCTTTAGTACCCGAATTAAACCGTTGTTGAGTGAATTGCAATGGTAATGATAACCTCGATCTAGATTGAAACCATAAATTCTTAGAATCAACCTTAATTGATCTCTTTACAGCACTTTCCAAATTCTTCTTAGTTGACCTTATCATTTCTGTTACCTTTTACCATCCAATAACAACTTCCATAAACCTGTTTTTACAATCATGTATTATTATTATTATTATTATTCGGACAAATCTAATTATTTACTTTTCTCGCTATTTATATATAGGCGAGATATCTATGATCAACTACTAAATCTATTAATATACAACAAGAGATGACTTATATGAGAGGCAATTAGTTATAATTTCCATGATTGTTGAACTAGTAACCTGCTATATAATTTAAACAAAAATAAAATAAAAATAACCAAACTAAACCAAACCAAACCAAATTTCAATTGAATATTTCATTCAAACTCTGTATCTTTGTATCTCTATATAAAACTATATATATATATATATAATTTGATTTTTTTAATTTATGATTGAAATAATTCAGGACAAACTTTTGGTATATCAAGTATATTTCTGATTAATGATATTCCTTCATTTTCTGCACTTTTGCTTCTAACTGCTTCTAAATCTTCTTCTCTTTCGACATATTGAATAACATGTCCCCATCCAAACTTCTTTGCTGCCCGAGTGTTCAAGCCACTATCATCAACGAAATAAGCATTTTTTTTATCCAAGACTCCAGCTTCTTTCAAAGCTCTATCAAACATTTGAGGCATTGGTTTACAAATTAAGGGGAATTCTTCATAATGACAATAAGTTATACCATCAAATAAATCCCCAATTCCTAACAAGTGCACCACTCTTAAACCATGATTCTTATAAGCATTGGTAAATAACCATAATCTTTTACAAATTCCATTTTTTTTCAAAGAAAGAAGCATTTTTCTTAATTCTTCATTTGGTTTTAATATTTTTTCTAATGGTAATGCATCATCAACTAATTTGTTATAATCCAAAGCATTAATCTTATGATTTCTAACAAGACCTTCAATGGCTAAACCATATTGAGTATAGTACCTATGATGTAGTCTATGAGCATCTTCATCGTTTAATTTTAAATTATCTTTGAAAAATTTATGAATATAAATTTGCATTAAATCATGAATTTTTGTTGAACGCTCATATAAACAATTATCAATATCAAAGAAAAAAACAGGTTCATTATCCAGTTCAGTAACAGATCCAAGACCATATGTTAATTTTAACGGAGGAATATATGAAGTCGATGAGTTCAAATGAACATGACTATCCTCTCTTAAGAGAATCTCATCAACTTTAGATTGTTCATTTTCAGAAAACAATTCATGTTCTTTCAAAATTTGAGCTTCCAAATCCTGGTTATTTATATCGTTTAACGGTAATGCCATATCTATATATAGTAGAAAGAGATATCCTCAACCTAATGGGTTGTCTCTGTTAAATGAATAAGTAAAATAAAATAAAAAAAATGAATGAATGAATAATTCAATTTAAAACATATATTAGTCAAAAATATAAAATGTATAATTTTGAAATCTTAAAAGGGAAGTAAGCAAAAAAATTGATAGAAAGAACAAAAAATGACCAAAATTAAAACCCACCGGAACCCAAAGGAACCTAAAAGGAACCTAAAAGATTCCTCTGGGAACCCATAGAATCTTAGAGGATTTCATTTGAGAATGATAATATTAAAAGATTAGAAAGAAAAAAAAAAAGGAAAAAATTATGTATTTGCTTTACATTCTATTTTCTTTATGATTTACATGAAATCGTCTTCACCAAAATCATCTTCATAATTTGTGGTATCCACATCCAAATCTTTCTTAAAAGAGCTGTTACCCAAGGAAGGTCTTGCAACTGATTTTGCCTTTTTCTTACCGGCACCTCCTTGAGAAGTACCACCTGCTTTTGATAATCTCAGTTGTCTTTCTTCTCTTTCTTTTTCTTTTATTAAGACATTTAAAGTAGAATTAACTTTTCTAACATTTTCCATACTTAATGGTTTACATAAATCTCTAATTAAATCAATTGCTAA
Source organism: Pachysolen tannophilus NRRL Y-2460 (assembly GCA_001661245.1). NCBI lineage: Eukaryota > Fungi > Ascomycota > Pichiomycetes > Alaninales > Pachysolenaceae > Pachysolen > Pachysolen tannophilus. The sequence goes on from KV454011.1 coordinate 2,245,107, forward strand.
ACTTGAAGTATAATTTAATAAACTTTGATCTGCTAATGCTGTTAAAAGAGGCAGTATAGTTTTTCTCAATTTTTCATAATCTTGTTTTGTCTCTGGATGGAAAATTGGATTTGTCAGTAATGGAGCATCTTTATTAGAAATAGATGAAGAATTAGTTGCTAAATTTTGAAGTTTTTCTTGTTCTAATCTTGCTGCTTTTGCTCTTGGATGTTCATCAGCAACACCTAAACCATCAAATAAAGATGCAGCATTATTCAAATCAGACTCCAACTGTGCCTTCTTCAAAAGCTCTGCTCTTGTTTGTTCATCAACTAAATCAATATCCATTAATACTTTAGATTTATTTCCTAATGTATTTTTACCATGCTTGGCATTTTTCCTCTTAAGAGCTTCTTCTTCTCTTTTCTTCTTTAAAACAGCTTGAGCAGCAGCTTCTTCCTTTGCCTTCTCCTTTGCCTTTTCCCTCTCTTCTTCCGAATCAACATCCCATGATTCTAATACAGGCTCATCATCTCCTTCATCTTCCCATGAAGCAGTAACTGCATTCGAATTCGATGAAGTAGGAACTGCAAAATCTTCATCGTCCCAAGACATATTCAATTACAACACACACACAAAAAAAATAAAAACCAATAACCAATAGATTGAAAGAAAGAAAAAAATTAAACAAATCTCTCAACTAATAAACAATCTCAGAATCTCACAACCTCACAATCTTAGAACCTCACAATCTACTCTTTAATCATCAATCATCAATCATCATCTTCTTCTTCTTCTTCTTCCAATTGGTTCTTCTTGAAAGAATTTTTCAACTCAAATGGTTTTTGAGGATCGTCACACGACCTGTCTGCTGTCGATTTAAAAGGCAAAGATGGAGAAGATGATGAAGAAGATGATGATTAAAATGTTTTATTTTATTTTATTTTATTTTATGAGAAAATTTGGGTATTAAAGGTATTGGATTGAGGTTATAATTGGTAAGATGAGGGTTGCATTTATTCATCCTGATCTTGGGATTGGAGGAGCTGAGAGGTTAGTTGTTGATGCAGCAATTGGACTTCAAGAGCAAGGAAATGATATAGTGATGTACACGTCACATTGTGATAAGAAGCATTGTTTTGAAGAAATTAAGAATTGTAGTTTGAAAGTTGAAGTTTATGGTGATTTTTTACCTACAAGGGTTTTTAATAAGTTTCAGATTGCATTTTCTATATTAAGACAATTATATTTAATTTTAATATTAATATTAAAAGGTGAAATTGGGTGTATTGATTTATTTATTGTTGATCAATTATCATTTTGCTTACCTTTATTACATTTTTTCAAAAATGATAATGCCAAAGTTTTATTTTATTGTCATCATCCAGATTTATTGGCAGCTTCTCATGATTCTTTGTTAAGAAAATTTTATAGAAAACCATTTGATTTTATTGAAGAATTTACTACAGGTTATGCTGATAAAATTATTGTTAATTCAATTTATACCAAAAAAATATTTAATCAAACTTTTCAAAAATTATATAAATCAGGAATTGAAACTTCAGTTGTTTATCCCTGTGTTGAAACTGAAATATTACTTAAAGATGATTCAATAGAAGAAGTTGAAGATTTTTTTAAACTGAAAAAATATTTTCTTTCAATAAATAGATTTGATAAACCAAAAGATATAGATTTAGCAATAACTTCATTTAAAAAATTTTTAGATAAAAATGAGAAATTATCTAATATTAAATTAGTTTTAGCTGGTGGTTATGATTCAAGAAATATGAAAAATGTTGAATATTTAATTCATTTGGAAAAATTATGTAAAGATTTAAAATTAATTTCATTTATATTTAAAGGAAAATTAACTTTAATGCCAAGAAATGTTCAAGTCTTATTTTTACCATCCATAAGTTCAAATTTAAAAGATGCTTTAATTTCTAGAGCTGAATTATTATTATATACTCCATCAAAGGAACATTTTGGGATCGTACCATTAGAAGCTATGAGATTGGGTGTTCCAGTATTAGCTTGTAATAGAGGTGGCCCACCAGAAAGTATCATTGATAATGAAAATGGGTTTTTAAGAGACCCAGATCCTGAAGAATGGTCAAAAGTTATGGATTTGGTATTAAACAATAATAATAATGAGGTTAAAATGAATTATTTAAAAAATGGTAAAAAAAGAGTATCTGAAAAATTTTCAAGAAATTCAATGACTGAAAATTTTATAAATATAATTCAAGATACAAAAATTGCTTCATTTAAATTTGATTTTATAATTGGGCTTTTGTTAAAAAATTTCATTTTTATATTTATTTTGGTAATTGGCTTCGTGGTGATGAATTGGCACATTTTTGCAAAATATGCAAATGGTTATTACTTATCACTAACCCAATTTATCAAATCTAAATATAATTTGTAACATTTAAATTCTTATATATATATATATATATACATATATATTTGTGTGTATTGTTAATATACAGGTATAATAAGTATAACTAAACTAAAGATTAAAAGAATAAAAACAAATAAAAATAACAAAACAAATTTAAAAAAAAAAAAAAAAAAAAAATAGAAAAGAAAAGCCAACTAAAACATATAAAACACTCCATTCCACTTTACCTTTGTTGCTGTTGTTGTAAAAGTTGCAGTTCCTGCTGCTGGCGTAGTTGTTGTTGTTGTTGCTGTTGTTGTTGCTGTTGCTGCAGTTGTTGTTGGTATTGCATTAACTGATACCTTTGTTGCTGTTGTTGTTGATGGAGTTGAGTTACAGAAACCCTTGCAGGTGCTCTCACCATATGGAAATACTCATTTGGATTATCGACATCCACAAGGGCTGCTCGGCCATTGATATTACCAATTGAACTATTTCCAACTCTTGGTAATAACGCACCTGCAAACATTTCTCTTGCCCTTAAGAAACCAGTCCTTAACCTTGTTGGCATTATTACTTTTTTCTCTAATGGGAATGGGTACGAACGTGAAATTCCCTCTATAACTAGTTGTGTCTCTTCATCCTCGTCTAAAGGTAAAAGAGATCCATGTACCAAATCATCCTTTGCTGCCTGAGCAGCTGCCAGACCTGCAGCAATCTTGGCTTGATTTTTACGCTGGTAAGCAGCTAGTAATTGATCATAAGGAGCAGATCTTCCTAGTACGGCTCTCTTTGCTCCCATTGAATGAGTCTTACAAGTTAACGATCTAGCACAAAATCCTCCTCCTGCTAAAGGAACTCCACATTGTTTTTCAACATCAACAGGTCCTTTTGGTTTTGGTGCAGCTTTTGTCTTTTCCTTTTTCGGTTTCTTTTCTCTTGTTTGCTTTCTCAGTCTCTTCCCTGAAGGGGCATTCAAAGAATTCGGTGTTGAATCCAAATTTTGAGAATTATTATTACTATTACTATTATTATTATTCAGTTTTGGTGTATCTTCGTAAATTTCTTGATTTTTTCTCTTTCTCGACATTTTAACACTATTTGTATTACTATTGCTATTTTCGTTATCGTTATTGTTTATACTATGATTGTTTGTGTTGTTGTTGGTATGCACTGCAGACTTTGATTGTGAAGAAGAATTTTTCTTTAATTTTGATGTTTCAACGCAAGATTTTATATGATCTGCTAAAAAAGTCTCTAAAATTGGTCTATCACAATGGTTACAAATTCTATAATTAATAGGAGCACCTAATGGATTCCCACAGTTGGGTTCTGGTAACTTTGGTTTTGAGCTATCTTGCTCTACTGGTAATTGATGTAAATTCTCTAAATAATGACCTATTTCTCTCCACAATAGTTTTCCTTTATAATCAGAAGTTGGACCTATATTATCCTGATCCTCCAAATCAAATTTAAAATTAACGTTATCTGGAATAACTCGATTGGCACTGGCACCTAATGATTTCTTTAAAATTTCATCGGATATAGTAAAAACTGGTTGTTGTACTCCAGGAACTCTCTTTGACATAGTATGTTTCAATGAAAAACAAGTGCCGTTAATGAAATAAAATAAAAATAATATAAAAATATAAAAAATAAAAAAAAAATGCTTTGACTATGCTATTGTTGTCTTCAAGGAATGTATGGGGAAAAACAAGAAAGTGTTCTTTGATTTGATTTAAATATCTCTTGTCTTGATCTAATCTATTCTTTAAATCAAATTTTGTTCTTCTTCTTCTTCCTTAGTTTTCAGTTTTTGCCCAAAAGAAAAAAAAATAAAATAAAAAAATAAAAACAAAAATAAAAAAAAAAAAAAAAAAAAAATTGGAAAAATCTATTATTCAACAGGAAGACTAAACAATCAATTAATAAATCAATCAATTGCTGATACTATTCTTTTTTAAAATTATAAACTTATAAATATATATTATATCCATCTATCTATATTATCTGCTATGTAAAGAAAGAAAACATTCAATTTGATGTTGTAGCAAAAGAAAAAAAAAAAATCTGAAAAAAAAAAAAAAAACCAAAAAAAATCACCAAAAATAGAAACTTCCTATTTAGGAAAGCATACTTTTCCGACTCGCCATTTGGAGGTTCAGATGGTTCAGATGGTTTAGATGAGGTCCAGTTGTTGCTGTTGTTCTCTCAGAAGCTTATTTTTGGCCTTTTCAGTCTTTCGATCGTATTTTGTATCTTCTGGGTTGAATCCTCCTTCTTGTGATTCCCAATAAGCCCAGTCTGGGGTTTCTGAGACATAATCTAAATCGTTGAACTTGTCACCGGATTCCAACAATTGGAAGAACTTGTTGTAGTTGATATGAGTGTGCCATTTATTGTTTATCTTAAACTTTGTCTGTGCTATTAAGATACAGCATGAATGTGCATGTTCGCAAGCAATATCATAACTGAATCCTTTTTTTTGTAATTCTTGATTTAAATTACGAACAAATTGTTGGCATTCTTGATAAAATGGAATATTTTGCATTGTTAAAGGGTTTCCATTACCGCTTGAAGAGCCACAGAATGTTGCTCCTTTAATTTCAATCAAAGAAGGTTGACCTCTTGCAACCAAATCTGCGTATTCATTAACATCAGTCATATTAAATCCTTTTACTAAAGTTAATCTGAAAACAGTTCTTTGATGCAGTTGAGTAGTTTTCAAAATTTCTAGGCATTTTAATAATCTTTCCCAATAATCTTTGAATAATGGTCTATCAACTTTTTTCAATGAATCTCTAGTAGAAGCATCAATAGAAACATATAATTGTGTAACTTTCCCTAATGCATTCAATTGTTCTGGATGTTGGGCATTACAGACTAAAAATGAAGAAATATGTTTCTCATGTAACATTTCAACAAATTCATTAATATATGGATAAAAAATAGGTTCTCCAACTAAAGATAATGCACAATGTTTCACGGTAAATGCTTCGTTAAATCTTTCAGCAACCACTCCTGGTACACCTCTCATCTGTTTGATCTTCTTATAATGACCCTCTAATGCTCCTTTCAATATCACCTCAGGACCATCTACTTGCCATCTCCATGATGTACCAACAGGGTTTGTTCCATGTCTCCAACAAAAGACACATTTATTGGAACATGATAATGAAGGTGTAGTCTCCATACAAAGATGAGATTTAATACCATAAAATGCAAATTTATAACAAGAACCTCTACCTCTTAATGCAGATTTTGTCCATCTACAAATCTTAACACCCGAATGTGATCCAACAACTGTATAACCTTGTTTTGTTAAAGATTTATAAGTTGGTGAATCCTTAGCAACCATCTCCTTAATTTCTCTTCTTTCCATTATATCAACCTCTGATGAATCAGAGCTCGACTCTCTTATCATCTTACCCATATCCTCCACATCTACTAAAGTACCTTCAGATTCTCCCGAGCCGCTATCATTGTCGTTGTCATTGTCATTGTCATTGTCACTGCCAATCTCTTCAATGTCATCACCATCATCGTTATTCCTGTTATTGTTCAAAGTTATTGGTGTATCATCTTTTAAAGACTCTGCAAATAAATTTATCCATTCTTCAATTCTATTATCTCCTCCAGTTTTCATACAAATGGTACCAAGAGGGAAAATTCTTCTTCCACCTAATTTCCCTAACCATTTATCTGCTAATTTTGCCTGATAACAAAATCTTTCAGGCCATGACTCAGAATCTCCAACACCTAATACTGAGAATCCTGCAAGTTTTTTCAATGGATATTTATCCACTCTAAAATCGTTAAAAGTTTCTTGTAAAGTCTCCAAGAAATAATCAATTGGAGAATCTGTATCGTACGAAGGTAATACCAATATATATACCAAATTCGGTAAATCAGCTGGAACATTAACAAAATAATCATCAAGATCATTAACATCATCATCTAAATTTAAAAGTTTAGGCTTGTTTGTCAAGTTAATGTCATTTGACAATTTTTGGTATAATTTTTCAGCCGCTCTTTGAGATGATCCTGTTAATGTGGTATAAAAGATTATTATATTTGAATTAAGCCAACTGTTACTCCCTACAGATTTCAAAGTTGGCGATAATGATTTGGTCGGTTTCTTTCCCTTGGCATTAATGATTTTTGGAACTCTCTTGGCTTTTATTCTTTCTGATAACAAGTTTGATTTTGGTTTGAAGCTCAAAGTAAAATCTACTTCATTCGGCACATTAGCAACAGTAGTTGTAGCAGCAGTAGCAGCAGTAGCAACTTTAGCAACTTTAGCAACTTTAGCAGCAGCGACAGAAGCTATAATCTTACCACTAGAAACATTATCATGCCTTTCACTACTGGCACCATCTCGTTTTTCAAGATTTTTCAGCAAAAAATAAACTGTCACCACTAACGATACTAATGTCCATCTTCCTCCAGAGACAAGGTATATGAAAAGTGCACCAACTAGCACGAAAGAACTCACACCCATCCTCAATAAACCTAAAATACTTCCAAGCAAAAGCAATACCTTTCCAATATTACTTTCTTAAAGGAACCTACAAGTAAAAAAAAAAACTAGAATAAAGAAAGATAAAATGAAAAAAAAAATAAAAAAAAAAAAAAAAAAAGAAAGCAAAAAAAAACTTTTCACCTTTATTTTACTCTATGCAGAGATGATAATAGATAATATTATATTAGATAAAATATATATATATATATAGATGAGAGCGATAATATACAAGATTGTTTGTGATGGGGAAACGAGCCTTAGTAGTTCCTTTCTGAGTTACTTTTCTTAAAGATGTTTAAGAATAATGAACCTAGACCTTGAGTTGGTTGTTGTGGTAACTCATTATATGCTAAATATTTGTTTTGTGAAAGTTTTGATTGTTGAGATTTTTTCTTTTGAAGTTCATGATTGTCTTTATCACCAATAACATGATTTTTCAAAGCATCATTTAGTACTTCTGGTCTATTTATTCTTTTGTACATATTTTTAAGTTCTCTTTCTACAGTTAAGTACATTTTTTGAGAAGCTAGAGGTGCTTGTAAATTATAACCTCTGATTGTATCATTCAATGATTGAATTTTCAAATTTAAATATGACAATTGTTGATCTTCCCAGTGTTTGTCTCTTAATTTTGCTCCATTATCTTGGGATTCTGCTATCAGGAATTGTTCAATAATTTTAGATTGATCTTGTAAAGATTTATTTGGGTATTTTTCACAAATCAAATTTATTCCTCGTTTCAACCAATCTTTATCTAAAGAATCTCTAAAATTACGTATCACCACTTCTACAGAGCTTTGTTTTTCAATCCAAGGTGGAACAATATCTTGTCTTTTCAAGATATTGTTCAAGTGATATTCGGTTCTATCAATATATGCAGATGAAGAATGAGAGTCTTTTTTAAAAGGTTTCCCTCTATTAGGTAAATTTTCAAAATCACCTCTTCTCTTTGCTTCATCAATTCTCTGATCAGCAACAGCCTTGTATGCATTAACTGTATTGGAAAAAGATGTTGGTATAAACATTTCAGGTCCTAATAATCTTTCTTTATATTGTTCACGCCATTTATCATCTTGCAGTTTAGGAGTTTTTTCCTTGATTTCATGTTTTGATAAAAGATAATCCAATGATTTCTCTCTTGCATGATTTATTCTTTCACGATTTGGTAATTTTGGTGTTATCAAAGAATCTCCATTTTTTTTAGTTATAGATAAAGGTTTATGTTTATCGATTAACATTCTCAATGTAGAATCTTGTTGAGATTCTTTCCCCGACCAAGGTTGATGTAATGCCAAATCTCTTGAATGCTTATTAACATAACTTTTAATTTTTGAAACTCCAATTTCACGTTGATATTTTTGATCAAAAGAAGCCTGTTCTAAATTTGAAATAATTTTTTGTAAATTTGGATCAGATTCCATTAAGGATTTTTCAGTATCATTATTATTATTTTTAAAAACATTAGGTTCTTTTGTTATTATCTGGTTATAAGGTAAAGCATCCTGAGGAATACCAATACTAGGATCATCTCTTATAGGAGTTGCATCTTCCAGCAATTGTTGTAACCTTCTTTTCATGTAGCTATCGTCTTGATGATCATCATTACCAAAATTACCATTGCCACTGTCATTACTACCGTTATTGCTACCGCTGTCACCACTACTACTGCCACTACCTGTAATTTGTTTAGTTGACGAAAACCTGAGCTTTCCCCTAGATACCACAACTTTTCTCCAACCAATTCTATAACCTCTTGAAAGCATATTCTTGTATCGATTTGATAAATGAATAGATAACGATTAAAAATTCAAATTATTTTACTAGTAGTGCAAAATTACTACTGCTTATTTTATACTACTTTAAATGTTAAATCAGATATGCTAAAATTCTAAATAATAATATAAATATAAATCTACCTACCAATAAAAACCAATAAAAAAAGATTTCCCAATAGAAAGGAAGATAGAAAGATAGAAATAAGGGAGGAGGGAAAATGGGAGTATGTAAATAATAATAAATAAATAAGTTTTTTTTTTTTTTTTTTTTTTTTCTTCATAGATCATTTTATTCAATTTAAAATAAATTTGTTTTGTATTAGTTTCTCTTTTTACCTTTGTATACTGGTAATTGAATAGCACGAACTGTAACGTAAGCATTTTCTGGATTTGCCAACCCTGCATAAGCGTTATACCAAGAGATGAACAGCGTAATGATTCCAAAGATACCACCTGCTCTTGTACAATTTGTTGAAGGTGCCAATTGTCCTATTGATAATAATAAAAAAGTTAAATCTAAAAAAAAATATAATGAGAAAAATCCTAAAGTTGATTTCATAGTTGTTAATACTAACATGAATGTAAATATTGTCCAACCTAATAAGAAAAACCCTGTAGCTACTTCTAAATCTCTTTCATTTGTATAACTACTTGCAATTCCAAACCAAGGAATATTAATTGCACCAAATGACATCCAAAATCCACCATAACTTGAAAGAGCTAAAGCACCAAAAGTATTTTCCAATGCCAATTCCCACATTCCTGTACATAATTGAATAAATCCTCCATAAAACATTGCCAGTCCTATAACTATTCCTGTTTCTGTTACTCCCATTGCTTTTGCATTAATCATTGAAAGAAGAAAAGTTGTTAAAGCAAAAGCAGAAAGACCTAAAGGACCAGGATTACCAAATTTATGGATTGAAGGTGCACTTAAACCTGGATTTAAACTACCACCAAATGCTTTTATTAATTCATTTTTATAATATTTTTCTTTACCAATATGAATAATTTCATCATTTACACCTGAAGTAATAATTCTTGAAACTCCAGAATGAGAATCTGAATGATGATGTGATGGATATTTTTCAATATCGTGACCATTATGAACTGAAGCTAATGAAGAATGAATACTATGATTCGATTCAACTAATGCAATTGGATTCTGGTGATTTTCCGGCATCCCAAAAAAAAAATAAAAAAAAAAAAAACTAAACACAAAGTAAATGAAAAAAAAACTTTTAAAAAAAAATAATAAAAAAAAAAGAAAAAGGAAAACTTTTATATATATAAAGAAATATGAAAAGATTAAAATAAAAGAATATACCCCACCAAACTTACCAAACGTTTAAATAAAAAAAAAAGTTTATTATTATTATAAAATATATATAACAGTATTATATTATACTACACGCAGATTTGTACAACGTTTCCTCTCTGTTTTCTGTTTTCTTAGTTGTATTTAAATGTAATTAGTATGTCTTAAAGTGAGCGGCTGCGGCTGCATCTGCTTTTCCCAAGTCGGTTCCTAATAATTTTATATAATAACATAGAAAGTGCATCATTTATTATGTATCAAAGAAAAATACCTCTTTTTTTATATATATAAAGCTTTTTGTCCCCAGACCAAGAAAAAAAAATCAAACCTTAGATGTCTATTGGTCAATAAGACATATTAAAGGAGGCTCATCAATAGAGATCTTTATTGTTCGGGAATTGAAGTTGGAGAAATAAAGAAATTGAAAGTTAAGAGTTGGGGGTTGGGGGTTGGGGTAGGCTAGGAGGAGTTGTTAAAGAGGGGGTTTTGGGAGAGTTTCAACCAGTTTTCAGCTTTATAACTAAACTAACTGTTTTTACACTACAAAACTATACATACATTACTTAACGCATAAAAGCTCCACTTTTCATGAAAGTTACGTAATAAGTAAGTGGTGATTCTGTGATGAGCGGGATTACGTAAGATGCGAGATGAAGAGGAGCTAGTTTAAACTTAAAAAGAAAAGAAAGCAAAAAAGAAACCCGCTTTTCCCTTTTTGGAGTGTTGTTACAGTGTGCACGATGTTCTTATTTTTTTTTTATTTTTTTTATTTTTTTTATTTTTTTTTTTGTTCTTTTTCCTCTTTTGGAGTTTTGAAACAAACTACTGAAAGTGCACTACTTTTTAGATTTTTTTTTTTGTTTTCAATACAATTAATTAATTAAGTTTGGAAAAAGGGCCCTAAAAGATAAGGAACTAGCGAGGAATATGTCCGTAATCGATAAAATAGAATGGACAAGTACGGGACATATTGTTTGATAAAAATACAATACAATATATATATATATATCTGATGTTTTTTTTTTTTTTTTTTAGGTCTTTGCGTTTTCTTTTTTTGCCCAGTAAAATTCTCTCAAAGATTTTTCTTCTTTACCCTATATTTAACCTTCTTCTAGTCATTGCTCTTTTTCCTTTTACTTATAGTTACGAAAAAAATTAAATGATCTCTTTGTTTCTGCACTAAAATTAAACGAGAATTTTTTATTTTTTTTTTTTTTTTTTTTTTTCTTTCTCTCTCTATCTCTCTATATCTAAATCAAAGTAAAGTTGCGCATTCATTTGACTCAATAATTAATAAACTTTGGATTATTTTTTTTTTTGATCTTTTTGCTTTGCTTTTTCTTTGGCTGATGGATAATCAAAAATTTTCTAATTTACCCAAGGCAGGAAGTAGTAGTGGTGGTGGTGGTAATGGTGGTAGTGGTAGTGGTAGTGGTAGTTATCTGCATGGGAAACAACAAAGAGAAACTCAACATTCAGAACAGCCACATAGTTATTCCATGGATAACTACATGGATAACTACATGGCAGAGGATTCATCTATAAATGAATCTGTACTGTCTTCATCGGTATCTACAAGTGGAATTTCAAATAAATCAAGTTTTTCTATAGCTTCTGCTTTTTTTAACAATCATGCTCCTCATTTGAATTTCCATTCAGGAAGGCATAACTATAACGATGATTTTGATAATGATGATAATGCTCCAATTTCTCATAACATGGCTAGGCCTCTGTCACTGTCTCTGACGCTGTCACTGTCTCTGTCTCTGTCACTGAATCCAAGTTCTTTTGGTAATACCGGACGTATACACTCTTTTCATTCTCATTCACATCATCATATGCCCCATATCCCATTGTTCAAACGTTCTTCATCAATGATTAATGAACATCACAATTCAGATGAATCCTTATTTGCTGGAAATGGGTTGAGCGATGTGTTGGGCAGTGGTACTGGTTCAGGAAGTTCTAGAGGCTCAAAAGGTTCATCAGAAAGGGCGAAACAAACACTGCACCATCGTACTGGTGGTGCTGGTGGTCGTTTTTTCAAAAATTTGAAAAAATCTCATACAAGTGTTTCACCATCAGGTTCACAATACCCTTCTTCACTGTCAACTAGTGATGATGAGTTTAAAACAATAAGATTTAAAAATCAAAGTGGTTCATCAGTTTCAATTCCATCATCAGAAAGTACACCTTTATCAAATACTCCAATTATTGGGACAGATATTCAACCTCAAACTCCACATAATTCTCGTATATCCACAAAAATTCCTTCATCTGTAAATGTAGCTGCATCATCATCAGTAGAATTAAATAATGAAGTGAAAAAAGAACAAGAAGTATTATTCAATTTATATAAATTTTTCATAAAATTTCAAAAAAATTCAAAAGAAACTGATTTATTAGATTATGCTTCTTTTAGACTTGAAGCTTGGAGTGATTTTTTATTAACAATTTTACAACTGAAAAAAAATTCATTAATACAAGAAAAAATTACAAGAAATAATGAATTAAAATTTTTTAAAGATCAAAAATCTAGTGACGAAGGAAGTTTAAATTCAGATTATTCAAATTCAACTTCTGTTTTTAATCAAGACCCTGAATTAATACAAATCCCAACTATAATAACTTCAAATAGTACTGCTGCTTTAACACTAACAGCATCAAACAAGGAACCAAATGATTTGGATTCAATCCCAGAAAGTTTTGCAGGATCAGATGACAAGAAAACTCAAAATACACAACTGTCATCAACTGCAACTGCTACTTCATCATTAGCATCTGCACTGCAAACTAATGATAATATTGACCCTGATATATTGAGATATTATCTAGTTCAACTTTGGCATATGCAAATTTGGAAAAAATTATTTAATTCAAATTCATTTGTTACTAGAGATATTTTGAAAAAATCAAAATTATCAAATGATCATGGTGATCACCAAATTTGTCTATTACAAAAACAAGTACCTTATGGTGACCTTAGTAAAAATAATGAATTCAGTTGGTTATGGAGTTGGCAATTGGCTTATGACGAAAAGGAAAGTGTCATCAACACTATTTCTTTAAGACATGATGAACCATCAAAAGTAATTGTGGATCGAAATAATAATGCAATATCTGATTCTAGAGGTCAAAATCTTAAATCAATAAATCTGGAATTTATGAATTCAAAAGAGACCCATCCATTTTTATCATTATTACAAACTAAATTAAAAGGTTCTAATTATTTAAAAAATTATTCAATTTTCACAACTCCTAGTTATCTGAATTTGCCAATAAAATCAAATTCTCAAAATATTTTACTTTCATATGACATGTTTTTATCAGTAAAGAAACATGAATGGTTACAAACTTTAAAAGATTGTCATAGAGTTTTGAAAGTAGGTGGTTATATCCAATTATACATAATGGATATAGAAGTCATTTATTCAAATTTAAATAACAAAAGAGAACATTTTGAATTCACTGGATCTGCCTCAAATTCTCCATCAGAAAATCCAGGTATTAAGATTTATGAATTACTTCAAAAACTTGCAAAAAAGGATAATTATGAAATTCGTCCAAGTTCTAAGATAATGCAATGGTTAAAAATTTGTGGATTTAAAGATATCAAATATTCAATTGTTTGTGTTCCTAGAGTTGGTACACCATTGAGTAAACATGATTTTTCCAGATGCAATAGTCAAAATAATGAAAACGTTGACTTGAAAGGACAGGAACCTTTAAATACCAATAACACTGAGTCAACCATGGCAGCTACCACAGAAACTCCAACTAGTACTCCCACTGCAATGGTTGCTGCAGAACAAAATTCAATTTCAGCTGGGTTTTCAACTTTAGATACTGTTCCTTCGACTTCTATACATCCCGACTCAAACTATAATTATTCAACTCCTCCATCTCCAGCAGAATGTTCGAATAATGAACAACACGCTTCCGGTCTTCGCAAATCTTCAATTTTTACAGATTCGACAATTTCAGATCATAATTCATTACAATCAATTAATCAATCTTTAGCTGAATCTTCAAATTCATCAATTAATTTGTCTAATAGAAATAATAGTATACCTGTGACTGGTTTTAACTCAGAGGAAAATCATACAGATAATGCTGAAAGTAGTACGGACTCTAAAGTATCAGATTCAAAATCTCATATTACAAAAGATGAACGGTTTGATGATTTGATGGGATTTTGTTCTAGTTCTGTGGAATACATAATTGCAAACTCTTTTATTGGTTTAACTCCTGAAACTAAATTTTCTAATCATCCAGTAGGTAATATAAATAACAGAAATGTTTTAAATAAGGAAAAAGAAAAGGATTCAGATGAAGAAATCCTAATGAACTATCTTGATTACAGAATTAATGGAGATGGCACAACCACAAAACATTTTGATGAAGGAAGTTGGTCTTTTATGATGCTTACGGCTACAAAATGAAATTCAATTTCTTTTTAATTTTTTTTCCCCCTCTCTATTTATTATTATTTATTCATTTTAATTTTTCAATTAGCTTTCTCTTTTGTTTTTTTGCCTATTTTATTGTTATCTTCAAAAGCATTTATCGAAAAGTCATCTTTTAATCTATTTATTTCGTTTTAATGAGAAATGACCAAAAAGCCATACTTTTTTAACTTCCTTGATGTATTTATGTACGTTTATTGTTTTTTTCTTTGTTTTTTATGTAAAGTTTTGACGCCGCACTTTTCAAACATATTCAGATGAGCCGCAGTTTTTTTTGAACCATTGCACATGTATCTCACTCACCGAACCACGATAAGATAAAATCTATTTTGAACAAAGGAGAATTTTTTAAAGTCTTGGAGTCCCTCAGTAGATGATGAATAATTTTATATATATATATGGATCTCTGCTTTTTTTGAAATCTTAAGAATAAACGGAAACTTGCTATTTAGTTTCCGTTAAATCATTAATCTTTCTTTAACTTCTACCACACTTTTCATGATATCTAATTAGTAATTAATAAATAATTTTTCAGCATTAAGCATCTTATTTAAGAGAGATTATATCTCTATGTTTTGTAGAAAGTTTTATCTTTATCTTTGTATTAAGAAACCCCCAGTGAATTGATTTTCCAACATGGCAACTTTAACTTTTACAGCTACTGGTTCTCAACCAGAAAGACAATTATCTCAAGAAGAACAAATTGAACAAATCATTAGAAATACAGAGAGTGTTAGTATCGGTACTAAATCCAGTGCAGTAGCAGGTCCAGATCCAGAAGGCACAAAAAATTTACCAGAAACTACTCGTAAGAGATTTGAGAAATATGGGGTTGATATTTCTAAAGGTTATCCTACAAGACCTGATAAGAACTCTATTCCAGTCTATGTTGATGAAGCTTTTGCTATCAGAAATGAAGATTACAATTTTGTAGATAGAGGTAAATTTGCAGACCCAGAAAAGAAAGCTTTATTTGGTGCAGCAAAAGAAGTTAAACATTTAACTAAACATATTGGAACAGAAATTGTTGGTTTGCAATTACAAGATTTAAATGATAAGCAAAAGGATGAATTGGCACTCTTAATTGCAGAAAGAATTGTTGTTTTCTTTAGAGATCAAGACTTATCTCCTCAAAAACAATTAGAATTAGGTCATTATTGGGGACAGGTTGAAGTTCATGCACAGACTTCACAAGTTCCGGGTCTTCCTGGTATTACCGTTATTTGGGGTGATTATATGAAAAAACATGGATTACCAATTCGTTATAAAAATGCGAAGATTGGAACAAATCAATGGCACACAGATTTGGTTCATGAACATCAACCTGCAGGTATCACCCATTTGCATAATGATGCTATTCCTGATGTTGGTGGTGATACCCAATGGTCATCGGGATATGCAGCTTATGACAAATTGTCCCCAGCATTGCAAAAATTCTTAGACGGTAAAAAAGCTGTTTATGTTTCTGCACATTCGTATCTTGACAGAAATGATCCATTTAGTGGCCCAAAGAAGATTGAAAGAATTCATCCTTTAGTTAGAACTCATCCAGTTACAGGTTGGAAATCATTATTCATTAATAAACCAATGACTAAAAGAATTGTTGGTTTAGAACCTGCAGAATCTGATCTTATCTTGGACTATTTGTGTAAAGTCTTTGAAAGCAATTTAGATATTCAAGTTAGATTCAATTGGAAGCCAAGTAAACCAGGATTAGGTACTTCAGCTCTTTGGGATAACAGAGTTTCTCAGCATTCTTCTGTTTGGGATCATGAAGGTAAAGAACCAAGGCATGGTACAAGAGTTACTTCCTTGGCTGAAATTCCATTTTTCGATCCTAACTCTTCATCTCAACGTGAGGCTTTGGGTTTATCATTGGATTAATGATTTCAGTTATGACTTTTTTTTATTTTTTTTTCATTAGTATATTATATATATAGTATCGATAAATTGAATGAATTGTTTATTTTCAATTATTAAATTTTCAAATTAAATCTTAATATCTATTAACTAACTATATACTATTATAAATTACTCCACCTATATTCCTTAAAGATAAATTTTTGCTTCCCAAAATCGTCATAACCTCTCTCAATTTCAAATTGAACTTCATGCAAACCAATGTCACTTGCCATCTTCCATAACATTTCCCTTTCTTCTTCAAAATTTGTCCTTATCGGTATTTGCAACAATACTCTTGAAATTTCTGTTTTCTTCAAAAAAATTTCAATCATATTTATCACCCATTGTGGATGCTTAGATGAATAAATTGGATCTGATAAAATTAAAGTATTAAACATGTCAGAGTTTTGTCCATATTTTTGCTTTAATAAATCTTGAAAATGTTTACTATTTGACCAATCCAAGGCTTCCACAATACAATTACTGGAGATATCGTTAAGTTGAATGTTATAACTTAAATTTTCTATTATTTCAGGTAAATCTGTCAGAAATATATTTTCATACCCCAATAAAGCACAAGTGATTCCTACTAATCCAGTACCTGCTCCTAACTCCAATATGGGTTCAAATAATAAATTCTGATGATTTGAAACTAGACGTTGTGATAACATTAATGAAGACCCCCATGTTTTTAAGCCCAAATTATCCGAAGTTAATGAGGGTTCTTTTAATTGAATATAATTTTTACCAGTTTTTTCTGGAAACCCTTTCATCACTATTTTCCTTATAATCTCTGGTTGTGCAGTACGCCCACAATTCTCAGACAATCTTAAACTGGCTTCTTTCCAAATCTTTTCCTTAAGAAGATCATCTGGTATCCAATCTAAACTTGAAGAGATTATATTTGTCAAATAGTGATTAAGATTTTCTGGATTTAAATTTTCAAAAATTAAAGCCAATTTTTTACCTGGAAGCAACGTTGGGGCATTATTCTCAAACCAAGGTAAGCATCTTGAAAACTCTTGGTGGTCTATTTCTCTCGATTTTAATTTTGAACTTATAATTTCTTCATCATTGATAATTAAAGTTTTAGTTTCTGTCTCCACCAAGGTACCACCAAAGTTCATTATTGGATCAGGAGCCAATAATTTCAATAACAACATGATTATCTCACCTGGAAAATTACGTGAAATTGGTGGTAAATCGAGAACATGGACCAGTAAATCATGAACCAGTAAATCACCCATCAGTAAATCACCCAAATTTTGTAATTGTTCGTCTTTGGTATCAGAAATTAGCGCTATATCATTTCCAACATCTTCACTTATAGTGATTTTTTGCTTAGATATAAAGTCCAAAGGATCAAAACTATCCTCCTCCATTAGAGTTCTCCTCAATCTTCAAAACCCTTGAGCTGGCTATTTCTTTCCTATATCTTGTTCACTTTCTTTTATAGATTAGATCTTTAACTGAAAAATTTTTCTAAAATTCAAAATTTAACGTGCATACATACATTACTCTCAACGCGTTTGTCTTTCATATAGAATGAGATTAAAGATTAAAGATTAAAGATCGATGATATAGGAGTTATCAACGTATAGGAGGATATAGAAGATAATGGCATTACCTAGTAGATTGCAGAAGTCTTTGACTCTGTCAGAAATCAACTTTATAGCTGAAAATGAACCTATCAAAATATTACCAAGGTATACTATGGAAGGTTTCCAACTTATAGGAGTATGTTAATAATGATATTGTTCTTTTGACATTGATTGTTACTTACTAACCAGGAATGTTTTTTTTTTTTTTTTTGCTTTTTATATAGACTCGATTGCCACCATTGAAAGCTATGAAACGAGAGGAGATACCGTTATGGTTACTGTTAATATTGAAGAGTCAGGATAGGTGTAATATAATAACACCTGATTGGCTCACGGTGAAAAATTTACATAAAGCATATGAAGAAGAAGTGGAGTTCCCAACAAAGTTTAGTAACTTGCCGTGGCATTGGATAGAGATTTCCAAGATGCTTTTGGATAAGGCTTCAGATGATTTAGTGGATCCTCCACATCAATTACGATCATTAATTCAAGATCTTTTAGAAGTTAGATTAACAAAGACAAGGCAAGGTATTAAAGAGTTGAATGTTTCATATATACAGTTGGATAACTTATCAATGACTGAAATATCCACATTGAAACCCTTTTGTATCCAGGTTATGGATCAGTTGGTTGCTCTTCACGAAGCAGGTACTGATGGAGATGAAGGTCAAGCCCAAGTGGCAGAAGATGAAGACTACGAAGAAGACGACTGAAAACTTATCTTCACATAAAAATATATATATATATATATTCAACTATATAGATTTATCCTTTTTTTACCTCGTCATTGTAATAGAATTAATCAAAAACTATAATCTAATCTATTGTCTTTGTTAATTTCTATTAATGTTTATAAACTAGTAGTGCTAATTGGTGTTCTTCCAATTTAAGTAATAATAATTTTTCACAACTGGGTGGTGATAGGTGACTAAATTATTATAAATTTATTTTATAAATAAAGAAACTGGTATTCAGTTCAGCTTCTAGTTCAAGGATGATTATATTCAAGGGGATAGAACCGAGATTTTTCAGGATTTGGTATGGTGGTTGCCGTCGTCTGTTTGGAATTTCCAAAAATATTCATAATTTTAGATCAAATTTGGAGAAAAGTAAGCAAACTACAAATGAAAGAAGAGAACTTATATTGTCGATATTGAAATCTACTTCTGGTAAAAGAGAAGCGAGAAATTATTTGAAAAAATATTCATTGTTAAGAAATGTTGATGAAGATGGTGGACTTTTAGATTCCAAGATAACTTATGGTAAAGTTAGCGATTTTGAGAATTTTCCCAATGATAACGAGATTTCAAATAATAATGGTAATAAGAAGAATAAATACGATAAAATAGTGGATAACTTGATAAATATTGATATAGAGCGTAAAGATCAACAAAATGGATTTGGGAAACAAGATAATTCAATTACTCATGTTAAAATTGAAGAGACTAGTGATCAAATTGAATTGAATGATATTTTAAGAGTTGCAATTATCAAGATTAGAGATTTTGAAAAACTTTCTCAAGAAATAATTAATGGTATTTGTTTAACGATATATAATATTGTGAGATTAGGAGTAAGTCCAATTATTGTAATTGATAATTCAACGGAAAATTCAAATTCATTATCTACATCACCTAATTTTTCTCAATCAGTTAAAAAAATTCTGGAACAATCAAATTTATTGGTGAAATCAATTGAATCTTTAGCTAAATCTGAAAATCATAGTCTTGAAGCACGGTCAATTTTTGGATTATTTGAAATTGATACAACTAAAGATATTAAAAAAATTGTATTACCAGAATTATTAGTGGTTCCATTAACACAAGGTATCATCCCAATTGTTAATGCAGTTGCTTATAATTTGAAAAATTCAACAAATACTATATTATCCATGGATGATGTATTGAAAATATTAGTTAAAGATTTAATTCAAGTTAATAATAAAGTAAAAGAAAGTAATAATGATGGCTCTGATTTTTTAACAATTGAAAAAATAATATTTATTGACCCTGAAGGAGGTATACCTTCTATTGAAAGGTTTAAATCTTCTCATGTTTATATTAATTTATTACAAGAATATGAATCTATTATTTCCGAATTGAATAATGGATTTTTGCAAGAAAATCATAAAAAAATTCATTTAAATAATTTAAACATTATTAAAGAATTGCTTGATATATCAACTGAATCAACTACTGGTTTGATTACTACACCCAGGATTGCTACATTAAAAGTTGGAACAAAATTTACTAATCCTATTATTCATAACGTTTTAACAGATAGACCAATTATTTCTTCATCATTACCTGTAAATTTGAAGAAAACTCCATTATTAAATACTACTATTATTCGGAAAGGTTTACCTTTAAAAATTATTGTACCTCAATCTAATATTGAAGAAGGAATTGATTTACTTGAATATGATAAAAGAGGAATTATTGATTTAAAAAAATTAAAGTCATTAGTTAATGATTCTTTTCAAAGAGAATTAGATTTGAAACATTATTTGAATAGAATTAATGGTAAAGTTGCTTCATTAATAATAGCTGGTGATTATGATGGAGCTGCTATTATTACCTTAGAATCACCTTCATTTAATGAAAAAATGAAAATACCCTATTTGGATAAATTTGCAGTTTCTACAAAATCTCAAGGATCAAGTGGAGTTGCTGATATTGTTTTTAAATGTATGTTAAATAAGTATCCTCAAGAATTGCTATGGAGATCAAAAAAGAAAAATCCAGTTAATAAATGGTATTTTGAAAGAAGTAAAGGTAATTTAAACATTGAAAATTCTGAATGGAAGGTTTTTTATAGTGGCAATAAGACAAGATCAATTGAAGACTTTAAAGCCTATTTTGATATCTGTGAAAATATAGAACCAAGTTGGTTAAATAAAGAGCTAAATACTGTAAGATAGACACTATATAATTTAAGAAGAAGTATTTATTATAATGACTAAATTAGTGGTATTAAACATTGTACAAATAATTATGTCCCCATTCTGGAACAATTTTGTCAAATCCGGGGTAAAACTTGAAAAATAGATCATCGTGCGGCTCATTGCTTAAAAGACTATTGCTTAAAAAGACCAAGACAACGTCGCAATTCAACGAAGGAACAGACAGTTTTTTTGGTTTAGCATGAAAGAGAAAGACACTATTAACTAAATCATTCTATTGCTATGATTTTTTTAATTCTTTGCTTTTCGTAGAAGAATCAATAAATAATTTTGTTTATAGAAAAAAAAAAAAAGGTATAATATTTGATATTCTTTTCTTTTGTACAAAATGAGTAACGTGGTCACCTGGTGCAATTTAAATTAATTGATTTAAACTCCGAATATCGAATAGATAGTTAAATGACATATGTTGATTTATTTTTAGAGAAACTCATTTTCGTCATAGTGCTTACATTTTTTTAGGTTCAAGCCGTAATGGTTGCCTCTCCTCTTTTGAAATTGCTGTATTACAAACAATAATAATTTCATACATGATCTAGAATTATTGACAATTATAGTTGTAAGATGGTTGAAAAAAGTTCGAAAAAAATCGATGAATTCAGTTGTTTGTAATTTTATTTTTTTTATTATCACCTGGTATTTTTTCTTAATCTCTTTAAGCTTGTCGTTAAAAAAAAAAGTAGATTAGTTGGTTAAAAGTAAACAAGAGCAAATCAAATTAAGAGTTTAATATTTTTGAACTGCCTTCGCAACCAAACCCAAAAATAATTTTATTCAAAGTTTCGGGACTTGGTCAGAAAATAAAAAATAAAAAATGAAAGAGTCAATCATTTTTAGGAAACCGTAACAGAATAGCTACGAGGTAACGAGGGTCGAGGTTTAATTATTGAGGGGCCAATACCAATGCGAATCATCTTTTAATCATTTTACTGAAGGAAGCAAGTTAAATTAATATTCAACATGAGGCCAGAAGCCAAGTATAGAATCATTTTTAAATTATCTATAAATACAGGTATAATTTACAAACAACTATCCAAATAATTACAAATAATAAATATTAATATTAATATTAATCAATAATTTCAATTCAAAAATGTCAAATTTAATGGATAAAATCTCAAACAAATTAGGTGGTAACGACAGCCAAAAAACGTCCAGCCAACAGGACTCTTACGATGGTCCTTCATCAAAGACAAGAAGTCAAGGGATGAGAGGTGGTCAACAAGATCAAACCTACTCTACTCAAAATGATGGTTTTATGGATAATCAACAAGGTGGTTACAGTGACCAAAGTGGTTACGGTCAACAAGGTGGTTATGGTCAACAGAGCGGTGGTTATGGCCAACAATCTGGCTTTGACCAAACATCTGGTGGTGGTGGTGGCTACGCCCAACAATCGGGCAGTGGAAACACTTACGGCAACCAATCCAGTGGTGGCCGCAACCAGTATGGCCAAAGTGGTGGCAGCGGTGGTGGTTATGGTAACCAATTTGATGACGATCTTTCCAGCGGCCAGCAGCAAAGTGGTAGCGGTATGGGTGGCATGGGTGGTCGTTCTTCTGGTCGCCAGCAAGGAAAGCAATCGTATGGTCTTCCACCAGAAGCTCAACAATACGCCAAACAAGGCATTGACGAAGCTAGCCAACGATTTGGTAACAACTGAGTATAAACTAGGCTTTCTTTCAGGCTCCAGGTTTTTTTTTACTTTTTTTTATTTTATTTTATTTGGAGGGTTGGTAGTTACCTCTATCTTTATGGATATTAATCGAATTTATAATGACAACTTGCTTTTTTATATATAGTTTCTTCAGTTGAAGGATGAATGGAAAATGAAATGAAATGAAAAGAAAGTGAGGATGTTACGTTTAAGATGTTTGTTCTTTTTACTTTGTAGTTGTTTGTTTTAATTCTGTGTGTAAAGAAACGAGGAGAATTTAATTTGCTTATTAATGAACCCTGATTAACCACAATTAGTAGGTGAGAGCAAGTTTATATATAAAGGTATTTAAAAGGCAAATATGTATTTAGAAAGAATTGATTTGTCAATATAATTATCATTTATTTTAATCATCTGTAGAGTTTAACATGATGATTTTATCAAATAGTATTAAGAATTTTAAGATGTCAAAGATTAAATGTTTAAATTACTCGAGGTCAATTGTTTACAGATCTTTTGCTACATCAAAAATGAATAATACTAAAACGCTAATGTCAGCGGTTAAAACTCAATCATTCACTTCATTCTTTGAACCAGATCCAGAGACTCCATCACCAAAGAAGGTTATTGAAATTGCAAAAGATGAATCTAAAAGGGAATTTTTACATAAACCGAGATTGTTGGAATCAGGTAGTTTTAGTTATTGTATTCCTGAAAAAAGAAATAAATACAAATTTTTGTTGGCTAGTGAAAACGCATTGAGAGATCTAGGTTTATCATTGGATGAACAAGATAATCCTGAATTCCAAAAAATTGTTAGTGGTGAAGAATATTTGGAAAATCCTTTACCGTACAGTCAATGTTACGCAGGTTGGCAATTTGGATTATTTGCTGGTCAATTGGGTGATGGAAGGGTTTTAAATTTATTTGAAATTACAAATGATGAAACAAAGAAAAGATATGAATTACAATTAAAAGGTTCAGGTAAGACACCTTTTTCTAGATTTGCTGATGGGAAAGCAGTTTTAAGATCTAGTATAAGGGAGTTTATTATTTCCGAAGCTTTAAACGCCATTGGAATTCCAACAACAAGAGCTGTTTCGTTGAGTTTATTACCAAATACAAAAGC
Organism: Pachysolen tannophilus NRRL Y-2460; assembly: GCA_001661245.1. Classification (NCBI taxonomy): domain Eukaryota; kingdom Fungi; phylum Ascomycota; class Pichiomycetes; order Alaninales; family Pachysolenaceae; genus Pachysolen; species Pachysolen tannophilus. Next base: position 2,268,801 of record KV454011.1, read on the forward strand.
TCAAAGAACTTCTGCAGAGCAATGTGCAATTGTTTGTAGACTGGCTGAAACTTGGGTTAGGTTAGGAACTTTTGATTTATATCGCTGGAGAGGGGATAGAGATGGAATTCAAAAATTATCCAACTATGTAATAGATGAGGTTCTTGGAGGAGAAAAGAATCTTCCAAATTTTAAAAATGTACCAAAGGAAATTGGTGATTTTACCAAATATGATAGGATGTTTATGGAAATTGTTAGGCTTAATGCTCTTACAGTGGCTAGTTGGCAGACTTACGGATTTTTAAATGGTGTCTTAAACACAGATAATACTTCGGTTAAGGGTCTTTCAATGGATTTTGGACCATTTGCCATTATGGATAAATTTGATCCTAATTATACTCCAAATAGTGAGGACCATAACCTTCGTTACAGTTTCCGTGGAACACCTACTGCCATTTGGTGGAATTTAACAAAATTATGTGAAAACATTATTGAATTAATTGGTGCTGGTGGAAAATATATAAATCATGATGATTTCAAAAATGGTAATATTGATAAAGATATGGAAAAGGATATTATTGAAAGAGCAAAGAAATTGTATGATTTTGCTTCTGATTTTTACTATGATATTTTTTCAAAAGAATATTATAAATTAATCTCAAAGAGATTAGGTTTAACCGAATATTTAGATACAGATCTTGATGAAATCTTAACACCAATGTTGGAAATGTTACAAAAGACAAAATTAGATTATAATAATTTTTTTGTAACTTTACAAAATTGGAAATTTAAAATTGAAGATCAAGATTTTGATTTTGATCAAGTTACATCCAAATTTATTCCTGAAAATTATGAAGAATTGACTTCCAATACTGTGGATAGAAATGAGGCTCTGGAAAAATTAAAAGATTGGTTACTGAGTTATAGAGCAAGATTACTGTCTGCCAATATTTCTGATACTCAAAGGTTGGAAATATCTTCAACTGTTAATCCATTATTTTTCCCAAAAAATTGGATCTTGGATGATGTTATCCAGTATACACAAGAACATCAAAGTGAAGAAGGAGATGTTGATACCAAGTACTTGAAGAAACTTCTTTTAATGGTTTCTAATCCATATGATTCTTCGAAATGGGGTGATTTTGGAAAAGATTTGGAAAAAAAATGGTTAAACCAGGTTAATGATGAGATGACTATGACTACTTGTAGTTGTTCTAGTTGAGTTGAGAAAGTATTTACATTTAAGTTTAATTTGTAAATTGTCGTTCGCTTTTTATTTTATATTCCGAGAATTATTATTAGTTTATATTCCTGTATATTATTGATATGATGGGAAAAGCATATTTATATTAATTCTAATAAATTGCTTTTCATTAAATACGAAAATTAAAATATTTAATACATTAAAAAAATGGCATGAGAACAAAAGTAAAGTCAACAAAGGAAACCAAAACTATTAAAACTATTAAATAAATATAAGAAGAATAGTTAACAAATAAAGAAATAAAATAAAATAGAAACAAAAAAAAAAAAAAAAAAAAAAAAATTTATATCTACTAAAATGATTAAAAAAAAAAAAAAAAATAGACTTATATATATGTATAATAGATATCAATAGGTTCTTGTAATATTTTGATTGAAAGAAAAAAAAAAAAAGTTTAATTACAAATCAAACTCCATTTCAATGTCACCATCATCGGCAATTGCTTGTTCATTACTGCTATCACGACCGGCATGAGCAGTACTACTACTATCATCAATTTGACCAAGGCCGCCGTTGTCACCTGTGGAGACACCTCCTGGATGTTGCATAACCTGTTCATCATCATCATCTTCAAAATCGACTTCAAAGAAATCTTCATCATCACCCACGATTTTTTCAT
>KV454011.1:2282986-2358009 GCA_001661245.1 Pachysolen tannophilus NRRL Y-2460
TTTTTTTTTTTTTTTTTTTTTTTAGCTTTCTTGGGTTATTGGGTTTTCTAATACTTTTAAGTCACTCGTTAGTGTACGTGCTAGGTTAGAAAGTTGAGAAATAAGTTTGGGAAACTGTGTTTTTTTTTTTTTTTGGAACTGGAGATATTTGGTTGATAATTTGTGTTTCAAGAGACTTTCATTTTTTTTTTTTTTTTTTGTTTTAAAAAATTTGGTTATTTGGGCCAATCATGACATCATATCAATCTTATGGCGGGACAGGGAATGGACATCATACTCATCATAAACGCTCTTCGATGAGCGTATCGGTGGCTCCGTATTCGATACCGGTAAGGCCAAATTTAAACGGTAATGGTATTAGTCAACATAATTCAGTTAGTTTTGGGAATAGTCCATTTTCACCACCTCCTCCACCTCCTCCACCACCACACACGCTGTTGCAGCTGCCACTGCAACTGCTGCAACTGCTGCCACTGCTGCCACTGCCGCTGATACAGCATACCGGCGGACCGTTGCCCACATATAGACACGGGCATAATATAGAACAAGTTTCATCTTCAGTTCCTTTACTTTCTAGGGAATTTGTGGTGAGAAGAATTTCTGAAGGTGAAACAGGGAGATTAAAAGAAGAATTAAAATGTGAAGCATGTGGGAAAGGTTATAAACATATCTCATCATTGGCAAAGCATTTATGGGAGCACACTCCTGAGTGGAACGTTACAAAGAAGTTGTTGATTTCAAAACATCAGCAGGTACAATTGTTGGAAGCTGCAAGTATATTGTGCAGTATGAATGAACCTCCGTTGTTCCCATTACCTCCTTCATCTGCTTGCTCTTCAACTTTCTCCTCACAGGAACATAGTCATAGTATTCATCATCATAATCATCATCAGCAGCAGCAGCAGCAATTTAATCTGCAACAGGGACAAGCAGGAGAAGCAGGACAAACACCACCATTACCACCAAGTTTTGGAGGAGCAAGTTATAAATTGATGAATACTACCGAAGATAATGTTGATCCGTCCACATCGTTATCATCAAATTCGCCCTCACCCTTTGATGTCAATTCTCCACAATACGCTTCATCATCAACGAATACATCTCAGCTTTCAAATGGATTTGCACAACTGCCACAGAATATGCCTGCTGAAACAACAATTAAATTCCGTCATAATTCAATCTCACAGTACCCACCAATATCTTCTTCTTATGGAAATGCTAATAATTCAATGGGATCACCTTTTCCAGGAAATAAACAATCATTATCAAATGGTGGATATTTAGATACTGCACAAATTAAATATCAAAAATTTTCACATATATCAATTTCAAATAATAATGGGAAAAAAGAGGCTGAAGATGGTTTATTAAATACAACAAGTCCTAATATGAAAAACTCTTTTATCAATAGTAATGCTGGTAGTTACCTTGAAAGAAATACCAATAATAATCATAAAAATAGTGTTTCCACTTTAAATAGTGAACAAACCATTAAAGGCACTACATTATTAGGTAAGGACCAACAAGAAATTGATGAAGAAGCAATTGAAGAGGAAGACGACGATGAGGATATCGATGAGAACATTGAAGAGGACGAAGACGAAGGAGTTTTTGGTGAAATGGATTAAACACTATCAAAATTCAAAAGAAAAACCCCTCACTGGAGTTTTTTCTTTCTTTTTACTTTGTTCATATGTTATCATACTTTTGTTTTAATTTTTCTGATTTTATATCTAATTTTTAATCTTTTTTTTTTCTATTTTTTTTTTTATCTTGGGTTTAACAGAGATTGGTTTCCGTTACTTCTGTGAATATTAGTTATAAAATTTTTCCAAAAAAAAATTTTTCAAAAGTATATTCGTTTTTTGTTTTCTTTTAATTTTATCAATTTTTTTAATTTTTTTTGGCAAATAAGGAGAAAAAAAAAAGTTATTTTCTTATAATCAGGTATATCATGATATTTTCTAGTTGGTCTATAGTTATTGAAATATAATTTACATATAATTTAAACTCATAAATTCATAAATTCATCAACTCTTTATCTATTAAACTGGTTAAAGTCAAACCAAATTATCTTCAGTTCTCAGTTTTTTCCCCCAAAAAGAGGGAAAAAAATTTTTACACCCCCAAAATAGCCAAATTGGGGAAGTTTGAAGTAAATTACTTAATTAGGAAACCTGAATTTGTCTCTTTCCTAATTTGATTTTTGTTTACCTTTTTTTCCATTAATTTTTTTTTTAACGTGTTTCAACCGCCATATCTTAATGACCTCTATAAAACAACTTATAATAGTAAGAAACTAGAAGAATAATTAATTGAATCAACTTTTTTTTTCTTTGTTTGGCCAGCTATTTTTTGCATTGTTATTCAAGTGATCTGTTGAGCTGTTGTGGTTTGGTTTGGTTTTGGTTTTTTTTTTCTAATTTTTTATCTTTTTTTTTTGTTTTTTTTTTCTTTCGCTTTTTTGACTTTGTGAAATATGATTGGAGAATCAAGGACTGATTTATTAAATTGGTTGAATTCAACTTTAGATTTGAAATATACCAAGATCGAGCAATGTGGTAGTGGTGCAGCTTATTGTCAAATATTTGATTCTATTTTCCAAGACATGCCGATGTCCAAGGTTAAATTTAATTCGAATTCAGAGTATACTCATGCAAGTAATTTTAAAATACTTCAATCTGGTTTTGTAAAGCATAAAATTGAAAGAAATATTCCAGTGGATAAATTGGTTAGATGTAGGTTTCAAGATAATTTAGAATTTTTGCAATGGATGAAAAAATTTTGGATGGAGAATAAAGATGAAACATTTTATGATCCAAATATTAGAAGAAATTCTAATGTTGTTAGTGCACCAGTTTCTGGAAATTTTTCTGGAACAACTACAGCAAATACAAATACAAATACAAATGGACATGGACAGGGGCATGGACACGGAAAAGAGCAGTTTTCGTTATCATCAGCCAATGGCTCAAGGGTATCTTCGTTGGGGAATTCTAGAAGAGTTAGTAGCGTACAAAATTCTATTAATAAACCATTACAAGTGAAATCTAAATCTCCTTCTTCCTCAGATGGAGCTGCTAAAAAACGTGTTTCGTCAATTGGAATCAATAGCACTTTGTCTTCGTCATCATTGCCATCATCAGCCTCGTTGTCTTCGTCGTCAGCAACAACGACTCAAGCACAATTCCAACATCAAATCAATAACTTGACAAATGAATTAAATCATACCAAAGATATCTTGGATGGAGTAAATTCAGAATTAGAAGAATATAAAATCGCAGGAGAAGGTCTAGAGACAGAGAGAAACTTCTACTTCAACAAATTAAGAGAAATTGAAATCTTGACTCAATCAATAAAAGAATTACTTGCATCAAATCCTGAAGATCAAGAAAATAAAATTCAAGATCAACAGATAACAATCAATAGTTTGATTTCAAGCGTTGAAAGCATATTATACTCCACAGAAGAAGGTTTCCAAGTACCGGATACAGAAGAAGAATCTCAACAACAACAACAACAACAACAAAATAACCTCAAAGAGAACAACCAAGGAATGGTTATCGATGAAGAAATGTTCTGAATACTTTTTATAGTGTGGTTACAATTGTGTAGTTTGCTGAACGACCTTTTATTTTCGACCATTAAAATAAAATAAAATAAAACGTATTTATAATTTATATATATATAATATAATATATTAATTAATTAATTATTTAATTAATTAATTAAATATCTTAAAAAGAAGTTTAGAAGTTTTAATCTTTGATTTTGTATTGTTTTAGTTGATGATATAGTTGGAAATTGGATTGGATTTTTAATTGAAGAGAAAGAAAAAACGATAAATTTTTTTTTATTTTTTTTGAATGAAAATAGTGGCAAGTTTGGAAAGTTTGGAAAATTTGGAGAGATTTTTAAATTAGAAAAAGTCTTCTGATGTCTTTGATGCTAGTAAAGACTTTGCCGGTGAAGCACCGTATGGTGCCTTTTTTGTTGACAAATCAGTTGAAGTTGTCAACTTGCAGACCTATAATAGGGAAATTGAATCCTATAATATCAAATATAGGGTATAAAAACCCTGTTCGATTTAATTTTATTAAAAGTAATAGTAGTATACGGTCATTTTCAACAACTTCAACGTTATTGTTTCAAAAATCGAAATTTGTATTTGAATCTGAAGATAAAGATGATAAGAAGAAGAAGAAAGATGATAAGGATAAGAAAGAGTTCAATTTTAATGATTGGGTTAAATCAAAAGAGTTTAGAAATACAATGATTGCATCTTTTATCTTGACATTTTTATGGTCTTTACTACAACCAGTAGATACTACAAATCAAATGACTTTCCAAGATTTTAAATCTAAATATTTGGAAAAAGGTTTAGTTAAAAAAATTTATGTTATTAACAAATCTTTTGTTGAAGCTGAATTAATTACTTCAGGTAATGATAACCAAGTTGGTATGAACAATGGTGCTTTGAACTTTTTTGGTCAACAAGTAGTTGGCTTTACCATTGGATCAGTTGATTTTTTTGAAGAACAGTTGGATTTGATTCAAGATAATTTAGGAATTCCTCAAAATGAAAGAATCCCAATTGCTTATGTTGAAAAAGTAAGTATATTTAGTTATATCTTACCTTTCGTTCCTACATTTGTATTATTGGGTGGTCTTTATTGGCTTACTTTCAAAATGAGAGGTGCTGGTGGTAAAGGTGCCGGTGGAGGTGGTATGGGAGGAATTTTCAATGTTGGGAAATCAAAGGCTAAACTATTTAACCAAGAAACCGCTGTTAAAGTTAAATTTAAAGATGTTGCTGGATGTGATGAAGCTAAAGAGGAAATTATGGAATTTGTACAATTTCTTAAAAATCCTAAAAAATATGAAAAATTAGGTGCAAAAATTCCAAGAGGTGCAATCTTATCTGGTCCACCAGGTACTGGTAAAACTTTATTAGCAAAAGCTACAGCTGGTGAAGCTAATGTTCCATTTTTATCAGTTTCAGGATCTGAGTTTGTTGAAATGTTTGTTGGTGTTGGTGCTTCAAGAGTTAGAGATTTATTTCAACAAGCAAGAAAGATGGCACCAGCAATCATCTTTGTAGATGAAATCGATGCTATTGGTAAAGAACGTAGTAAAGCAGGCGCAATGGGTGGTAATGACGAAAAAGAAGCTACTTTAAACCAATTATTAGTTGAAATGGATGGTTTTGAAAGTTCAGATCATGTTGTCGTACTTGCTGGTACCAATAGACCTGATGTATTGGATAAAGCTTTATTAAGACCTGGTAGATTTGATAGGCATATTTCAATTGATAGACCAGATATTGAAGGTAGAAAAGATATTTATAAAGTTCATTTGAAACAAATTACTTTGAAAGAACCTTTGACTGATAATTTTGCAGGTAAATTAGCTGCTTTAACACCAGGTTTTGCAGGTGCTGATATAGCAAATGCATGCAATGAAGCTGCTTTAATAGCTGCTAGAAATGATTGCAACTATGTCGAATTGAAACATTTTGAAATGGCAATTGAAAGGGTTATTGCAGGTTTGGAAAGAAAATCTAGAATATTATCACCAGAGGAGAAAACTACAGTTGCTTATCATGAAGCTGGTCATGCTATTTGTGGTTGGTACTTACAATATGCAGATCCTCTTTTGAAAGTTTCAATTATTCCAAGAGGTCAAGGTGCGTTGGGTTATGCTCAATATTTACCAGGTGATCAATATTTGATTTCTAAAGAACAATTCATGCATAGAATGATTATGGCATTAGGTGGTAGAGTCAGTGAAGAATTACATTTCCCCACTGTTACTACTGGTGCCTCTGACGATTTCAAGAAAGTAACTCAAATGGCAACCTCGATGATAACAAGGTTAGGTATGTCTCCAAAATTGGGTACAATTGTTTTTGAAAATAATAAAAATAGTGGTGGTTTCCAAATCCATAAGCCTTTTAGTGAAAAGACAGCAGAATTGATTGACAATGAAGTTAAAGGTTTAGTTGATCATGCTTATACCAAGTGTAAGGAAATCTTGACTGCAAAATTGGACGAAGTCGATCTTGTTGCTAAAGAATTATTAAGCAAAGAGGTTATGACAAGGGACGATATGATTAGATTATTAGGCGAAAGACCATTTAAAGAAAGAAACGATGCTTTTGAAAAGTATTTAATGCCTCCTAAATTTTCTGGTGGAAAATCTGCTCCTCCTCCGCCTCCACAAGAAACCGCATAGATTTTTTTTTTCATTACAGAATTTTTTTTTTCTTTATATATAACTTGATTTATGTTTGTTTTCCTGTATATATCTTCCATCAATGACATTTAAAAAAATGTATTAACTTTTACAATATTAATTACTTTTTTCCTAGTTTGCTTTTGTCTATTGTCGTTATTGATCATAGTTCTGTTAGTTTTTATGTATTTCACTTTTTTTTTCTTTTTTTTTTTTTTTTTTTTTTGTTTATCGTTTTATAAATGTAATTATCTTTATAAGCATGTCAAGTTATTCATGATTAATGAAGGGTCTTCGAAAGAATAGGGAAGAGTAAATAAAGAGAACACAAGCCAGACTCAAGCTAATTTTTAACCAGAACCAATAGTAAAATCTGAATAATTCAATTGGAATCCAGGTTGTTCTTGAATAATCCATTTGGTGGCATCAAATACTTTATAGTTACCAATCTCATGAGTTTGAAATACTGCTGGTTGAGAAATTTCTTGTAACCAAAATATTTTGCTCTTGTGCAATTTCCAGTTTCTTTGGAACAATACACTTTGAACAATTTTTTTCTCCAATGGTAATATACTATAGTAGTAAATGAAAAAAAGAGTTAGATCATCTACTGCTTGGATTGATTCAAAGTATGTACCATTAGATTTAATTTCCATCCAAGCACTATAAGCTCTTTGACTTTCTAAAGGTTGCGGTACAACTTTATCAGGCAATGGCGAAAAATTTCTATAACCTCTTAATAAAGTGGTGATATTATTTATCGATTTAGGTTGCTCTCTATTTACTCCCTTTCTGACCGAAACAAAAGAAGTTATAATATCTTGAAGACCTGGAGGGAGTATCAATAGACTTTGATCTTCTGAAACAAGTTTTTCAGCTTCACTTTGAGATTGAGGTTCGGATACAGATAAAGTAGCTGATTTGATGGTTGAAGATAAAGTTTGGGGATGTGTTTCTTCTCTTTTCGCGGTTGAAATTGCAGTTGTGGACTCAGAGTCTGTCTTGTCAAGTGCTACCTTACTCAATGTAGATGAATTAGGTGCGGTATCATTGTTAGTTGTTGATGTTGATGGTGGGGTTAATGAAGGTGCATTTATGGTGGCCGTCTTATTCAAAGGTGATGGTGTTGCCTGTATAGATGAATTATTTGAAACTTCATGATTAGTGTGCACGCCTCCATTCAAAGAATTACTTGTTCCAGGGGCTGCTCCTGCTACAACTCCTCCTGCTGCCGCTACCGCTGCTGCTGCTGCTGCTGCTGCCTCTGACCATGATAATTCACCTGCTGGTCTAACTGGCACTGGAGCTGGTTTCAACGTTGTGGCAGAAGGGACTGGAGTCGTTATAGTGGAAGCAGATACGAACGCATTCGACAGAGACACTTTTCTTCCCACTGGTGTCTTTCCTAATGCAGGAAGTTTTGACGAAGTTATAGATGATGCTGATGTTGATGTTGTCATCGTTGTAGACTGCTCTCCTGGGTGAGGGTGCTGTGGTTCATTAACGTTTTCGTCACCTCCATTACTTACTATACCATTCGATGCCTTTGTAGCAGATGGTGAAGAAATAGAAGATTGTTTTGATCTTGTAGGTGCTCCTGCTTCTACTGCATTTTCCTCTTCTTTTTCAGCGGCAGCTGCGGCCAATGATATTGTAACTTCATTCACCAAATCACTTGCATCCAAATTCAATTCATCGTATATTGTGTCATCTTCATAATATTCCGGATCTTGATTTGCTTCCAAGAAATACTCTATACTATCTTTAATATCCATAATCTGTTGAGGATGTAAGACATCATTTTCTAATAATCTTAGTATTTTTTCCAATTTTTCTTGATGAAACCTATCAACTCTTAAGAAATTTTCAACTTCAGATTTTCTTTCTCCATCAGCATTACTTCCACTTTTTTTACCTTTTTTAGAATTCACCTGTAATTTATCCTTTTCAGCTTCTAGTGCTTCAATTTGACGCTCTATTTCATCCAATGAATTTTGAAGAAAATCACCAGCTACAATTCTTTCTTTCTCTTCAGGATCCAATTCTTTTGGCTTATTATTCATCAAAGATTGATCCGAATAAGCTTTCTGCTTCGAACCTTTTTCAACAATTTTATACTGTTCCATAGCATGTTCCACCAACCTTCGATTTTCCAACAATCTGGCCTTATCTTTTATTTCATTTGTAGATTGCCAAGTCTTGATCTGTTCTCTAAACCGCTGTAATTTCTTGATTTCCTTTTTCAAATCTGCCTCCAATTTCTCCTTCTGAGATCCATTCGTACAATTACCATGTCTCTCATATAAACTATCAAATACTTCTAACCCTTCTGATATTTTCTTGAAAACACGATCAATCTCCCTATAACAAAAAATTTTCAAACGTTAGTAATTGATCCAAAACCACTTATCACCCAAAAAGATAAAAAAATACAATACTCACTGTTGTAACTTCCTATGAGCCATCTTCTTCCGTTGTTTCCCTTCACCTCAAATTCTTCTTAACTATTCTTTCGTCAACTTCTCTAGCAAAAAAAAAAAAAAAATTTTAATTTTTTAAAAAATTTTAATTTTTTTTTCTTTATAATATATAGCAAATAAATACGTTGAATCTTCTCAAGTTCCAATCCAAACAATAATAGCCAACAATCTAATGAACGGTTTCTCTAATTTAAGAGTTTCAACCTGTTATTACTGGGTTTCGTTTTCTACAGAAAGAAAGCTGGTTTTGTGTTGGTCAGAGTTTTGCGATGTAATTACCAAAAAAAAATTTAACGCTGTACACTACTGGCGAAAGATATATACCAGAGCGACGACGACATATAATGAAAAGACCGCTAAAAGAGCTATAAACAAGGATCTATATAAGTTTGCATAGGCTTTCAAGAGCTCGATGGAGCTGTTGGAAGATGCTTGATTTTGCAGTGTTAGTGTCAGGTTAATGGAGGATGTAAAAGTTACTGTGAGTTGCTGCGGCTGGTCCAGGTTAGCGGCAAGGTCGGTTAGTTTCACCATTAGATGGGAGTTGATATCACTTTTCATGAAACTTGAGAATGGTTCAGTGAGAGCAGTTAATGGGATTTTCTGGTGGTTATTAGTTAGTATAAAAGTGTCATTTGTGTTTTTTTGTTTTGCTTTGGCAATTTTGGCAATTTTGGTAATTTTGGCTCTTGCATTAGGATATATGTATACTTACATAGATGGAGAGGTCTGGCTCAAATGGGAATGATTCTAGCATAGGATCAGTTATCAACTCTTGTACTTGCTCAATTTCTTCGTCAAAGATATTTTCAAGTTGTTGGAGGGCTTCTTCAAAGCAATTAGTAGCGTAATCATTTATTTCCACTTGATAGTTTTCCAAACTATTATAATAATTACTGCTGCTGCTGCTGCTGTTATTGATATCTATATCTAAACTGTACTCTGAATTTCTCTTATACACATCACTTGCTGGTTGACTTGTCAGACCACTATTTTCGAAAGAATCCAAGAGACTTTGAAGACAAAGGTAAGTTAAAATACAGAAAAATGCAATTTTTAAAAGGTTGGTCAAATAAGAATTCATGCCAAACATAAATGAATTGAACCAATGAAATTTAACTCCTTCATCACCTTGAGCTGTTTTTCTTTTGAAAACTTCAATTTGTAGTCTGGCAAATAAATCCACCAACGGATTCAAAATATGATGGATTGGTGATAACGTATCTCTTGTAAATTTCAAATCTTTAGTAAGATTTTTGACAGCTTCTTGCTCATATCGAAATTCTATCCATTTCCATGTGAATAAACAAACTAAGCAAATTAATATCAATATTGATATTGTTATATATTGTAGCCTTGTTGACTTGTTTGATTGTTGTTTGAAATATTTATCTATGTTGCTTATTTGCTTAGAATCATAATTTGACTCAGTTTCATTACTCGATAGAAGGTTAATACTAAAAATTGTACCTTTACTATAATTTTCTTCTTCAGAGTAATCACTTAAATTTGTAGAACTTAAACTTGAGATATCTGTTAAATTTTCTTTTAAATTTTGGAAAATCTCAACTGCACTGTTATAAGAATTCTCATAAATAGTTGTTAAATTATCTAAAATTTCAATTCGTAAATCATCTAAATTCTCTTGCTCCAGATTTACATTATCCGATTCCTTTCTAATTTTATCTTGTTGCTCATCTATGATACTAGATATCCAAGTATAGTTTATCTTTAAATCTTGCAAAACCGTGTCAGAAGTAGTTCCAACGAAAACAGCAGTATCATTGATTTTTTCTGAAATTTCTAGTATTTTTTTATTTTGCTCCAGTAAGCTGCTGTTTATCTCACTTGCTAAGCTAGTTAATATTTGAGGAAACATCTCGTTCAAGAATTCATCAGAAAAATTGCTCATTGTATTAATTTTTGTCTCAAAAGTTGAATTTAATAAATCCATTTGAAGTGTATGTGTTATATTCATTGTACTCAATGTCTGGAATGACAAAGTCTCTGTTATATTTATCAAGCTGTCTATTAAACTTTCTTTTGAATTTTCTAACAAATCAGAAGAGTCTTCACTGTTATAATTTGTGATCTCATAAGTTGCATCAGAAATATTATAAACTATTTCGCTTGGATCAATACCCATAGAAATTGTGGAACTATCATCCATATCTTTTGATAAAGAGTTGACAATACATTTCTTTGTCAGACTCACTATAAGTAAACTTAAAATACAAAAAATTATTACTTCATGTATAAAAATCTGAGTTAATCTCGCTCTTAAACATAAATATGGTGTAGGATGGTCTATTCTATTTTCTGAAGTTGTCCATTTTGAATAATACATTATGAAGAATATACAGCAACAGGTTTCGAGAATTGCAAATTTCGATAAAACCCATCTCAATTAACACTATTCATTACACACACACATATATATATATATAACCCAGAGTATTAAGCTTCAAGATAAATCTAAGATAAATCTGCTTCTAATATGTCTGTAGAATGTTTTGAAAGTGCAAAGTAAAAAAAAAAAAGGTTGAGCCGCAGGAAGTGCGAATCAATCATTAATACCTCTTTCGATTGAAACCTATGGAAAGCAGAATATAAAGAAGAAAAGTTTTCATCTAGTAAACAGCTCGATGAAAGTAGAATATTGGTCCAAATTAGTCACTAGTAAGATTCTGTTTATAATTTGTAATTTTATTGTAGTGCGATTGAAAGTTGATATTATTTCCTAACTTCCCTATTTGCATGTGATGATCATTTTCAGTTTTCCTTTCTTTCTTTTAGGAAAGCAAATCGTTCAATTGGAAACTAAAGTTACATTTGAAACCTGAGCTGTATGTGTGATTACCAATAGTTCATAAGCGATCCATTGATCTACTTCTTTTCCTATTGAAAATCTTTCACTGGGACATACTAATTTTAGAATAATATTGGTTTACCATTACAAGTTTATATCTTTTCACTAAATCATATTACTGTAAAAAATGAATAAAGTATTAAATAAACATTTATACAATAGAAAAGAAAATTAAAAATAAAAATAAAATAAGATGAAAATAAAAGTTTTCAGTATCAAACCGTTCGAATTTCTTACAAAAATAAAAGACATATAAAAGCAAAAAAGCTGTAACAACAAATGAAAAAGCACAATATTACAAAACCAGATATCAAGAAGAAGGAGGAAAAAGAAAAAAGAAGAAAGCAGAATCCAAATAAATTTACTCGATATGTTCTGCTTCTCCCTTTTCTTCCCAAACCGTATTAGTAACAGCCATTCTTTGGTGCTTATACAATGGTGGCAATGGTTCAACGTTCTTTCTTCTCAAGATATAAACTTTGAAGTTTCGAAGAATGTTTTTAGTTTGATAAAGAGCATGTTCATAAGTTGGTATAGAAAAGACATCATCTAATTCTTCAAGAGTTAAACCTTTTGTCTCTGGTAAGAACCATAAAACTAAAAAGAATCCAACTATATTCCATGCAGCGTACCAACCAAATCCACCTTGAGATTTGAAAGCAACTAACATTGATGGCCATGTTAAAGATAAGATAAAGTTAAAGAACCAACAAGTTGCTGTGGCAAATGACATACCAACATCTCTGACTGCTAATTGATGACATTCTGCAGAATAAGTGAAAGGAACAGGACCTTCTGAAAAGGAGTAAACAATTGAAAATAAGTAAATACCTAAAGAAATAACTCCGACTCTAGCACTTTTATGATCTTCTGGAATCCAAAAGGCAAAACCTGCCATTAATAAGAATCCAGACATGAGTGGGAATCCAAATAACAACAAATTACGACGACCAAATCTATCAATTGAGAAAACTGCTGGAAGTGCAAAGACAAAATTTACCATACCAAATCCCCAAGATGCAATCATAGCATGAAGTGTTGAGAAATCTGAATCAACAAAGATAGAAGAAGAGTAATAAGCAATAACGTTAATACCACAGAATTGTTGCATAAACATAACAATCCATGAACCTAAAGCTGCATTTCTATTTCTTCTAACTTTGAATAACTCTTTAACTTTTTGAAGATAAGATAATCCATAAGATTCTTCTTCTAAAAACAAAACGTATTGATAGAAACAATCTCTTGCAGCTTGAAGTTCATGATTTCTTAAAATTTTTAAAGAATTAAAGGCATCTTGGTGTCTATCTCTTCCCATCAACCATCTTGGAGATTCTGGACATGGTGGAATTTGAGCACAACATAATACAGCAGGTATCATTGCACTTCCTAACATCAATCTCCAATTTAAGTCATCACCAATACCTCTTCCAGGTACGTAGTAAAATGCTAATGATAAAGCATAACCAAACATAATACCAAATGCAGTCCACATTTGCCACATCATAACCAATGCACCTCTAATTCTTGCAGGTGCACATTCTGCAGCATAAACAGGAATGGTTGCACTTTTAGGACCAATACCGAATCCCAAAAAAAAACGAGCAATGAATAAATGCCACCAAGTATTAACAAAACCTTGCCAAAAACATGCAGCAGCAGAAATAAAACATGTAATGAAAATAGTCCATTTTCTACCAAAAGCTTTATTTAAAGGATCTGCTAACCAACAAGAAATACAAGAACAAGCCAAATAAGGAGCAGAATTAACTAAACCTTCCAACCAAGTATCTCTTTGAGAATCAGAACCAATACCAAAATGGTCTGGCCAAAATAAATCTGCACCATTAATAACAGATTCATCCATACCTTGTACTGCAGCACCCATAGAACAAACAATTATTAAATACCACATCTTAAATGGTAACCTAAAAGGGTGCTCCCTTTCATGATGTAATGCTTCTTTTTCTTCTTGAGATAAAAATGGCATTCTATTGAAACCTATAGGATTTCTTGCAACAGCTGCGGCTTTAGCAAACAAATCTTGATCCATACCGTTTTTTCTAGCATAATTCCTACCCATATCCATAACTTGTTCTTCATTATATTGTGTTAAAATGTTATCACGATCAAGTTCTTCATTACTATCAACATTCTCAGCTGATAATTTTTCATCATCTGTAGAACTATTTGAACCGTCTTCAAAGAAACCAGCCGCTTGTGGAGTTGCACTGGTTTCATCATCTTTTAAAGTTTTCAAATCTTTTTCGTCAGACATTTTTTTTTTTTTTTGCAAAAAAAAGAATAAAACTTGGAAAAAGTAAAGAAACTAAAATGCAAAAAAGAAAAAAAAAAAAAAGACAGAGAGAAACGTCTCTATTTATGGACATAAAGAATCATCAAACATTGGCTTTTTTTTTTTTTTTTACTTTATTTAACTTTTTCACCACCATCATGTACATGTAGACAGTTGCAAAATTAGGCGTAAACGAAAAGATAATAAAATACGGGGAAACTGTACTTGATGAAAAAAAAAAATACTACGTCATGCATATTCCATTGATGATATGCATAAGAAATTGTTTGGTCATAAAAATTTTAACCTAGGTTACAAAACAAATTTATTATTTATTTATTTATTATATTGTCTTTGAGTAATAATAGATTAGTTTTGGAGGGGCAAATTTTTGAAAACATGTCAATTTATGCAGCGGAAAAAAGTAAAACCGGGGATACTTACTCTACTTTATTCTTCCAAGATTTAATTGTGACAATACGGATACGGACTCCACTGTAAATCCTTGGACATTTGACCTAGAAGAGGAAAACAAAGAAAAGAAAAAAAGACAAACAAAAATAAACACATTACGTAATTTTGTCTATTCAAATGTCATATTTACTCTGACGTATATTTATCTCTCTATCTATTTACCGTGTCATATTTAAGTCATATTTGGGTCATAGTCACGGTAGGCAAATGTAAAGATTTAGTTAGGTAATAAATATTTTCTAAAGCTTACATAAAGAAAAAGTAAGATGACCAACCCTACCTTTTTCCAAAACTAGGGATAGATGGATAGATGGACGGCTTGACGACATATAACAGATAAATTCTCTTATTATACAAGTATTACCGAAAACAAATGTGTTTCTTTATTACTCTATTACTCTCTAGAACGAAAAAATAAAGAGTAAAAAAATGCAAAACAACAAGCGGCAGAGATCCGGAATTCCTAGATTGAACTTTAAATCGCCTCTCCCAAAACTTTTTTTTTTTTTTTTACATGTTAAAGAAATAAATCAAGAACGGGATTGGATAACCAACCAGTACCAGTACCAGCAGTACCAAAGTTTAAAATGTCCTTTGATAACTTTGTGTTTAAATTAAAAGTAAAGTAATGCTGTCACATGCAAGAGCTAAAAATGGAAAGAAAGTAAAAAAAATTTTTTTTTTTCTTTGTTGTTCTTCTTCTTCTTTGTTAACGCAACTACTACTTCCAGCAAGCGCAGTTCCGTCATATTTCTCTCTATGCCTATTATATATTATTATTTGCTTATACGTGGATTTGAAGTTGCGGTTTTCTCCCTTTTCCCTCCCCCCCAAAAAAAAACACCTAAAACTTTAGTTACAGCAAGTATGGTAAGATTATCGATGGGAAAAGTTCATCATTATTATTTGGTAAGACTTTGATGCAATGACTAGTGAGTGAGAGTGAGAGTGTGAATGTATGAGAATGTGTGAATGAATGGCGGTCGTTGAAGAAAGGTTGAAGAAAGTTTTTTTTTTTTTACTTCGAAGGAAAAAAAATTTATACGTATATGAGGGGAGCAAAGGAGCAACCGCGTTAGGCACGGCCGAGATTTAGCCCTTCCCCCTCCTTTTCCTCGATTTCTTCCTGTATCTAACCCAAATACTAATATACAAATAAAATTTAAAGTTAGGTACTAGAAGGGCTGAACAGTTTTTTTACTCCGAAAAACTGAATGGAATTTGCCCTTTTTCTTATCATCATTTGAAAGTCTTAATTCAATTATTAACTACTAGGGATTATTTTTTTATTTTTTTTTCTTTTTGCTTTTTCTTGGCTGAATCATTTTGCTCTTATTCTTAGATTTCAAAGGTATTATCCATTTTGTGTTGTAAGTAAGAAATTGATAACTAAGAGAACCCAACTAACTTCATATTGCTCTTGGTCTTGTACAAGAAGGGAAACCTGGGGTAAAATGTGGGTGGGATCAAGTTTTAAAGTTTATTTGATACTTTGTATGTACGTGACGTGACCTAAAAGAAAATTTGACTAAGCTTAAAAAATATTTTTTGGTATTATTTATTTAGCGGCTGAAATTGTAAACTGTTATTGAAGAACGGAATACCTTTTACCTTATGTCTTTTCTTTTACTTGTAGTTGAAAAAATAACAAATTCGCTTAAAATTACACAATTGTACTGTAGCTCATCGATTTGTTCATTCAGCTCTATTGTTGTGTTGGAATTTGAAATGGAAGGTTTGGGGAAACATGGGGAACTTCTTGCAGGTAGAAAAGCGTTTGATTTAGAGATTTACAATAACAAATGATATAACAAGAATTGAAAAAAAATTTTTTTTTTTATTATTTACTACTTACAAAGTTGGTTCAACCTATTAATTCATGATTTAGTTACGGTACCATCCCACTTATGAAACACATTTCTGAAACTTATATCTGATACCTGCTTCGGATACCCCTTTCCGTGTTTTTCCTCCCCCCCTTCCAACTATTTGCTGAAGTAATATTGATTCAACTACTACTACTACTACTACTTGTTTGCCTTTAATTCCGATACTCTTGTATTCAAATCTTCCAAATTTTTCTTTGTAGTCTTTATTTGTTCAACTAGGTCTTTATTTAACCGTTCAATTTCATCATTTCTGTTATTATTTTTATTTAATATTTCCAAACTTGAATCTATTGAAATTTGCTTTTTAATTAAATCATTTAATTCATTTTGTAACTTAATCTTTTCATTTTTCAAATTTTTGATTAAAGTTTCATTATTAAAAATTTCTTGATTTAACTGTTGATAATTATTTAAAATATCTTGATAATTTTTTTTAATTGTGGATTTTTTAGTTAATAATTTTTCATTACTTTCTTTTAAAACTTTCACATTATGATTTGATTTAGCAGAAAATTTACAAGAAACTGATTCATTTTTATTAAGAACTTTTAATTCCTTTTTATAATTGTAAAAATTAATTATTATTTTTAAATTATAAAAAGATAAATCATCCAATGGTTTTAAAAATTCTTGTGTTTTGAAAAAATTGAAAATATCAGTTTTTAATAATTTTAAATTTTCTAAAATTTTGGATTCATTATATTTTATTAATTTCACAAATATTACAATTAAAATTTCAAAACCTTTTAATATAAAGCTATCGAGTAGTTTTAATGAAATTGAATCATCAGTTCTGTGGAAAAAATTAATCCAAAATTCCGAATCATTGAATAGAGTAATTAATTTATCATAAAAATCTTTAAATGGAACATATTCAAGAATTGAAAATAAAACTTTTAAACAATTATCCTCTAAAGCTCTTGATAATTGGAAATAAAATAATAAATTAGATGATTCTTTTGAAGGTGAAATTAAAGTATTAATCTGATAATTTAATGAAAGAGTAATATTGAAAATTTCATTATTGGTTATAATTTTATCATTTAAAACATCATTTTTTTGTAAAATTAATTTAATAAATTCTAAAATATATTGATGAGGTAAAACATTTTTCAAATTGATAAAATTTTTAATAATTTCCCTTTCATTTTCATTTTCCAATCCATTAATAAAATCATTATGATTTTCAAGCTTAACAATTTCTGTTTCTGTTTGGTATAATTCATCTTTAATTTCAACAGACTTCGATAAAGATAAATAAACCACAAACCTTAACCTGTTATTTGACAACGAACTGAACTCTAAATTAATCTTATCATTGAAAAATTTCAAATCTTCGATATTGGCTACATCATTATAATTCTTTATTAAATATTCCCAAAACCTTAAATCTACTTCTTTCTTTGCATCCTTTAATTCAATTCTTATTTGTTCAAATCTGTTATCTATAATCAAATCATTATTTCTTTCAGTATCAATCAAATCTTCATTCTTTAAATATAAAAAATATAAATCCATCATCTTACAATGATTCGTTATTAAAAACCCATTTAAATCATTAGCTACCAATAACCTATACGAAATTGGTACTATTTTCACATTCTTATGATTATGATGATGCTGATGCTGATGATTCGAACGATTAAAGGAACGCTGACGTTGATGTGAATGAACTTTCTCTCCTTTATCTGTATTATGTAACCTAGAAGAATTTGGTGATCTTGGAGGTAATGGCGGTAACGATTTATCATCCTCATCCTCATCTCCATTTTTAACAACAATAGAATTCATCCCTGAAGAAACACTCTCATACGAAGGTAGCTGATTACTCTTATCCGAAACAGTAGCAGTATTTGACCTGGGAGGCAATTCTGGTAATTTCTTAATAGGTGACGAAGTTACAATAGCTTCACCTTCCGAACCAATAATCGGTTCAATCGGTTCACTCAATTCATCACCTAATTCACTTATATCATTTTTCACAGTTTCTTCAGTCATTATAATTCCATACCATAAGAATCAATCAATTCCTTCTCTCAATTAAATTGATAACTTCCAGTTAATTGCTTTAATTAATATTTAATTTATGTTTTATTTGTCAATTTTAATAATTTCAACTTTTTTTTTATTTTTTTATTTTTTTTTATTTTTTATTTTTAAAACTGTATACAAATTATATATTTCTAATTAATTAACTAACTATCTAAATTGACAAAGAAATCTTTCATGGAGTTAGCAATGCCTAATGGCAATCCGAATATTGGGTCAATACTGTTCAATTGGTTTTCACTTTTTATTTCAATTATGTTTAAATTGTTTATAGTATTACAATTGTAACAATATGCAGCACTATCAATGGTACCTTTATCTAAGTTTGAATTAAAGAAATATTTGTGTTGAAGTATGCTTAAACCACACAAGACGTAATTTGTGTGATAGAAATCTACTGATTTCCCAGGTTTATCTCTTAGTCCACCAGATTCGTTTTCTAATTGACAACAATTTAAAATATAATTTTGTAAAGCTGCTCTTGAAATTAATTCTTTATTAACACCCTTTATTGTCATTTCCAAGAATGGTACTATAGAGCCTACCCAATGACTATAGCAACCATCTACCAACTTATTAGTTCTTCCACTAAGACCACCTTCTAGTTGATATTGTCTCATACATGTCCATCTAATTAAAGAATCCAAATTACAATATTTGGGTAAAATCATAGATGGTTCACCCAAGATACAAAAAGAAGCCACTGCACAAAAAGTATAACCACCATGAGCTTCATCTTGTGGAGTTCCTGCAAAACCTCCTTCAAAAGTTTGACATGAAGATAGCCAATTTGCAGTATTCTCTATTAATTCTGGTGTTATGATGTTTAATAATGAAGCTACACAAAGTGTACAATAAACAGCTCTTGTATCTTTTTCTCCACCAATGGACATTATAAAAGATCCATCAGGTTGTTTTAAATGATTCATAATCCAATTATAAATGGACTTTCTATCAATTTTCAACCAACTCTCCTCATCTTCAGATAAAGCTAAAGAACATACAGAGGCATAAGTAGCAGCAATATGTCCCAATTGATTTAAACCACCTCCAATACCTCCAGTTTCAGTATTTACAAAAGATAAAACAGTGTTCGAAATTGCCCTCTTGGTTTCCAATGTTAAATCTTGATCCAACATTTTTATCGAGTTACAACACCAATAAATTAACCAAGGATGTGAAGCATCCAACACAGTATAACCTTCTGGAAGTGGACTGGATATTACATAATTTAAAAATTTTAAATGTGCTTTTTTCTTCAAAGTTGGTAATGGTTCACCTTTTTCTAATACTTTCTCATATATTTCCCTTACCAAATTCTCAGTATTATCCTGATCAATTGAAGTTTTAGTAACCAAAGAATCTTTTAAAACTGTTTCTTTATCCAACATCTCAATTAATGTATCAAAATTGATTGATTTATAATTATCTTGAACAAAATTATCCCGCTCCATCATTGATATATCAGTTTTCCCTATTAGATTCAACAAGAAGTCCAACTTAGCAACGGAGGCAGCACCAGAAGTAGCACCATAAGCCATCGAATTTCAAAACCTCTCTTTTTCTATTTCTTTCGTTCTTTCTATTTCTTTTAATAATGAAGTATTAAACTCCTATTATCTTGACTGGATCAGGAAATAACCCGTTAAAAATACTAGCCGCAAACCGTTTTTCTACTTCATCATTTAGAAATGAACAGTTGACTTGAACAAGGGCAGTTTGCTGGTAAGGACGGGAAATATAGTTATAATGGAAGATGAGGGCAGAGTTGCAGTATTAGATCGGTGTCAAAGACTTTTAGAGCAAGTTTATTTTGAGTATTCTTTGAATAAATTGGAAAATTTACAAAAAAAATGTATTGATGTGATTAACTTGTTGAATATTCAATTGAAGACAATAGATAAGAATGACAAAGATTTTCAATCTGTCAAGAGATTGTCCCAGCTTGGTCTTGATGTTTATGAATGCTTACAAACTAATGGTAAGCTTTTAAGTTTGGAGCAGAAGTTGCAATGGATAAGTTCAAAGATGAACCAACATTGTTTTCCTCCTGTTGGTTTATTTGATAAGATACATATAGATAGCAATGATTTGGGTTTTGAAGAAAAAAGTTTCC
The DNA here is from genome assembly GCA_001661245.1 of Pachysolen tannophilus NRRL Y-2460. Lineage (NCBI taxonomy): Eukaryota > Fungi > Ascomycota > Pichiomycetes > Alaninales > Pachysolenaceae > Pachysolen > Pachysolen tannophilus. Next base: position 2,303,394 of record KV454011.1, read on the forward strand.
CAATTCCTTCAAATGTTAATGTTGAGAAATTTGAAAAAATTGGGAACTTAGTTTCGTCAAATGAATGGTCTAATGAAGGCTTAACTGGGTTATATCAAGACACTTTATCAAATTGTTCTTTTGTATCTGCCTTATTATCTATTAGTGGAAATGATAAGATTAATTTGATGGATTCGATACATCCACACAATTACAAATCATCCAAGTTTGGAGTTGAGTTATTTGTAAATGGAACGAAAAGATTAGTTATAATAGATGATAAATTACCAATTTTGCAAAACGAAAATTCTTCATTGTTTGTTAAATCACTTGATAATAATCAGCTTTATTGGCCTGCGATAATAGAGAAAGCTTACTTGAAAATCTTTAATAGAGGCTACGATCATCAAGGATCAAATTTTGGTGTTGATGTTTATATGTTAACTGGTTGGCTATTGGATTACTATTACGCAAAAGATTTAAATAATTCTATCTTGAAGAATTTACAATATTTCCTCCGAAAGAAACAGATTTTGGTAGGTATAGGAACTGGGAACCTTACAAGGGAAGAATGTAATTTTTACAACTTGGTATCTAATCATGATTATAGTGTACTTGATATTCTTGAAGAAGATGAAAATCAGTTTAAATTTATTATTAAAAATCCTTTAAACATCAATGGCCAACGACAAGATAGAATTTTAGAAATTAAAAATTTTAATTTATTCACTATACTATACATTAATTGGAATCGTCAATTATTTAAAATTTCCAAATCAATTGAGTTTATGTGGAGTGATAGTCTATATGATGATGACTTGTCATTTTATTATAATCAACAATTTACTGTCCAAAATAAATCTGAAAATCCTCATATTGAAATATGGCTAATATTGGAAAGAAGTTTGATGGATGGGTCTCTTGAAGAAAATGGATATCTCAATATAAACATTTTTAAAACAAATGGTGAAAAATTATGGGATAGAGATTCCAATTGTCTTTTGAAAAGGGGAATAGAAAATAATTCAAGATATTTTGCAACAAAGTTTAAATTAACAGAAAAATGTTGTACAGTTGTTGTTTCATATAACAAGTCTGAAAAGTTGAAAACACCACGTTCTTTTAATTTACAAGCATTTAGTAATGATAATTTTTCAATTTGCAAATCAACAAATAGATTTACAAAACTAATTGAAATTAACAATGTATGGAATGTTACAAATAGTTTTGGCAATTTTTCAAACAAAAATTATATCAGAAATCCTCAATATGAATTGATAATAAATAGTTGCAATGATGAAGAAATCCCAGTTGATATCGGATTATTTTCAAATAAGTTACCATTGAACATTGATGTTTTTTTAACAGAGAAGAATGATTTTAATGGAGTCATAACATATAATCCCAAATTGCTTGTCAATATTGAAAATAACTCTAATGAATATAACGTTGCCAGAAAGATATTGCATGACTTGAAATTGAAAACTAATTTGAAATACGTTTTGGTAGTTTCAACTTACGATCCTGGCATATTCTCTCCTTATACGTTAGCTTTAAATTACAATGAAACCAATGACTTGAAGTTGAACATTAACAAGGTAAATTCCCAATTGGGATTGTTCAATAAAAGCATCGAACTTGGTCAAGATGGTGATAATTCAATTAAAAAAATAACTTTGTCTTTTCCAAAAAATAATTCGTATTTAAAGCTAAGATTTTATAATACAGACAGAAACTCAAACTCCACTTTTAATTACTCATTATCACAAGTTCATGAAAATAATAATCTAATCCGAGAGATCTCAATGGTCAAAACTGAAAGTTATCACGGATCCTTTGCTGTAATTAAAAATTTGACCAAAGGGAAATACTTATTAGTAGTACAGAGGCTGGTCCCTGATGAGAAATGTAATATAGAAATTGGATCCAATAATGAATTCAAAACCATTGGAACCGACACATAGAATTCGATGAGAACGATAATGATACTGACGAAGAAGAAGAAGACGAAAATGAAGCCGAAGATGAAGATGAAGATGAAGATGATTAAGACCGTTTCGCTGTATTTTAGACCTGCGTTACGCAAATGTGTATATAATCTGTTTTTACCGTTTGTTGAAAATTTACCTGTAATCAGTACTGTATTATATATAAATTAGAGATTGTAACAAATTGACGAGTTTATCTACTATATCTGGAGCCTAAGATGCTGTCATCAGAATCTGACTATAACAGTGACTCTTCCAATTCATCGTTACCACCATCACCATCGTCACCTAGCGGGAATGGAGGACTAAACAATGAACAATCGTTGAAATCAAGAATTTTGTCCTATCCATTCGATGTGACAATGCATTTAAGTGAAAGTTTACAATTAATAGAATGGGATTTTTATGTTGAACAGTATGGCAAACAATTGATTTGTTTCTTAAACCTTGTGTTTGTATGTTGCTCTTTTTATTTGGATTGTTACTATGAAGAGTCGTTGCATCAAAAATACAATTACATAAATACCGACAATAATGAAGTTTTTGCAAAATATGGAATACCTAAAAGACAGAAATCACCTCCATATATATTGGTTCCTATTAGTCTAGTCTATTATGGATTAATAGTGTTAAGTTTTGCAAATCTGGTTTTATGTTTGACCAATGTTAAAAATTATGATTTGATTAATAGAGATATTAGCAAGGTGCCAAATACGCCATCTGCCTACAAGATTGATTTTCAAAAACCATTGATTGTTGTTGATCAAAATGAAGATTCTTTCTTCATAAAGAGGTTTTCAATAATGATAATTAAGCTTATTTTTTATAGAATTTTCCCCAAGGAACAGGAGAATGTAAATGATACAAATACTTCAATATGGAGACTATCAATGTGGGCTCCTTCCTTATTACAATTATACCTTTTGTCGTTGTTTTCACCTCTTAATGTGTTGTTCTTGACCTTGAATAAGCCAATTACTTTTAATGGCTTGGTTTTCTTAGTTTTATTAATGTCCTTTCAGTACATGTTAATTTTCAATAAATATGAAGTATTAATTAAGGACAAAGAATTGGTTTTTAAAGAATTTTTACAAGACTATCAAGAAAATTATTTGAATCCAAGGTTAAGTAAAAAGTTTAGAGATGCTTCTGTTGATGCCACTAGGAGTAAGTTTGCTAATAATACAGTAAAATTTTATTTGAATGATAAAAGGACTAAAGTCTATTAATGAATATATTTTATAGTACTAAATAATATAATTTGATTAATTTTTCCAAAAGAAAAAAAAAAAAAACAACTTTTTACAATTTCCTCAATAATCCATTTCATCATCATCTGTCTTGACAATTTTTCTTTTCTTTCTTGGAGTTCCATCATCGTTATCGTTGTCTTGGGCAACGTCTTCATTTTTTCCAATTTTTTCTTCTTCACTTGCCTCTTCTTTCTTTAATTTGGCTAATCTCAGTTCTTCTTTCTTTTTTTTTCATCCTCCTGAAATTTTTCAATCAAAGTATGATCCATTAGGCCTTCAATACCTATTTGATAATTTGTCTTGTCAAAGTCCATCCAATAACCTAATTCTCTAGCTAATCTCAAACTTTTGAAATTCAAAACTTCTTTTCTGTTTTGTAAATCTTCTAATTCATCAACAGTTAAGGTAGAATTTTTATTTTCTAATAAATCAGTTACTTCCAGAATTTCCTTTTTAAAATTTTCCAATTGAACATTTCTTGATGATCTTGCTTTTATTTTTTCTTCCAATTGATTTAAACCAGATGGATAATTTTCAAAAATATTTGTTAATTCTCTAGCTCCATAGCGGAATTGAAATTTTGGTCTATATTTAGAATTTTTTTCAATGGTTTCAATTGATTTAATAATCTTATCTTGTGTGATACCATTATTTTTGTTAAAAATTTCAATATCAAAACCAGATTTTTTCCATTGAAACCAAATTTTATTACCATCAACAATATTACTAATGGTGAAAAAAAATTGTTCATCCATATTTTTATAATGTCTTTGAATTTCTTTTTTATATCTGAAAAAAAACCCCATTGTTGGTCTATTATCTATATGAGTTGTAAATGGGTATTTCACTGGTAATGAATCATCTTTTGATATTTTAATATGATCATTACTTTGTCTTGAACTTTCTTTTTCAAAAGTTTCCGAGTTTAAATCCATATATATGGATACAATGAAAAAAATGTTCACCATTATATATTGTCTAAATTTAAAAGTTTGAAAATATTTGTTGAATAAAGTTTCTGATGTGGTGATACTTGGATCAAACATAAAATTACTACAAATATGGATAACTTCTTCAAGTTCTATATCTGATTTAATTTTAGATTCTTTTATTTCAAACAAATCATTTTTTGGTGTTTTCCTTTTTTTACGATCATAAAGATCTTCTTTAATAACAAGTTCAATTAAATCAGCAATAGCATCTTTATATTTATCAAATTGTTTATGATTAACTTTAATATTTTTCAATCTTTCATATGGATCAACAAATAATTCTCTTAATGTATAAAATAAGAAAAAAGGATCTTTCTTATATCTTCCCTTTAATTCTTGTTTTAATTTTAATTCAAAATTTTCATGTTTATTACATTCATAATTTTTATTATTTAATGATTCATCACTCCATTTAAAACAATCACTTATAAAAATTCTTAATGAACCCAAAAATTTTAAAGTTTCTTCTTCATAATTAATTTTTAATAATTGTATTAATTCATTATACATTGTTATTAGTACAATTCCTGGTCTTGTTATACTTCTCATTGGAATATTATGATTACAATTATTTTTCAATCTTAATCTTCTAAAAGCTGAAGATTTATTAACAAATAAATCATATCCAAAAAATTTTATAAGAAATGATTTATTTGTTTTTAAAGAAATATTTGAAATGATTTCATAAGGTAAATCATTCAGGGAATGATCATTTGTAGTTGAATAAATACTTAAATCTAACAAGATAAATAATTTTAAATTCAATTCCATTAAAGATTTATTATTATTATCTTTATCATTTTCAATTCCATGAAAATATTCATCAATTATACATGTTATTGAATGTAAAAATGAAACCTCCAACAACAATTTTTTATGTTCAACTAAATTTTCTGCATCTAAGGGACTAATAATGTTCATGAATTCACCATTGGTTATATCTTCATTATCAAAAATTGGTTCAGAAATAATTGTATTTGTTAAATCTTTATAAGAATTTTCAACCAATGTCCTTAATTGACTAACCAAAGAATCTCGTACTGGAGTTAACAGAACAAGCACACTAGACGATTTAACACTTGAATAAGCCTCTGGAGGCACCGGAGTAGCAGTCTTGGACATATCCTTCTATCGTTAAGAAGTATTAATAATTTTAAATGAATATATTAAATAATATAATCTTCAGCTCCCTCGTCTATTTTTCTATATTTCAATTTTTCTATTTTTTTGCACGGGCAAAAAATGTCCAAGTTGGACCAAAGGCTCCGCTGGAAATCCCATTAGGATCTTAGCTAGAGTCCCCGCCGAAAACTCAGGTGAGAATTCAATCACTAAAAAATGGTTAAATTATGTGAATTCAAAACCCACAATCCATAATTTGGGAGACGAATATAAGGTTCCATTTACTGTAGAGAAAGAGAATTAATATTGAAAAAAATTACATGTAAAAGTCATAATGGTATCTAGAAGGTTTTTTTCTAATCACTAAGATCAAGCTGGTAAGCGCAGTGTTAACTGTAAACAGCAGCAGCAGCAACACTAATAAAACCATGATTCTCTGTAGTTACAGATATTGGAATTACTTCAATCCAACACCGGCACCATCACCAGTACTATTAGTACAATAATGGTGGTGGTGGTGAACTGAAAAATTGACATGAGCGAGCGTGGTACTTAATAGCTACATCAGAATGTCGCTGTTCTGATTAAAAAAATAAAAAAACAATTTGACACTTGACACATGTGACATATGGCACTTGACACTTGACACTTGACACTTGAGACTTGACACTTGTGACACCCAAGAATGTCCAAGTTGACAGTGACGCCATTTTTGTCATGTTTGTCACTTCTTGTTGTGTCACTTGATTCCCTTTTTAGACATTTGAGCACTTCAACACTACTTTGCGGTGTTTGGAAGTTTTTCCGGTGAAAAATTTTTTTTTTTTTCTGTTTTTTTTTTTGGTGAAAAAGATAAACAGAAAAACGATGTCTGTGAGAAGAAGGTAAACATTGGGGAAAGTTCAAGATTCTTTATAAATATAAAATATATATTTAAATTTAAATTGAATTGAAGAAAAATAAATTTAATTTTTTCCATTGTGGGTTTTTCTTTTTGTTGTTGTTGTTGTTATTGTTATTGTTGTTGTTATTGCTGGTTTTGTTTGGTGATTTATTATAGATATCCGGTAATATAAGTTGATTTTAATTTATTATTTAAACGCGCTTAAAGAAAGAAAAAAAGAATGCTGTCATTTTCAATTGATTCATTACCAATTCCATCTGTTGAAAGACCATTTGGTATTTACTTATGGGATCATTTCAATTTAATTGTTTCTTATTTGAGTGGGAATAAGTTTGTTCCTGCAAATTTTCAATTTGATGAAGGAAAATTACCATTTTCAACTTTAAAACCTGTTATTATTATAATATCTATATATTATTTATTGGTATTTGGTGGTAATTTTATTTTTAAAAAATTTAATATTAAGCCATTTGTATTGAATGAACTTTTCCAACTTCATAATTTTGTCTTGACAAGTTTATCATCAACTTTACTTTTATTAATGGTTGAACAATTAATTCCAATTATTTATCAAAATGGAATTTTTTATGCAATTTGTTCACCAGATGCTTGGACTCAAGAATTAGTTACATTATATTATTTAAATTATTTAACTAAATATTTTGAATTTTTAGATACAATTTTTTTAGTTGTTAAACAAAAAAAATTAACTTTTTTACATACTTATCATCATGGTGCAACTGCTTTACTTTGTTATACTCAATTAGTTGGTCAAACTTCTATTAGTTGGGTTCCAATCGTTTTAAACTTGGCCGTTCATGTCATTATGTATTTTTATTATTTCTTAGCTGCAAGAGGTATTAGAGTTTGGTGGAAAGAATGGGTTACAAGATTTCAAATTTTACAATTTGTTTTAGATTTAGGATTTGTTTATTTTGCAACATATCAAAAAATGGCTTTCACTTTTTTACCAGATACTTTACCTTATTGTTCAGATTGTGCTGGTAGTATGACTGCTGCTTATAGTGGATGTGCAATCTTATCTTCTTATTTGGTCTTATTCATTGCTTTCTATATCGAAGTTTATAAAAAGAAAGGATCAAGAAAGGCAAAAGCAGTTAAAGCTGTTAGAGGTGGTTTCTCTGCAAAAGTTAACGAATACGTTAATTTAGAAGGTGTCAAATTAGCAAGTGCTACTCCAACTCCAAGTCCAGCTCCAAGAAACAGAAAACGTTAAAGAAAAAAAATAAAAAAATTTTTCTTCCTTTGAAAACTTATAGATACCCTTTGAACAAAAAAAAAAAAAAAAAAAAAAAAAAAAAAAATAAAAATAAAAAGTAAAAGAAACAAACGAGACCTGACCTTTTACCCAATAGCTGGCCAGTATATATATAATTTTTTTTTTTTTTTTTTTGATTACTTTTTATCATCATCATTATTACTATTATCTTATGTTTTATATGGGAAACCTTTATATTAAATATACATAAAATTCTTGTGCTTTATTTTTTTATACTAATTGAGGATATTATTAACTCTGTTTTTAGCTAATTGTACTGTTTTCAAAACTATATTTTCATCAATTATAACATTCTCATCACCTCCAACAATATTCAAATATCTCATTTTCAAATTTTTATCAATTATAACATTTATCAATGATTTACAACATGTTTCTTCAGCATGACCTTCTAAATCACACAAGATTATAGTTTCCTTACCATCATCATTATTAACCAACCCAAAAGTTAAAGACCAATTTATATTTTCTTCATTTATCTTCAATTGGTTATACAGTTCAGAATCACATATAATTTCAGGTTTAACATTACCTCCATTTTTCCTATTATCATTGATAATAAATTCTTCATCTGTAAAATGGATAAAAGGTAATTTTACCGTTTGTAATGATTTCACCAATGAACCATAACAATAATCAAATAATGGACCTTCTCTTGAAAAAACTTGAATATTAGCATACAATACAAAAGCATATCTTTTCCTATTATTATTATTATTATTAGTATCATCATTTGTCTTTAACAGTATATTATCTATAATTAAAGATTTTTTTGGCAAGATTTTAGAATGTAACAACGTCTCATATAATTGCTGAGATAATATCATCTCCTCATCTGTTGGTGCCCCATTCAACTTGCCCCTAGATATTTCCACAACAGGGTATATACTGGTATATTCCATAGAATCATCATGATCGTCACTAGTAGTAGTAGTACTAACGTTAGCAATTTCCACTATACCTCCAGTAATCCCACATATCACCGTTGTATTCCCACTCTTGATCACTGAAGACCCCAACACTGGAGAATCAGTTACAGACTCTCCATCCACATCCCCATCATACCTCGATAACCCAGATTTGACATTCAAAGTCAAATTTTTAAACTCATGAAATTTCCGAAGACATGGTCTTAAACCCAAATCTAAATGTCTTTTCAACGATAAATCAGGAGCAACAACAGACAATATTTCAGCTGGAAACCGAATTGACCCCATCTCCTCTTGACCATTACCCTCAGACATCTCCGACAAGCTTATAATCTCCTATAATACCCCAAGTTGATTAATATAATAGTATAATGACCAAATATTAAAATGAAGAAAAATAGCTACAAAAAATAGCTACAAAAAATGGAAAATGAAAAATAAAGAAAAAAAAAATTTTCAGTTTGCCTTTTAATATATAGATTTCAACAAGTTTTTGTTATTTCTTTATGAAAGATAATAGAACAAGGATTGAAGGTATAGGAACTATATATGTGAATGATGGAGGTCCATGGTACAGGCGGGAATGTCAATGAGCTGTTATTACAACAACTTCAGCCGAGTGGTGGTACGATTGGGTTGAACAATTTGGGTAATACATGTTTTATGAATAGTGCTCTTCAATGTATTCTTCATATTCCGGAATTAAATTATTATTTCTTGAGTAATTATTATAAGAAAGAGATCAATTTACAAAATCCTTTAGGAAATAATGGGAAGATATCTGAAGTTTTTGCTAAATTGGTTCATGAATTGTTTCTGCTGAGAACAAATAAGATTGACAAATTTTCCCCTCGTGAGTTTAAATATACAATTGGTAAATTCAATTCGATATTTGCTGGATATCATCAACAGGATTCTCAAGAATTTCTTAGTTATGTGCTAGATGGGTTACATGAGGATTTAAATAGGATCATTAATAAGCCATACACTGAAAAACCAGAATTGAGAGATACTAAAAATGTTAATTTAAACGATGTTGCAGAATTAGCTGCAAAAAGTTGGGAAGTTCATAAGTTAAGAAATGATTCGATAATAAATGATTTGTTTGTTGGATTATACAAATCCACGTTAATTTGTCCAATTTGTAATAAGATAAGTATTACTTTTGATCCATATAATGAATTAACTTTACCATTACCAACTAATAAGACTTGGAATCATAATATAATTTTATTTGATGAATGTGGATACCCAAAGAAATTTGAAGTTGAATTGAATAAATGTTCAACTTTTAACGATTTGAAATCATATGTTTCTGGACATTTGAATATACCAATCAATGAACTTATTTGTATGGAAGTTTTCAATTCTCAATTTTACAAAAATTATGAATCAAAGGATTCTGATATTAATTACATGCCAATTGGCGATTTAATAGGAGATAATGATTATATCATTTTTTACCACATTCGTCACAAACCTGGAGATTTAATTGTACCCGTTTTGAATACATTATCAAATTCGACTCCAAATTTGAAAAATAAACCTTTTGGAATCCCATTTTTTATAACTCTTTCCGAAGAAGAAAGATATTCATTTGGTTCAATAAGAGAAAAATTAGAGAAAAGATATGATCAATTATCTACTTATAGCTATTTTTCAAGGATAAGAACACATCAAAAGAAAGATTATCATACTTTAAATGATTTCCCATATTTGGAACAAAAATTTGGTGAGTATTACCGTAAGACAAATGGTAGTATTGATGAAGAAGACGATATGATTGAAGGATATCAGTCTGATATTTCTTTAGCAAATCCAGATATTCCTGGTAATTATGCATTTGAAATTAAAACTTTCGACAGTTCTAGAGAGATTAAGAAAAAATATCCAGGTTATTTTTCGATACAGAATGAAAACAATATTGGTACAGAAGATGATGAGGATGACGAACTATGGGTTCCTCAATCTTACAATAATTTTGAGAATTTACCTAGATTATTGGATAGATTGAGCGATAAGAAAAAAGAGTTTTATACTTATAATCATGAAGAAGAAGAAGAAGAAGAAAACCAAAAGGAACAGCAATATCAACCACAACCACAACAAGAACAAGAACAAGAACAAGAACAAAAACAAGAACAAGAACAAGAAGCAAAAACACATCAAAAGGAAAAAAGGGATAGCGTCGCAGATGATACTTTACAAACGATTGAAATTTCGTCGTCATCTTCTGAAGACGATTTCCCAGGTTTAAACAAAGCATTAAAAGAAATTGACGATTCTGAGAATGGTGATACAAAAATGGACATTTTACCTTTGTTATGTGATAATCTGGGCCTTAATGGAAATGATACCGTTAATTCACTGGAAATGCAAGGAAATCAACAACAAGTTCCTGGGAAAGCATTGATCTCAGAAAAAATGGCCATTGTTTGCGAATGGGACAGCGACTCATTTGATATTTTTTTTACAGGATTAGAAGAAGATGATGAGGGTGGAAAGGAAACTTGGTCAAATCCAGAAGTTATACCTAACGAAGAATTGGTTCTTAAAAGGCAGCAACAAGAAGAAGAGCAAGCTCTGAATAATTTTAAATCGAAAAAAAAAGCAATTACCTTGGACGATTGTTTAAAGTTATTTGAAGAACCTGAAGTTTTAACAGATCAAGATTTGTGGTACTGTCCATCTTGCAAAAAACATACTCAAGCTACAAAGGCTCTAGAGCTTTGGTCTTTACCAGATATTTTAACAATTCATCTAAAAAGATTTGAAAATCAGAGATCATTAAGTGATAAGATTGATGATCTTGTTGAGTTTCCAATAACGGCTTTAGACATGTCTCCATATATAGTATCACAAAATGGTAGGACTGAAGAACAACCAATCTACGATTTGTTTGCAGTTGATAACCATTACGGTGGTATAGGAGGTGGCCATTACACTGCATTTGTTAAAAACTTTGTTGATGATCAATGGTATTATTATGCTGACAGTGTTGTTCACAAGGCTGATCCTAAAGAATCAGTTAAAGGTTCTGCCTATTTATTGTTTTACAGGAGAAGAACATCTAATGGCCGTTACCTTGGTGGTGATTACATCAATGAAATCATTCGTGATACAAAATTGAAACAGGAAGAAGAATTGAAGCTGGACTTTGAAAGAGTTACCCGTTTGAAAGAGGAATTGGCATTGTCTGAAGCGAGGGAGAAGAAGAATAACGAATCACAAAAGCAACAAGAAACCGGAGTAGTAGTAGAAGAAGAAGAAGAGGAGGAGGATAACAGCCAAGAGGTTCATTTGGGAGATACAGAAATGAGTGATACGGGTGATGTGTTTGGTGATCCTTCTAATGCTCCAGCAAATGCGAGTTTAGTTAAAGTATCATCAGTGCCACCATTAAGGAAGAAACGGAAATCAAATGGAAATAAACCTTTATCTTCTCCAACAGATTCATCGTCATCTGCATCTTCTAATATCCTGCCAAGCATGGCTCTGTCCACTTCCAACAGTAACGGAGTGAATCTTCCTATGCAAAACTCACAGTTATTATCTTTAGATCAATCTTTGATCACAAATATAACCAATCATATTGAAAGCAATAGCAACAATAACAATGCAATAAGTACAGACAATTCAAATATTGGCTCACCTATTAATAGCAACGATGTTATTGGAAGCGATGTCGAAACATCTTCCGTCTATTCCTCCTCCATAGTTCCAAGAGAAGAACTTTTTGACGGCTCAAGATTGAATTCACCAAAACTCCCACCTGTCATTCCTGCTGGGACTAACAAATATGTTAGCTCTGGGTTAGTTGATGTTTCTATTTCTATTTCCAACGATGACGATCAACAAAATGAAGGTAATGATGAACATGTTGGTGACGAATAATTTATTTTTTTTTACTTAGATTTGGTTATGGTCTTTAATCTTTAGCTTTCATTTTTTCGTTGATATAAACAAATATCTTTTCAGTTCTTTATAATATTTAATAATATCCGTATTTTATTTAAGAAGGTTTTTAAATGGCTACTTGTAGAAATATATTAAAAAATACATTGATAATTTTTTATATAAAGCAAACAATTGAAAACGAAACAAAAAGCTTACATCCACCACCTAATCTTTGAGCAACTTGGCAACATCCTCGTAGACAGGAATTGTTTCAGCAGCACCTTTTTTTTGAACTGTTAAGGAACTTGCGTAGATTGCAAACTTCATAGCACTATCAATTGAATTTCCAAGACTTAATTGAGAAACAATAGCACCCAAGAAAGTATCACCAGCACCTGTTGTATCTTTAACTTTGTCTTTTGGTATCTTGTTGGACTTGAAAAATTTCAAATCATCACCACTTTCTTTACTTGAATATAAAGATCCCGTTGAACCCAAGGTAATGATAACCAAATTTAATTTGTCCAAATTTATAAGTTGCCTTAAAGTTGTAGCAAGTTTATGGAACCCTGAAATCTTATCTTTGGCAATTTCTTCTTTGAAATCCCTTAATTTTTCATCTTTCAACATATCATTCAGACTCATCAAGGCTTCTGTTTCATTCACAACCAAGACATCAATTTTTTTGTAAATTTCACTAGGTAGATCAATGAAAGGAGAAGGATTATAAATAATATTGATATTTGGTCTATTTGTATGCAACCAATTGATAGTCTCCACGGTGTTTGGAGTTTCATTTTGCAAGATAACATATTGCTTAATATCCTTATCTGTAATATTGAACAATTTTTCATATTCTTCATTTGTAGGCAAAGTCTTTGCATTAGCACCTGGTGTAATCAAAATTCTGTTTTCACCATTGCTATCTTCTTCTACAATAATAACCGCAACACCTGTGTTGGTACCAGTAAGATTCTTGACATTTTCAATATTGATTGTGTTTTTAACCAAATATTTTTCTAGATCCATTCCAAATGAATCGTCACCAACATTACCACACATTTGAATCTTGATCCGAGTCTTCTCTAAACGAGGAATCAACTTGGAAGTGGAAATTGCTTGATTCAAACCCTTACCACCAAAATGAGTTTCAAACGAATTCGATTGCTTCGTCTCACCTGCATCTGGAATGCTGCTGATATAAGTAACTAAATCATAGTTGATTGAACCAACAATTGTAATGACACTATTAATGATTTCGTCTTCCATTCTTTTTGACTACCAAATACCTTAATAACCAATTTTTAAGATTAAGTTATGAGATGAGATTTATAATGAAAATTTTTTCCTTTCCAAAATTATCGTCGAAGAAGACCTTGGCTTCCATAAAATAGCAAGTATAACTTGTATTTTACTCGACCACTATACTCCGTTACCATATACGGTTGGTTTAAAAAAAGAAAAGAATGCATTTAAATGCGAATGCATCTAAATGCAACATCTACAGCTGAAGGTGCTAAATAAAACCCAATAAAATACAATACAACGTTATACTATACATTAATAATAGCAGAAACCAACAAAATCTTTAATGCCAATTAATAACTCTACCTCTATTATCACCACAAACTATTTCTGCGCTACCAACTTTGGTTCCATCACCGTCCAATTCTGTGGTTAGTTTCATCTTAACGGTTGTAATAATTGTAGTACCTGACGCATTTTCAGATGTCAAATTGAAAGTACGGAAATTTGTTAAATTCCATTTGCCAGCAAAAACTTTCAATTCCAAGACTTCAACTTTGTTTATACCACCTACAACGATTATTGAAGATTTTTCCCAATATTCATGATGAGGAGATGAATTTATAAATGACCAATTTGGTTGAGCAAAATCAATAGCAGAGATTTTATTTTCAATGTTACTGGTTGCTGGATCATATTCATATAAATTTTGAGATATTATTAAAGTTCCATTAATTGTGAAAACCTCAATCCACGTCAGTGATGCCAGTACTATATTACCTGTATCATTTGCTATGGCAATGTTTTGCACTTTTTCCTTATTGTTGGTTTTAATTTTTCTAACGACATTTAATCTTACCAAGTCCAATAGCCAAACATTTCCCCTTTCATCTAAACTTAAAGCTGAATTAAAAGCAGGTGCAACTTTTATATCAATTACAGAAGAATTATGTGCTCTTAAAACACCCAAGAAATTCAACGAATTATTGCTGTTTCTTCCATCTTTTGAATCGCCAAAGGAATCTTTTCTCCCAATAGTCACAGAACTGCTTGAATTAAAAGATGATTTTATTATGTACTTCCAAGAATGAATAGTCCCATCAGATGAGCCCGTTAAAAACATACGATTACCATACGGAACCAATGCGTTGATTTTGGAGTTATGCAACTGCTCAAAAACAACTCCGTTCACTGATAAAGATCCAATGATTCCCGTTCCTCTGATTAATATTTTCTCTGCATTGCAATAAAGACTAGAATGGCCTTTCCAATGGTCATCTTTTAATTCTATATTTTTAATCGGTAATTTTAAGTTAGATTCTGATATCGATATCGGAATATCTAACATTTTTTTGATGTCCAATTTTGGAGATTGAAGTTCATCTCTGGCTGGATGCAGCTTTGTGAAAATTTGCAAAGGAGTTTGACCAAAATTGTGAATTATTCCAGTCATTGCTCTACGTTCAATCTCATCATCAATTTTGTCTAGGTCAATAGCACCATTGTAACTTAAATGATGGAAAACATTTGTAGCCTCAACAGCTGATTGACCTCTTTGCTTATATCCAAATATTAAATCAATCCATTCATGTAAATGAGATGATGCATATGGACTTTCCAAAGCTTCTCTATTTTTTTGAATGAAAATAGTTGGATCATTTTTGGCCCATGGTGGTAATTCAACATCCTTTACAGGAGTTCCATCTTGTAATTTACCAAAATTGTAATTATTCTCATTGGTCAAAAATTCTGGTAAGTAGAAAAATTCTGGAATCAATTCTCTAACATCTGTGGTATTTTCCTTGGAAGCAGAATTCCAAGCTTTTGCAATTGAATAAAATAGCCTGTCTGCATGATCAAACTTACCTCCTTGCAAAAGCAAATATGATTGAACATAAGGCTCCAACCTAATCAAGTATGACGTTACAATCATAGCCGAAGAATAATGGGTTCCGTAATGAAATGGAGGAGCATCAGGATCTTCAAGACTAGCTAAAGCTTCATATCTCTCTTTAAAAGTATTTTCTCTATTCTCTCCTTGTCCACCCATGGGTCTAGTTAAATCACGATAAATATTTGGATCACTCAAATCCAATTCTTCACTAGAATAATCTGCAATAACCCACGGGAATACAGGGTATTGAGTCAAATCATTAAAAGTCCTTCCAGCTAGCGTGTTAATGATCATTAAATAATAGAAGTTAGACATTTCTCCTCTTTGCCACTTTTTAGTTATTTGGGAAAAATTAATGGAATTACTATTAAACGCATTTGATAATTTGTTAAAAAACTTATTGCTTGTACTAGCGCCATTTCCATTATTATTATTATGCGCTGAAAAACTAGCAGCTGCAAATTTAAAAGCTTGTGACAAGTCTTTATCAATACCTTTACCAGTGGCAAGATGTGACACTTTAGAATAAATGGTGTCTCGTTCTTTTGTAGTTTTGCACGTTATCAAAAAGCTACTTCCATCGACAAAGAAAAACTCCAAAGCCACGTCTCTGAATAAAAATTGCCTTTTTGAAACTGATGTCAACTTTTCCAACTCCCAAGATTTCGTTTGATGATCCTTTTTGAGCT
Source organism: Pachysolen tannophilus NRRL Y-2460 (assembly GCA_001661245.1). Taxonomy (NCBI): domain Eukaryota; kingdom Fungi; phylum Ascomycota; class Pichiomycetes; order Alaninales; family Pachysolenaceae; genus Pachysolen; species Pachysolen tannophilus. Next base: position 2,319,586 of record KV454011.1, read on the forward strand.
TGGTCTCCTGGGAACTGCCATTTGTGTTATTTCCATTAGTCGCTAGATTGTTGTTATTTTTTTTCTTGGGTCCAATAATCAACTGCATATAAGGATCGCGCTCTTCAGCTGGTGCATCATCAATATCAACTATTTCACCATTGTTACTGCAATGGAAATAATTTTTAATTAGATATAGATGTGTATTTCCCATAATTAAAATGGATTCTATTGCTTCTAAACCTAAAATTTGGCTCGTATTCCATAAATCGATTATTTTGTCTCCAATATATAAACTCCTCAAAACTTTTCTATTTTTGTCTTCTTGAATTAGATCTATTTCTTCTGCAGTAGAAGACTGATCAATATCAATAAGTTCAAAACCTTCAGTCAATTCAGCATTCTTTGATGAAGACGACGATAAATCACTTAAAGTTGAAGTTAATATTTCTCTGTTATTAGAGTCTCCTTCTTCATTGTTATTTCCATTTTCATTATTGCTCTCATTAAGTTTCAGCGAATTGCTATCAGCTAATAATAGTACGCTAGAATCATTCTTATCAAATTCTGGAATAAGTCTTTTTCTCATTCTGTTGGCGCCTTCTATGGAATCAACGTACCATTGAAAACTCAATGTATTTTCACCGTACAATACCCGGGTAGATTCTATTCTCATATTGTTATAAATACTGATATAGAACTGTACATTATCTTGATGATCTTGGATATGACGATAATACTTTGACAACTCCGATGATACTATAGATTTTTTCCAGTTTCTGTTATCCTTTTCAAAATTATTAATAAAATCCTCATTTGCGGTGAAACCGTTATTGCTTATCTGAACCAACTTATCATCTAATTTTGGTAATTGTAGATATGTTGAATTTTCTTCGATAATTATCTTAAAATTTTCGGAGAAGACGTTCGACACATTAGAATCATTGAAAATTTTATTTTCAACTTCCTCATCACTTGAAACTAGAAGAGCGTTAAAGAAATTTGCGGTAATTGTAAATTTGTTATCTAATTTCGCTGAAATCAATTCAACAATTTTCTCAATATCATTCTGACGGTACAAAAGCAACATTCTTAATGCGTTTATCGATAAACTTGAAATTTCGACATCTTCTATTTCCAATTCACAATTTTTAATCAATAATGTAATTAAAGTTGATATTTTCTTATTATCCAAAACATCATTTCCAAAATAAATCGTTTGATGAAATAGTAAATGGTTAATTAACAACTTTTTCACGGTTTCAAAATCACTGAGATGTATGCTTTCAATAAAACATTTCAAATAAACATCTCCTAGGATGTCTTTGAATTTTGAAACGTATTTTTCATTAATTCTTTTCAATTCACTAAATTCTGCGACATTGCTTATAACTTCAATGAATCGTAATAGTTCGTCAGTATTCCATTTATGGCTGTTTAATGACTCATAACAGCTTTCAAAAAATTTTAAAGAACAAACAAGAAATACTGGTGATTTATCTCCATTAATTATCAAATCAGGTAAAACATCTTTGAAATTTTGCATATGCTCTAAAATCTTAGGGTAAATTAAACGATGTAATACTAATGATGACTCCTGATTCTGCATATTATCAATGACTTTAACAAAATCGACAGAGCCTTCATTGCCAGGAAATTTGCCGTTACCAGCATCATTGTTAAACAATAATTCAATAAAATTATGGCTGAGGATTCTAATAAAATTATGGTACAGATTAATTATCTCAATCGTTTTCACATTATATGACAAGCAATCCAATTTATTCAATATTGTCAAATTGTCACTCAACCATTTAATATCACTTCTAAAAAAGTTTTTCAAACTTATTATATTTTCGTAGGAGGTTTCTGAAGCAATGATATAAGAATTCAATAATGAGGTCAAATTTAAAGTTATGTCATCAAATTTTTCATTATTACCATTTTTATTCAACTGATTTTTGCCATAACTATCAAGTTCTTCAATCCCATATATAATTAAACTGTTAATTAAATACAAAAAAGAAGGCATCGCAATTTGTAATTTATTGCCTCTCTTACTTAGTCTTTTCAGGAACTGCACTAAATCTGAACCAAGATCTTGACTTTGGGATATTCCAAATACCCCACTATATAACAACACTACAATTTCATTATCGAACCACCATTTGTTCAATGTTGTCGCTAATATATCAAGACCATTATGCAGAATAAAATTATTATAAAATTTTAGTCCTAAAATCGCTAGCATTCGGATTAAAAGCCTTAAAGATAATTTGACAACTTTTGGATTTGAATCATCTAGCAATAACAATATCCAACGAACAGTAATGGATTTCGATAATTTTTTATAAAATACAGCAGTCATACTACTTTCATTATGATGGTTAGAAGATGATGTAAGACTTGAAGAAATCAATGAAGGGTCACATATAAATGAGACCAATACATCCAAAGCGCATATTCCACAACATTTTTGTAGTGATTCTTCTTTATTATCTTCAGTTTCAGCATTTTTTTCATTCAAGGCATAAACAATATACAATGATAAAGATCTCATAATTTCAGCTGTTGGATTAGCTTTGATCAAGATTAACAAAGAATTATGTACAACGGGGAGAATATCTTTTCCAAAAGACTCATATTTTAAAGCTTGAATAAATCTTTTGATTATTCTCATTTTCACCAATTTGTTGATATTATATAAGTTATATTTGCTTTCTTGAAAGAAAACAGTGAATTGGAATAATAGAAACTTGAATGTCTCTTTACCTTCAGCATTATTTATGCGCTTGTCATTTGTTTTCCAAATATCAAAATCTAATATCAATGATCTGTAGGCTAGAGGGTTAAGTAGTATAGAATCTATAGGAGAATTGTAATTGTATCCAATAAATTGTAAAATTAAGTCCAATATTTTAAGATTTAACAAATTTTTTTTAGTTTTCAATATTGTAGCTACCAAGTCATAACCATTTTTCATTTCAAATTCTCTTAAATTTCTCCAATTTTTGGATATTAATTCAAATAATAAATTTAATGATAAATGGAGATGATCATTTGTTTGTGCATTTTCTATAATTCTGAAAATTATTGTTATTCCTCCAATAGAATAAAAAGTTGACTGTATAGGATAAGAAGACCACAATGAAGGATTATTATGAATCGTAGCTGATTTGTCCTTAAAAGGTATTATTAAACCTTTATTACTTTTAATTATATTTTTAGCATGGAAATTTAATAAAATTGAGTTTAATTCCAAATTTAATTTACCATTTCTAACTAATAATTTATGAATTTGATCAAATTTTAGTAATTCTTTTCTTGAAATATCTTCAACTTTCATATTATCACTATTTCTATATTTACTATGTAAATATAATTCTCTTAATTTAAATTCAAATGAGTTTTTTGATTGATAACTTAAAAACTCAACCAAATTAGAATCTTGATAATTACTTGAATAACCAGGAAGTAAATAATAGGAAAGTAAAATCCATTCTAAAGGTTCTACTTCATTTATCAATAACAAATTCAGGACATCAATTGTCTTTGTATTGTTTTCATTTTTTGAGATATTACCAATTCTAACTTGGAAATCATTATTGTTATTGATATCACCATTATCATAACTAGTATTAAAATTTGTACTTGAATTTGTTATCTGTAATGATTGTATAAACTCTCCATCTACATATAAATTAAATTTTGAAATAGTTTTTGAATTAGTTAAAGCATGAGTTATTACAACATGATATGGAACTTTATTAACAAAATTAAAACTTTCAAAAGCTTCTAGTTCCAATTCATCATCATTTGATATTTCTATGGACAATTGATTATTTATAATATATATTTTCAAGAATGTAGATATTTCTAAAAAAATAATTTTATGATCTTTACCTTCATTTTCATCTTCATCATTTATTTGTACCCAAGTTTGTAAAGTAAAATTTTTTTTCAATTTCCCATTTAAATCAGTAAATTCAATATAATCTTCTTGGTGAAATGTAAGATAATATGAAGCAATTGGATAATTATTAATCAATTTAAATAAAATATTTAACCAATCTATCGAATCCGCTGATAATTTACACAATTTTAACAATTGTTTCTGATTCAAATTCAAATCTTTCAAAGTAATATTATTCAATTTTTCTAATAAAATTATATCATTTTCTTCAATGCTTTTCTTATCTGATATTAACAATTGTTGTAAATTATAAACCGTCTTGTCTATATCAAGTAAATCTTCATCTTCCTCCTCTTCAATTTCTTGTTCGTTACCACTATTATTATATTCACTATTACTCAAATTTTTGGAAACCGCTGACTCATCCATATCCTCAGCTAGCCAATTAACAATCACAACAAAAACAGAATGACCAAAACTTGAATCAATCTATTTGTTATTCTAAAACTAATCAATTAATACATCTTTTACATTTGTTAACAAGTACCATAGTAAGGAAAAAAACAAAAATTTCCTAATATGGAAAGTGAAGCTCCAAAACTGGAAATTGCAATAAATTTCCTAAAAGGGAAATTAAATTTAGAAATAGATTTACTTTTTAAGTACAAATTGAACTTAACTAACTCATCACAGTAATATAGATAGATGAATTGAATAATATATATATTATATATATTTATATATATATATGGATATATAGATATCATTATGGGGAGTGTTTTTCTACCGCATTTGAAGTCTGGATGGTGAGTATGAATTTTTATGTCTTTTTTTTTTAGTTTTACATTATTTGGAGAGAAGTACTAACTAATGAATAGGCATGTTGACCAAGCTATACTATCTGAGGATGAAAGATTGGTAATTATAAGATTTGGTGTGGATTGGGATAAGGAATGCATGTTAATGGATGAACTTTTGTATAGTATTGCTGAAAAAGTTAAAAACTTTGCAGTTATCTATCTATGTGATATAAATCAAGTTCCTGATTTTAATCAAGTAAGTATTGTTAAACTGAACAATTATTTTTGTAATTATACTAGTTAAATTCAATTACTAACTGATTTTTAAGATGTATGAGTTATATGATCCAATGACTATAATGTTTTTCTTCCGAAATAAACATATGGTAGGTTATCCTGGGTTTTTTATTTTTTTCAGATATACATATTAGTTTTTACAATTTACATACTAACAGTTTCTAGATGTGTGATTTTGGTACTGGTAATAATAACAAATTGAATTTTGTATTGAAGGATAAACAGGAACTAATAGATATAATCGAAACCATTTACAGAGGTGCAAGGAAGGGTAAAGGTTTAGTTGTTAGTCCCAAAGATTATAGCAGTATTATGAAGAATAGAGGAGGCACCGAGATATAATTTCTATATAGATGATTTTAATTGTAATACTATATGTTTTTGGTTTTGTCCACTTTTATTATGTAAGTAGAAAACCTTGCTGAAAAAAAAAAAAATGAAAAATGAAAAAATGCAAAAAAAAGCAAAAACAACGATTTTCAAGTTTTATTTATACGAGAGTTTTTATTTTTTTCTTTTTGCTTTCTAGTTCAAAAGTGTTTTTTAAAATGATAATTGACGATAAGAAAGGGATTGAGCTTGCTCTTGAAGAAGCAAAGAAAGGTGCGTAATATCTATTCTTTGTTAGGCTCTTTTACTTTTTTGCTCTTTTGCTTTTTAGCATTTTTATATGACTATTCAAGTTTTTGTGTACTAACAACTATCAAACAGGTTATGCTGAAGGAGGAGTTCCTATCGGTAAGTAAGCCATATTGAAAACTCATTATCTTTTTAATTTCCAACTAACATCTAATTTTGTGATTGCAGGTGCCTTGTTAGTGAGTGGTGATGGCCAAATCTTGGGCAGAGGCCATAATATGAGATTTCAAAAAAACTCTGCCATCCTACATGCTGAAATGTCAGCTTTAGAAAATGCGGGAAGAATGAAGGGAAACGTTTACAAAGATTGTACAGTAAGTAACAGAATCTGAAGAAAAGGCAAAAAAAAAAAATATTTCACCAGCTTTACTAACGATAGTCATTTTTCATTTCATTTCTAGATGTATACCTCGTTAAGTCCTTGTGATATGTGTACTGGAGCATGTATTATGTACGGTATTAAAAGAGTAGTATTAGGTGAAAATACAACACTTGTTGGAGGAGAAGGCTACTTGAAGTCTAGAGGTGTTGAAGTTGTCAATATGGACAATCAGGATTGTAAAGACATTATGGCAAAATTTATCAAGGAAAGACCAGATGACTGGTATGAAGACATTGGTCAAGAAAAGTGAAAAATTCTTTAATACCGCTTCTCGCTCGCTACAAAGTAAATAAAAAATTATTTTAGCGAGATCAGCGGGTAGTGCATGTCGGACCTAAGTATTTTTTTTCTCTTATCTAAAGCTTTTAGCCGTTCTGATTCAGAACAAGTGAAAAATAGCCAATGAGCCGCTTCCCGATAAGCATTTTGGGACATAATGTTGTATACATCTTTGTATTTTATATAATTGTAAAATTGAACAAGAAAAAAAAAAAAATAAAAATTGAAGAATTCGAATTCATTGTCTCAGTTTTCAATTTGATTTTGGTTGTAGTCTTGTAAATGTTTGCTCGATATTTCGGTTTTGTCTGGCAAAAAGGGCTGCATACGTTTAAGAGACCTGTGAAATTTGTTAGTTTACGGTTACCGAAATATACTAAGTGCTTAAGTTATTCCACTGCACCACCTAACGCGAGAAGAAATAATTCCTCTACAAGATTATTAGTTGTTAGTGTATTGTTGAGTACATCGGTTGGTTGGTTTGCATGTGATTATTATACCAAGAAAATTGATCCACCAGAGTATTTATTTCCTTTATCTTCAACTACAGATGTCAAATCTTTGAAGCCTCCAATATATGCTTCAAAAGATGAAGTTAAATTAGCAATTGATGAAATTGAAAAAATTTTAGGCCCAGAAAATATAACATCATCAGCTGGTGAATTATTAGATCATTCAGATAATTCGTCAAATTTTCATAAACCTCATGAGTCAGAAAGACCTTATTTAGTTTGTTATCCAACATCAATTGAAAAAGTTCAAGCAGTGGTGAAAGTATGTTTTAAATATAGAGTTCCAATGATACCAATAGGTGGTAAGACTTCAATTGAAGGTCATATGATTCCAACGCATCGTGGGATAGCTATAGATATTAGCCGAATGGATAAGATTGTAGAATTTCATGAAGATGATTTAGATATTGTAGTACAGCCTGGAATTGGATGGGTAGAATTGAATGAATTTTTAGCTCCATATAATTTGTTATTTGGTCCTGATCCTTGTAAAGGTGCTCAATGTGGTGGGATCTGTGCAACAAATGCATCAGGGACCAATGCTTCAAGGTTTGGTGCAGCAAAGGATAATGTTATATCATTAACCGTAGTTCTTGCTGATGGCTCAATAATAAAAACAAAACAAAGACCAAGAAAATCTTCTGCTGGTTATAATTTAACAAATTTATTTATTGGTTCAGAAGGTACTTTGGGTATAATTGTTGAGGCAACTTTAAAATTACATGTTAAACCAAAACATGAAATTGTTGCAATGATGAATTTTAATAGCTTATCAGAGGCAACTCATGCAGTGACTGATATTTTTAAGAAAGGAATTCAAGTAAATGCTTGTGAACTACTAGATTCAAGACAAATGAAAGTAATTCAAGAAATGGATGTTACAACGAGAAAATATTCTGATAAGAATTTATTACTTTTCAAGTTTGGTTCAGGTTCAGACAAATCTTTAAAAGAAATTGTATCACAAGTTAAAGGAATATGTTTTGCAAATGGAGGTTTCAATTATGAAGTGGCATATACTGAAGAACAGAAAGAAAATATTTGGGATATTAGAAAATCACAATTATGGATCACCATTGATTGGGCCAAAAGTTTAAATCCAAAGATGAAATTTTGCCCAACAGATTCTGCTGTCCCAGTTTCGTCATTACCTCAAGCAATCGAAGATACTGTTAAGGACATTGAAGAAAATGGATTATTAACAACAGTTGTTGCTCATGCAGCCGATGGGAATTTCCATGCATTGGTAATATTCCCACCTGAAAAGTTAGAAGTTGCACAACAAGTAATCAAACGAATGGCATCCAGAGCAATTCAATATGGTGGAACTTGTAGTGGTGAGCATGGTATAGGTATTGGTAAAAGAGAATTTTTAGTGGAAGAATTAGGTCTGAATAGTATTGACTTGATGAGGAAATTAAAGATGGCTATGGACCCATTACGGTTGCTTAATCCTGATAAAGTATTTATCACTGATCCCAGCGAGAATCGAACTGAATGTTTCTAATACATACGTTTAAATTAATAGTGATTACGTTTGAATAACGTTAAATGTAGTATACACACTTTTTTTTTTGTTTTTTTTTTCAACTACTTAAAACTTTGGAAACAGTCTCTGTAACAGCAGATGCTACTGAAGTAGCAGTTTCAACAGCACTTTTCTTAGTGCTAGTTCCTGGACCAGCTGTTGGAAAAACAACATCCATGTAGCAAGTCAGCAAAGAAATTATTGAAAATAATACCTTTATCAACGGCGGTTGAGAACCCAATGGGTTGGAATCATTAGAAGGATCAGCAAGTACATCTGGTTTATTATAAGGCTCATTCAAATATGACTGAACCGACAAGAAAAAAGCAGACCAAGCAAGCGCCTTATTTTTCATAAACATAGCTGCCATTGGTAAAGATTGGGTAACGAAACCAGTGGCTTCAACACGAGGTTGAGCTGGTATATGATGGTATCTATTAAAAAAAAAAAAATAAAAACGAAAAAAACCTTAAAGTTAGCAATTTGAAAACTAAACAAATCATTTTAATACTTAAATTTTAAATACTTACGGAACAACAAGTTCCTCACGGATTTTATTTGATGGAGCCATTATCAATATTATCAATATTATCAATTAATTTAATTAATTTAATTATTGTTAATATAATATAATTTAATATAATATAGTTATCTTCAACTAATTTAGGTGTTGAAGATTGTTTTAGGGCGAAAAAAAAAATATTGGCACAAAATTTTCTGACAGAGGCCATAATTGTGGGAAATAATTGAATTATAGATCAATATATTGATAATTGTTTGTAACATTGAGCTTTCAAGCATGGATGAAATAGCAGATAGGGTATTTCAGCTGGATGATGTTTCTATAGCTGCTGGGAGTTCTTCGACTTTGCAGCTGTTTGACGAATCACCTTCGTCGTTGTCATTAATAATAGATATTAATCCACTTCAATGGTTTCGATTAAAAGATCAGATAGATTTAAAAGATTTGAGTAGATCGATTTGTATTTATTTGAACTGTCACTTATCTTTGAACTCATCGAATAAGGTGAATGTGTTGGTGGCGAACAATTTTAGTGATGGTGAAGAGAATGGTGGGTCTAAGATATTATTCCCATCAATACATACCAAGACAGATGAGCATGGTTCATCTTTTGGGAATTCTCAAGGAAAGAATTTAGTAAATCCAAATATGTATAGACAATTTAGATTTGTTGATGAGATATTCTTGGAAGAATTACATAGCATATTACAAAAAGAACCAACAGAGTTAAATATTAAAAATTTTAAAAATACACTTTCAGGTGCTTTATCAATATCATTAAGCTATATAAATAAATTAAATTTATCTAATGATGGGTTATTAAAATCAAGGATATTAATAATAAGTGTGACAGATGATGACTCATTACCTTATATATCAACTATGAATTGTATATTTGCGGCACAAAAGATGAAAGTTCCAATTGATGTCCTTAAATTGGATAGTGATTATATAAGATCATCATTACTGAAGGACAATGAAAATAATAAAGATAATAATAATGATCAAGAAAAGGATGGAGTAAATAACTCTATTTTCTTACAACAAGCAACAGATGCAACTAATGGTATATTTCAAAAAATCACACATCCAAAAGGATTGGTACAATATTTATCCACTTCTTTTTTAATAGATTCAAATTTACGTTCTATATTAATATTACCAACAAATTTTAAAATTGATTTTAGGTCATCATGTTTCTTAACTAAAAAAATTATAGATATAGGTTATGTGTGTTCTGTTTGCTTATGTATCTTGAGTTTGATTCCAAAAAATCATAGGTGTCCCGTATGTGATTCTAAATTTGATGATAAGGTTATTGAAAAATTACTTAAAAAACCAGTTGTTGGCGTTAGTAATACCAATGGGAAAAAGAAACGAAAAATCAATTCAGTTATGTAAATGATAATTAAAATTAATATATAAATATTATTATTAGTATTGTACAACGTTACTGAATTTAAAATTTGACATATAAAAAAAAAAAATAAAAATAAAATAAAATAAAATAAAACAAAACACATCAATATAACCTTTATATCACTTCATCATAAACTATCAGCAGTAAACTAAAAACAATTAAAAAAAAATATTCAATAGTTTAAAAAAAAATAAAAAATAAAATTACAATCTAATTTAAAAGAAAAGACAGAGACAAAAAGAAAGAAAAATCAACGAAATTGTATATATCTATTCTTCCAATAACCTCTTTAAATGCATAATATAACACTATCAATTTCACTATATGAAATTGCTATTTTTTTACAATCATTACTCCAACTAATACAATTAATAAAGTTCTTCTTCTTTTGATCAGTTAAATGACTCAAATCAGGTTGATATTGTGAAATGGATTTGATATTTCCTATAAATTCATCATTCTCTGTACCATTACTATTATTACTTCCAATAAGATGATTACTATTATTGTCAATTTTTGATGATTTTTGTTGATTATGTCTTTGAATTCTTTCTGATTTCTTTTGGTACATTTTCTGTAAAGATTTTTCAGACACATCCCATATTGTTACAGTTCCATCTAAATCCCCTGTAGCATAATAATTTTCATCTGGGGATAATTCTCCAGTGAAAATAGGGGCCCCACCATCATTTATTGCATGGAACAATATGTTACCTGTATAAACGTTCCATATTCTTATTGAACCATCTAATGAGGAACTTAATAACATAATTTTAGTATCAGATATTAAACCATTTAACCATTGTATAGAAGTTATAGGCTGTGAATGACCATACAAGACTTGTGATGCGTTATAAGAATTTCCTCTCCAAATTCTAATGGTATTATCATCTGAACCAGATGCCAATAATTTAAAAGAATTAGAGTATTGTAAACAACTTATAGAATTTTGATGTCCTTGTAAAGTACCGATAGGTAAATCTTCACCAACTTGATAAATCATTATAGAAAATTTATTACCAGGTATCACGAATTTATTATTTTCAATAAAACATGAATCCAATATTAAAGTATCTTGGTCACTATCTATATGTTGTGTTGCGAGACCAGTGTTTATATCCCATATTATTGTCTTTGAGGATGAATCTGAAGTTAATAAATACTGTCCACTTTCATTCCATCTCATATTAATTATTGGTTGATGATGTAAAATCATAACATTTCTTAATTTACCGTCAGCAGACCATAATCTCAATTCACCATTTTCAGAACCTGATACTAATAACCCACCATTTGAAGACCAAGCCAAATTCGTTATATCTTGTTCAGTATTTTGGAAATTATTATTAGTGGTTGTATTTGAAGTATTATTATTGTTTTTCAAAAAATTTGAAGTTGTAGTATTTAATGGGTGTTCTAATTTTAAAGTACTCAAAGTTTTCAACGAATTGGCAACTGAGTCATCCAATACAGATATTACAGCTTTCGAATCCTTTTGCCCCCATGATATCACAGAAGAATGTTTTGGATTAAATTTATTTGTTTCAGAAGAAGGAAATGTTAAAGTCTTATTAAGTATAGTTGTAAAATCATTAGATTCGGGACTATCTTCTTTCTTTTCAATATCTTCAAATCCCACCCCACTATTCTGGCCACCTATTTTATCATTCTTATCTTTATCCCTTAATAATACAAAATCATTCAGATTATTTTCAATTTCATTTGATACCACTGGTGGATTAATTAATTTATCATTTTCTAAAGCTGTAAATAAATTAAACTTATTTTCTTCAGATAATATCTTTCCCTCATCATCAATCAAACTATCTTCCTGACAATATAATATACCTTTCTGCACCAAATTAACTAAACAACCCAAAGGAACTTTATCTTTGAAAACTTTATCCAATTTACTAAAATCCGAATATTCTTTATTCAATGAAAAAGCACTCAACTCTAGTCCTTGTTCCTGTAGATACCTCCATATGAGATAATTCACTTCATCACTTGTTATTGTCATAGCTGAGCATGTAAACAGCAACTTGTCCCATACACAAATATCTTCAATCAAGCAGTATTTCTAATAATAAATTTTTTAAAAAAATAAGTTAATATTTTTTCTGAATTCAATTATTATTATTAGTTTTAGTTTGAAGGTGGTTGGACTGAGCGAGCGAAATCCCAAAAAAAAAAAAAAAAAAAAAAAAAAAAAAAAAAAAATAAAAATGTGCGCAAATGAAAATTAATTGCGGACACAACTGTGCACATTTATAAAATCAAATGTGGTACGCGGTTTGATTTTATTTTGCGCTAGCATAATGCAAAACGTGTGCACGCAAGTGCGGGCAGTTTATTTTTATTTTTTTTTCCTTTTTTGTTTTTGTTAATTAAGCAGGTTTGTTTACATATGTTATTATATATATATATTTATTCTGAGAATTTAACCGCTGATTGAATGTGAAGGAAGGTGGGAAGAAGTTTTAAGGTTTGGGAAGGTTATGGGTTCTCAAAGTGAGAGGAGCATAATAGTGTTGTCTTCTCCTGTGTGCTGTAACAGCAATTGGAAGAATAAGCAGCCTGTATATTTGACTTTATCGAGTGAAGATGATAAAGAGAATAGTCATATTTCTTTGATAAGTTCTGAACAAAATATAGATAACAGCGGTATCAGTAGGAATAAGGAGAATGTGTTGGGAGACTTGTCGAATGTTATGGCAGATGATGAGGAAGACAGTTGTGGTGATGTTAAAGCAAGTCGGTTTAGGAGAAGAGCGGCGGTACCATTATCATCTGGGGATGATTTTATTGGGAATACAATTGTTAACCGCCCATTGAGTTCATCACCCATTAAGGAGAATATACAACCTTTGTTTGTTGAGCAATCGAATGATGGTATTTTTTCATCATCTCAGCCAACTCCAGTGGCGTATAATAGGAATGAAAATAAAAAAATTGATTTGGTTTCAAAATCAACATCTTTATTTAATCTTGATGATTTGAATTTAAAAAATAGTGACATTGTAGAAATTACCGATGAAGATATAATGATGGTTTCTTCTCCAAAATTACATAAGAAATGTTCTGATACTAAAAATAATAATAATTGTTTACATTCATCTTCTTTTATTTCAGATATTACAGATGTGGATTTATCAGCAAATTTGAGAAAAAAATCAAAAAGAAAATTAACAACAACTCCAACAAAGAGTGGGAATAATAATAAGAATAATAGTAACAACAATAATAACAAGGCGCATATTTTTTCATCTGATGATGATGGTAATGAAACTGCCGATATTGATATTGAACGAATACTTGGATTCCCTTCAAGAGAGAATTCAAATACGAATCCTGCCATTAAATTGAGCTCATTAAATCCAAAATCATCTTTAATTTCCTTTTCATTTCAAACTGAAATTGAGGCAAGAACTGCTTCAAGGTCAAAGACTTTACCTTCGAATAATTTGAAATCATCAAAATCATCAAAATCATCAAAAAAGATAACGAAAAGATCAAAATCAGAAGTGAAAAATCCTCCTCAACTTCCTCCTTCATTTCATTTGAAAAATATTATACCTACTTCAGAACAAGAAAAATGTCAACTCCTAGCATATGTCAAGGAATATAGATCAAAAGAATTGCAATTGGCAAACAAGATAAATAGAGTCAAAGAAGATTATTTATCAGAAATGATAATGGTTTTAGAAGATTCGTTATATGATGAATTTTCTATGGATAAAGAATTACGTAAAAAATTTAATTTATTACAATTGAAAAAAGAAACAAAATCGTTACCTTTAATTTCATTTCAAAGAAAGATGAAATCAATTTACTATAAGAAAGAGGATGTTTTTGTACCTTTAATTTTAGAAGGAGACATTGATTTTAGATTGGTTGATGAAAAGTTAATAATATTGTATTGTAAAGCACCATATTTATCAGAATTAATGTTTGGAAATGATGAAGAAAATAATTTAATGAAAATTGTGGAAACTTTAAGAAAAACTTATAAAGACAACATACTTATGATAATGATTGAAGGATATGAACAATTTTTAACTAAATTAAAAAATCAACAAAATAAAGAATATACAAATAAAATACGACAACAGATGATGCTTGATGAAGAACAAGAGACCTCTTCGAAGAGGAAAAATTCCAAAAAATCAAAAGACGACGATAATCCAATAATATCATCAATTTGTTTTGAAAAATATTTAGTCAATTTGACAATAGATCACCGTATTCATATATTTCCAACAAAATCAATCTTAGATTCAGTTGATTGGTTAATAAATTTATCATATACATTGGCAACATCGATTTATGACAAGTCTGAAAGGTTAAAAGAGTTATCTTCGATCGGTATAATTAGATCTGGTCAGGATAATAAAGATTGTTTTTTAAAATCGTTACAGCAATTGAAATTTATGACCCAGACACTGTCTACTAAAATTTATGAAAATGGTTTAACGACAATACCTGAATTATTTGAACGTTTTGAAAAAAATGGGAAATTGGGTAATGATCAAGACGGAAAGAAATTAGTTAGAGATACGCTTGAAACAAGTTTGAAAACTTTTTTCACTAGTGATAATCCAAATGATTTTTTAAATTGAAATTATTTATAAAAAAACAAAAAAAAAAAAAAAAAACAAACCCCATATAAATATTTTATCTTTTTGATTTAGATTCTGAATGTAACTTCTTCACGTATTGAACTTTTGAAAAAGACCTGTATTTTTTTTTTTAATATTTTATCTACATGTTAGTAAGGAAGAAAACCTTTGTAAAAAAAAAAAAAAAAACTTTTCTTTATTAAGATATTACTTGCTTTAAAACTTTGAAATCATCTTCATTTAAACGATCTTTGATCGGTTCCAAATTCTTTAAATTTTTCGTAAGGGAATCACACTCTTGGTCATTTAACTTGTAGTTACCACTAATCAATTCAGTTAAAATGTGAATAATCTTATCAAGTATTGAAATACTTTGATCAACGGTTAATAATTCAATCAATTCAAGAAGAATTTTTTTCTCTTGAATAATCTGTCTTTTTTCGCTGCTAACACCAGTTGATAATAAGGAAGAAAATAACGAGAGCATTCTTAACTTCAACTTGTCCGATAAAAGAGTAGGAGATGAAGCTATCAAATCCCAACCTTTTAAATCGTTAAATTTACCATATGCATCTTCATTATGTCTTAACAATGAAGATAACGCATAAAACGATTTTAATTTCACTTCTTCTGGTTCATCAGCATCTTTTGATATTTCTATCAAAGTCTTTAATCCATCTTCATATTTTAAAAAATCTTCCTGGGACTTTGTATTATTTTGAATCGCAGTACCTATACATGAACATGTTTGACTTTTAAACTCATCATTGCTACGTAACAATTCTATCAAAGGTTTCCAAAGTTTTAAATTCTCAATATTGTTAGCATTATCCAAATTCTCAATCAACATCTCAAAGTTCTCAAACGCAACCTCTTTACTCTTCAGCTCCAGTTCCTCATCCATAATTATCGCCATGCTCTGCTTCATCAATGTTGGATCATCAACTTTCCCACCAAATAACTGCGCAAGTAACTCAGGATCAGGAGTACCTATCTTCTTCTTGGCCTCCTCATCATTCGTAGAATTGGCCACAGACCACTTCAAAAGCTTTTCCATCTTCTTATATCGTTTATTGCTATTCCCTGTTGGAACTCTCAATCACAATAACCAAGATTATATTTAATATATATTCTTTATAATTAAATAAAACCTTCTGGAAAGTTTTCACCTTTTCATATGCTTCAACAGAAGGTCGTGCGCACCATACGAATCGAACAATGTTTCAACAACAACAACAACAACAACAACAACAATACAAATATATATATATATATATATATATATTTATGTGTGATTTAAGTGTTATTGGTGTTGTGGAATCAATTGAAGTTTGTGATGAGTGGTAATGTGCATTCGTCGCTTGATGAAGCGTCTGAGTTAATTTTTATCGTTGAGTCGGAATGGGCGAAATTGGATAAGCTGGAACCTAATCCATTAGAGATTGTTTTACCGCTATTGGATAATACATCTGTTGGTTTAGCTCATAAATATTCGAGTTTCCAAAATTTGCATTCTAAAATTTCACAGAACTTGTCTAGGTGTTTAAACGAAAATAAGGATTCATTTATCAATAGTTTGAATTATTATGATCAGGCATTATCTACTTTTAATGAATCTTATAATTTAATCAAGACAATAAAGAAAAATTTGATGGAGACAAATAATTCGATTATGGATAGTGATAATAAGATTTACCTTAGGGATATCAATAGTAATTCGTTGTTATATTCTCAATTGATAGATACTGTTGATGCAATTGAGTTTTTAAAACATTCTACTGAATCTTTAAGTGATTTAATATTAAATGAAAAAAATTATGTGAATGCAACTAATATTATTAAAAAATGTAAAGAATTAATTCTTATTTATGATTTGAATAATGTTAAATCATTGAAACCAACTATTACTTCGTTAAATGATCAAGAAAATTCTTTAGTTGAGATTATTATCGAAGAATTAAACAATATAATTTATTTGAATTTTAGTGCAGATTGTAATAATAGAGATGATACCATAAATGTTAATGGAAATCCTGATCTTATTGATGGGGATGATATCAGTTCCAAAATCATGTCCATAAATAGTAGCTTGGCAGATTTTTTAAATTATTTGGAGGATCAAGAAGATGATGATGATAAATTAAGTATTGATGAAGAATTAGTTATAACAGAACAAGAACAAAATAATAATAGTAATAGTACTAATTTTTTCAATAAGATTAAACTATTATTACTTGTCTTGTTAAAACTAAATATCTTGGATAAAGTACAAGAAATATTTGTATCGAGAACTAATAGAGAGTTAAACAAATTATTTAATCAAACAATAGATGATATTAAATTGAAAAATCCAAAAAGTTCCCAAAGTCAATTACAAAATAAGACAACAACAGAAATTTCAGATGAATTGGAATTCTTCCCTTCAAATAAAGAATCTGATATATTAACTGAGTTTTTCAACAACATTTTCAGTAAATGTCTTACTGTACTACAATATCATAGGTTAATTTATGAAATTTCCAATAAATATAATACTAATGGTCATGTGATTTATCCAATTGACAAAATATGGAAAATAATGACAGGTGAATTATATAATTTATTGTACAATTATCTTGTTGATGAAAATATGAAAAAAGATGTTTCAGATACTGCAAATAAAAATAACAAGACTAATAACGATAATGATAGTGTTATTAAAAGAACAAATAATGAAGTTAAAAAAAGTAAAAAATTGTTTGAATTCCAAAAAATAGAAGATTTAAACTCAGCTCATGATTTATCCCAATTAACAACCTATTTGCAAGAATGTTTCCCTAGTTTTTCAGTATCTTCAAAACAAAGTCCATCAATTTATTTAGCAAATAAGGAAGCTTTCACTAACTTGGAAATTTTAACTTCACCAAATTGTTTTAATATGAAATTTATTTTGAATCCTTTTTTACTATTTATCGAAGGTTCTAAAACCTGTATACCATTTTCTTCAAAATTATTGATCAATAGCAATGACTATGAAATTGATGGTAAAATTAAGACCCCAACAGAATTTTTTATTGACTTTATGAGAAATGTATTCTTGGCAAATTTTAACGACACTTTACTATATTACTATGATTCTATGGTTAACGATGAATTTCTAAATATTAATAGTCAATTGAGCTCCATAACTTCAAACAACACACAAACTAATGACTCTTCTTTCAATGAATTGGTTAATATAAATGGTAATATTTTTGTTTTCAAAAATTTTTTCAATTTCCAAAAGTTTTTGGTTGCTATATTGCAAGTCTTAAACACATCTACAATTTTTAAAAAAGAATATTTAAATTTGATCTTCCAGATTTTCCACATCTTTCAACTGAAAGTTTCCAACTACTATAAAGAGTTGATTTCAGAGGACAACGATGATATTGGAGAGAAATCGCAATTGGTAAAATGGCTTTCATCACCTGATATAACCGCAGTTTCACTAAAAATATTAACCGAAAACAAGTATGAGTTAATAGTCAAGGAAATTGGATTATTGATTGATGAATCATTGATAAGTAAGGTCAATTTGAGTGTTGATATCTTGAATTCAGAGACTTTTGGAAATTTAGCACAGTTGTTAGCTAGTGTGAGCTGGATACTAAGCTGGCTTCCAGATTTACGTAAAGTTGATAGTAGTAAGGAAACCAGCAATAACGATGTTTCAGAAGTTGATAAATTTAAAGACATGTGGGAATTGTCAGACATTGGATATGGTAGTTATCGTCTAAACCATAATACTCATAGTAAGATTAATGTTTCAATAATAATGCGCGATGAATACTTATCAAGATTTGATGCTTTTGTAAGATTTTTCCAAGATATGAACTTCAAAATTATTCTCATATTAAGATACAACTTAATTTTAAATTTAGTTTGTTATACCTTCAAATTTTTTAATAAGAATGATTTTACAAATGATGTACCGAACGAAAACGACATAAACATCAAAAAGTTGAATTCGATAATATTGAATTCTTTTAAAGTCTTGGTGCAAGAAAATGACCAAGGTAAACAGGCCAGAACCATTTTCCGAGGTTTATCAAAATATTTGGACAAGTTACTAATCTTGAACTCTTTTAACATAAAAACGTTGAATCAATTGGGTTTAAATAAGATTTTCAAAAACATTTTAATATTACAGCAACTGTTCAAAATTTTAAGCATTGATCTCCATGATGATGATGAAGTTTATGATCACGATCTGGACAATTATTTCTTCCAAGATTCATTGAAGTATTTCGAAAATTTCAAGATTACAGATAAGGGAATAATTGAACAGATACTGAGTAACAGGAATCAATTTACATTACTGGAAAATAAAAATATGGTCAGGTTAATATTCAGTGAAGAACTTGCGAGCCATAACACACTAACAATGACTTCAAACTCGACAAACAGTAACGGGTTAGGATTTGTCACTGGAAATGCTAATTCTAATAGCAATGGTCATCGTAAGACACCATCAGTCACTGCTGGAGCTGTAAAAAGATACCATGATGCTTTAAAGAAACTAGAAGATGCATATAAAAATAGGAAAAAGTAAAACTGACAGTATATTTTGTTATATTATAATTTTATGATTTTTATGACTACTTTTCGTTATCTTTAATATTTCTTTAATACTTAGTGTGTCTCGTCTCGTTCGCATCTAGTTTCGAGTTTTGCCTTAATTGAACAAAAGTTCGCTTATTTATCTTTTTCGGTAATGATAAATACCGCTGTAAAAGCTGCATAAAGATATGTCCAGTACAAATGAATCGGCAAAAAATACTGAAATCAATAGTTTTAAAGAAATAAGTAAATGGATCCTTTCAACCATGTACAGACTTTCAGAACTACTCAATTGTTGCTTCATTAATGACTTAGAAGGCTGTTTTTTTTTTGAAGATTGCGAAAAATGATTGAAGCGTTTCGTTTGAACGTGTTAAGATTTAAATCAAAATCTCAGATCTCATTTAGCAGAGTGGTAAACTCTTTTCAGAATACTAGAAGCTACCACTATAGTAAAAACGGAAATGACAACAGTAGTGGCAACAGCAATGGTAACAGCAATGGTAGCCAGTATAAATATCATGAATATTTCAGAATAACTGATAAGTATAGAATGAAAATCTCACTGTCGGTCGCAATTGGTGTTAATTACTATGTATTCAGTTCCTTTTCTTTAATTGAGAACCAGACTTTTCAAACTAAGTTGTTCACTCCAGAACAAGTTTCAAGACATAATAAAAAGGAAGATTGTTGGATAGTGATCGACAACAAAATTTATGATATCACTGAGTTTTTAGGAAACCATCCTGGAGGAGCATCTGTATTATTGAAGTATGCAGGCCGTGACGCAACTGAAATCTTTAGCAAGATTCATTCAATGGACGTAATCGCTAGAAGACTATCTACTAGTGATTGTATAGGTGAATTGGTCGGCAGTTTTCCTAAAGTTGAAGAAGAAGAAGAAACAGTAAAAGAATTTATTGGAACCCGGAACCTAGAAAATGGTGTTCCACCAATATCTCTGATTTTTAATCTTTCTGATTTTGAGTTTATTGCCAAAAAGGTTCTTCCAAAGACGGCTTATACTTATTATGCTACAGGATCCGATGATGAATTTACACTAAGAGAAAATCATCATGCTTACAGTAGGGTTTACTTTCGTCCCAAGATCTTGACAGATGTCACCAATGTCGATATTTCTACAAAATTTCTTGATACTGAGGTTCAAGTTCCAATTTATATTACTGCTTTCGCTGGTTCGAGAATGGCACATCCAGATGGGGAATTGAATTTGTTGAAAGCCGCAGAAAAGGAAGGTATTATTCATATGGTGCCATATCAGTTATCTTTCCCATTTACCGATTACATGAAAGAAGTTAAATCAGGTCAAGATCAATGGTGTCAGTTACATTTTTACTCAAGAGAAGAAATTGAAAACATAGGTGAGCAGCTTGCCAAGTATGAAAAGTACAAAACAGTCAAGGCTATTTGTATCAATGTAGATTTAGCATCATTGGGGAATAGAGAAAGAGACGACAAAGTTAGGTATGAATTTGATAAAGATGGTTCATTGGACGAATTTACCAGTGCTAGCGATAACAGACCTTGCTTGACTTGGACTGACATTGACAGGATTAAAAAATTGACCAATATTCCTATTATTTTGAAAGGTGTTCAAAGAGCAGAAGATGTTATCTTAGCTCTGGAACATGGTTTAAATGGTGTTATCTTATCAAATCATGGTGGAAGGCAGTTAGATTTCTCCAAGGCACCTCTTGAAGTTCTTTCCGAAGTTCATAGAGCCACCAAAGGCGGAATTTTGCTTCCTACTAATTTCAATATATTTATTGATGGAGGTATAAGGCGTGGAAGTGATATAATTAAAGCTTTATGTTTGGGAGCTACTGGGGTTGGCTTGGGCAGACCTTTTTTATTCAGTATCTCTGGTTATGGAGAAGAAGGAGCTATTAAAGTGATACAAATTTTGAAAAACGATATGATTAGAAGTATGAAGTTATTAGGTGTTTCCAAGATATCAGAATTGAATGCAGACTTGATAGATACAAATATGTTAACTTTTAGAAATAGACATGCTGATAAATTGTACGATCAAGTTTATGAGCAATTGCCCTTTCCAACATGCTAATAGGTGTAGAGAGAGATAGAGAGAGATTACTAGACATAGAAATTATTCATCTTTTGCTTTTATTCTTTTTTTTTATTTTTTATTTATCTTCAACTTCTGTTGAATAAATCAATAAAAAACTCATTTGCTGTTTTTTCTTTTCCTTTTTTACTTTTTCAATTTGTAGTCAGGCTCCACGGTCTGTCAGGACCGATATTATCATCAACGTCTTATATATTTTATATAAGACACAGTTGACCGTCGTGAGTTGTGGAAAAATCATCATTTACAAATTCAAAAAATAAAAAAAGAATCAAAAAACAAAAATTAAATCATCTTTTGTCACCAAAAAAAATCCTTTCTTTTTGATACTAAAAAGTTGAATAAAATAATAAACATCAGACTTGAAAAGGTTTCGTTTCATAGAAAATCTCAGACATATGCTTGTCATTTTAAATTTCAAATTCATCCTCTGTAAATAAAGAAAAAAAAGAAAGAAAAAAGAAAAAAAAAAAAAAGACATCTATATTGAATAAAATTAGTTAGTAAATGAATTCAAATTTTCATCATTATTATTGAGCTCTAGAGATAAAAAATTTGTGAAACCATATAGAGAGGAATAATAAGTTTCAGATAGGCATGAATGGTTATTGTAAAGAATGTATCCTTCATATAAAATCGGACTCGTCATCTATTTGGATCATCTTCAAGTGTATAATTCCTCTTTCGTTTTATAAATTCTTCTCTTCTTTGAGCCCAATAAACACACTGATACTTACGAGTTATTCATTTTTGATATCAAAAATAACATTATTTTATGATACCAAAAAAAAAAGAACCACAAAATAAAGAAAGAGAAAAGAAATAAAGCAAAAAAGAAAAAAAGGTAAAATAAATCAGTCACGGCGAGTTTCTGAGGCTCGCCTTTAATGCATTGTCACTCATCAAATTATTCAGTGCCCAGTGCAATGTTTCCTCATATTTTAAATAAAATCAAAAAAAAAAAAAGAAAAACAAGAGTAAAAATAGCAATAATAAACTGTGAATTATAAGTTAGTACAATTTAGCCTTTTTAAATATATCAAGGTTCTATGTTAGCAAAAAAAGAAGAAAATTGATTCTGTTGAATAGTTATCATTAATAATCAGTCTTGGTGCAAAAACTTATCAACATCTGAAATTCAGCCAGTAATTCCAGCTTTGTTTTTGTAAAATCATCACTGTAAATGATAAATATAAAATATGAATTCAACTTTTGTTGTTTGCTAACAAAATAACTAAAGAATAAATAAATAAATAAAAAAAAAAAAAAAAAAAAAAACATACCAATTATTACCATAACTCAGAACTCTGAATTAAACTCTCCTATCATTAAAAGACTTATTACTTATTAGAATTTTCAGCTTTAAAGAAAGAAATAAAATAAAATAAAATAAATAAAAATAAAAAAAAATTAACGGATATTACTATATCATCGATAATATATTTTCAACTTCAGCGATTAATGTTCAGATCATTTTAAAATGTCATAAACTCTAGTTTGTAATTTATTAATTGAAGTCATCAGCAGTCTAACAATATATTATTTCTGACAATATATCTAGAACTAACTTACATATTAAATTAATACAAAACAAAAATTTAAATCGTTTATTATATTTATAAAGATGATATTTCCAATTAACCAACCTTTTATACCTCTTTTGGTGAAAAATTTTTTTTCACCAAAAAAAAAAAATTAGAAAAAATTGAAAAAAAAAAAAAAAAAAATTTCAATTTACCCTCTTTTAAATGCTATTTTAAGAGGAAGCGGCAATAGCAGCGGCAGCAGCAGCAACTTGTTTGTGTTCTTTTTTCAAGTCTTTGAGTGTGACGACTGCTCTATGGCCATTGATATTGGTAAGTAACCACCTATCGTCATCTTCTTCGATAACATTGAGTGTATTTTCTACTATTAGGTATAAATCTTGAATTTCTTTTCTTTGGGCTGCGTTGAGAGTGGTAAGGTCAGAATTGATATAAAATCTATTGATGTATTGATATAATGCTTGACTAGCACCTCTATAATCATCATTGTTTAATCTCCATGAGTATAAGATTTTGTGATATTTCAATGATCGTTTTTGAATTGATTCTTCTTCTGTTAAATTTGATAAAATAGTATCCATGGCAAAAATTAATCCCTTACTTGTAAATAAATTTTTGAAACTAACAATTAAATTTATTTTATTTTTTTCTAATAAAGTTAATACCAATAGATTTAATGATTTTTCAACTAAATTCATTGCTTTAAAATTGTTAAGAGCAGTAATTGAATTCTCATAATTATTCAACGATAAGGAAATTTGAAAAAAATTCCAGTAAACAATATCATTATATTTTGTAATATTATCTCCAATTAATTCATCAATTGTTAATTTTGTTAATTTAAAAGATTGGTTTAAAGAGTTTGGAACTTCTTTAAAAAAATTCACCAATAAAAGATAATATTTGATTTTAGATTCAGCATCAAATAAGATTAAAAATCTAGAAATATCTGATAAATTTTTCAAATCTTGTTTTCCCAATTGATAATTTATAATATTATCACAATTTGATACAAATAATTCATATGCTATTTCTTGATTATTACTATTTAAAAAGACTAAACCTTTTAAAAAATTATCAATAACATTGTCTTTTAAATAATCAATTATTTTTTTCTTAACAATTAATTCCGAATGTTTTAAAGATATTAAAGATGAAATCAATGATTGAAGTAAAAAATCAGTCTGAACAACTCTGTTTACTATTAATTGATTTAATTTGTTTAATGAATTACCATTGAGGTTAAATCCACTATAATTAAATTCTTTATTAATGATTTTTAAAAAAAATGATGATGAATCTATATTAATGTTTAAAATTACATCAATATGTTTTAATTTTTTAAAAATATGATTCAAATCTTGGAAAATTTTTAAAATTTTATCATTTGAATTAAGAATTAATAATACAATGCATGTGTTAATTAAAATTGCTTCATCCACTAATAATTTTGATTTAAAAGTATTTATAAAAAATTCAGAACCTAAATTTCCAAATTTTTCATTTATTGGAATGAATTGTTCTTCAGAATAATTTGTAAAATAATTTACTATAAATTCCAAAATTTCAATTAAATTTGGAATTAAATTCAAATTTATTAATAGTTGATTAACTATTTCTTCAGTTAAATATTTGGATAATAAATTATCAAATATAAAAACCATTTTTGATTCCACATCATCATCTTTAATTTGTAAAAGTTGTCTTTTAAATTCATAAATAGTTATACTATTAAAATTCAATCCAAATCCATTAATTACATCAAGATATCTTGAAAGTTTTTCTTCATCTTTATTATAAATCGAATTTTCAATTAAATCACATGGTTTATATATCGAATAATGTAAATTTTTCAAAACTAAAACCAAATTTTTTTTCAAATCATAATCTATTGCAATAGGTTCAAGGCATTGTTTCAATAATTCTTTACATGATCCATCAAATCGCAGCCATTGATTTTTTAACCGTTTAAAATTATTAGTGTCGTCATCTTTAGCTGCAAAATTATTTATAGCTAATATTCTTTGTTGAAGTGATAATTTTAATTCAGGGTGATAATCATAATATGATTCAAAAATTGATGAGATTGTTTCCAAGATTGATTTATTGTAAATTCTCAATACTTTATCTATATAATAAGTATTGATTGAATCTTTTGAATTTAAATATTTTTCCCAAAGTGGGAATTCATCATCTCTATCTATTACATGCTGATTTTGATGTTGTTGTTGTTGTGAAAATTGTTGTTGCAGCAAATGTTGTTCTATCAAAGTATACCATTCATAATTAAAAGTATCTAATTGTAACTTATTCATTTGAATTTTTTTAAAATAATTTGATTTTGACATTAAAAAAATTTTTAAAAAATTTTTACCATCTTTATAAATTTTTAAAGATTGTATTACCCAATTTAATTTTTTATTTTGATCAATTGGTAAATCAATAATTTTTAACATTTTAATTGTTAATTCATAATCATTTTTTTTATTTTCAATTATTTGTAAAATATTTAATTTTGAATGATTAGCTATGATTATAAATTTATCATGATCAATAAATTCAATCAGATTTGATAAATTTAAACTTAAAAAATCATTGTTATTATTATTATTATTTTCAATTCCATCATTAGTTATTATTTTTTCTAAATTTTTTTCAAATACAATTGTATGATTTAATAATGACCAAATTCTTAAAATTTTATTAATTGATAAAGTTACAAGATAAATCTTGTTAAAAATTTTCATATCTAATATTGTATTAATATTAATATTATCAATTAAATCTTGATTTTTCCCCTTATTTAAGAAAAACAATTTTTTAGCTAAATTATTAAAATATGAAGAATCATTAAAATTTAAAGCACCAATTGAACTAAACATTGATTCTCTTTTAAATTCTAATAATCCACCATCTATTAAAGGAACAATAATCAAATTTTCACTTAATGAATGAATTGAAAAAGCATTTCTTAATTCAAAAGAATAAGGAACATCATAATGACACCATTTTTCAATTGGAACCAAATTTTTTTCATTACCAATACCATTTTCTGATTTTTTAATAAAATCTTCTATATGGAAATAAAGAGATATAAGTAATCCATTTAAAGTTAATAAATCAATTATAATACCATCTTTTTTAACAAAAACCGATAAACAATTTTCATTATATACAGTATCTGGTAATTTTAAATGGAAATTGTTTAATGTAAAATTTAAATGATTATTGAAAAGTAATGGAGTTAAAACTAATGTTGTACAATCATTTAATAATTTTAAACAAACTCGATCAATCAACCAACTTGAAGTTTCCAGTCCATTAATTTCATCGTAATCTGAAAAATCCACAAAGCGCCCAGTCTTTGTTAACTCATTTTCAAATTTAAAACGTGCATGTTCTCTACTTGTATCTTTACCGCCATCATCTTCATTATTAATTTCTACCTTGTTATAAATAGGCAAATTTATCCAAACATCTTCAACTTCAGTTCCCAAAGCGTCATTGTTTATCACAACTTCCGAAAACGCTGCTGTCATCATAGACTCAATCTCTCTCTCTCTCTCTCTCTCTCTATGTATGTATATATCAATTCCCCAGTTACAACACACACACACACACACACACACTTTTATTTATATATATAGATAATTTTGTTTTACAAAAAAAAATTTTGAAACTAGAATTATTCAAGAGCCTAAAACGAAAACAAAAAAAAAAAAAAAAAAAATCAACATAAAAAGTAGTGTTTTAATTACTAAAAGTTACAAATTTTCAAAAAGTAGTGTTTGGAAATTCTAGTGTATCCAAAAGAGGAAATATGATAGAAGTTGAGATAACAGGGGCTGTATCGTTTTTTTTTTTGCTTCTTTTTTTCGTCTCCCGTTTTTGGCAGATGAAAAGTGCAAATTCGATGGAGTTATAATTAAAAGAAGAGCAAAGACGTTATTGGGTCATGATATGGACCAAATGGGTCACTGGATGTTGCTCAATAAGAGAAAGAAAGAAGGTCGAAGCTAAGTGTTTAAACTGAAATTTAAAGAAACTCAGGGTCCCTTGAATGGTACTCACCATTGAAAGGATCTAAATCTTTATTTTAATCGGGTAGCAAGCGGGCTTTTTTTTTCAGATCTATCCTTTCGCTATATAGCTACTAAAAAATAAAGTTGGTTTCTGCCGATATATGTAAGACTCATATTAGGATAATTGAGTACTTGCTTACCGCCATATTATATATATATATATATATATATATATATATGTATATCTTTTATATTATCTTTGTAAATTTGGAAAAAAAATATATATATATATATATATAGAGTTATGGATTTGGAAACAATGAAGTCATGGTGTCAATTACTATACAATTTATAAAAAAATTTATAAGTTGCAGACAAGGTATTTTTTTGGCCTTATTATCTCAATTTTTTGGTTCTTTAATGGTTCTTATTTGCAAATTAATAGAGCAAGATAAAGATTTTAAAGAGCCAATAAATCCTTTCCAAATTATTGCTGTTAGAATGGTTTTAACTGTTGTTTGCTGCCATGTATATGTGACATTTATTGAGCATAGAAAAATCATGCATTATCCCTTTGGTCCTCGTGAAATTAGAAATCTTTTAATATACAGAAGTATATCTGGATTTATTGGTTTATATTCTTTATATTATTCTTTGCAATATATTAGTTTAAGTACTTCGACTGTTATTAATTTCTTGGCACCAGTGGTAACAGTTTGGCTGGCATGTGTTTATCTTGGAGAACGTTATACTTTATATGAAGCTTTTGGAGGGTTATGTTCAATTGTTGGTATGACTTTAGTTATTAGGCCTAGTTTTTTATTTCCTCACAGTATAATCACCACTAATACCACTACTATGGATACTAATATTGAGGGGAAAAATCAAGTAGAATCTAATGATTCTCACAAGAGATTTATAGGGATTGTGGCTTCCTTTTGTGGTGTATTATCTAATAGTTTAAATAGTATTTTACAAAGAAGTATAGGTGATAAATGTCATCCTATAATCTCTGTTCAATATTTTTCTACTTTTTCTGCAATTTTTTCCACTATAGCATTATGTATTGCTCTGAGCAGTACAAAATTTTCCATGACTCCTTTCCAAATGATGACAACTTTAAGACAATGGTTATTATTTATTGGTATAGGATTTGCAGGTTTTAGCGTTCAATTTTGTTGGTCATGGGCAATTAGTAAAGAAGAAGCAGGAAGATTAGTACTTCTTACATATTTCCAAATTGCATATTCCATCTTTTGGGAATTTGTTATTTGGGGTTATTTACCATCTTTATTGACTTGGTTAGGATTCTTAATTATAATTCTGTCTGCACTCTTGATCATATACTTGAAACCACAAGACTCAATGTCAGAAGAAGAAATCACAAGTCTGGGTATTCTGTTGGAACCTAGTAATAGTACCATCAACAGCACAAGTAGCAGTTTTAACGATGATAGTACCGACTATGAATTGGAAGTTTTCCACATGCATGAAGATGCAGCAGAAGAAAAGGAAAAAGTTTAACCAAAAAAAAAAAACAAAAACTAAACCCCAATTTTCAATCTTTTAATCATTATTTTATAAAATATTTAATCTCTTAATTTATAATCTAATAGTGTCTTTTTGCAAAACCAAAACCAAAACCTAAAATAAAAAAATAAATTTAGTCAATAATTTAATTGTAACTAACTAACCAATGTATAATAAATTAATAACCTCTGAATCTGGAAAAACCAAAAAAAAAAGTAAAAAAAATAATTTCCTGTTAAGGGAAAACTTGGGATCACCGGTTTAATATTTCCTCCCGGTGGCCAAGTTGGCTAAGGCGCGAGACTGTAATTGTTCTCACCTTCAACAATTCAAAATTGAGGGTAAAATAGTAATCTTGAGATCGGGTGTTCGATTCACCCCCGGGAGAATTTTTTTTTATTTTTTCTTTTCTATTAATTTTTATGTAATTTTTTTCAAAGGTATTTTTATTTTTATTACTAGATAGATAGATATATTCTATATAAAAGATAATTTGGGACGTACGGACAAGAATGTCAGAAGGTTCCAAGCAATTGTCGCTTAGTCAAAAGTTTGACAGTATAGTTAACGAATCTGTGAAGTTGGTGAATGATTCTTCTATAAGAAAAGATTCTGATGAATATGAGTCTAAATCAACGGAGATGGTTGAAAAATTGATTGGGTTAAAAAATAAGATTAGGCAATTATCGTTATTTAGTGATAATGAAGATTTAGAAGAAATTTCAACTGGTGATTTAAAGTATTTATCTATTGATTATCATTTAGCCGTTTTCTTGGAGAATAATGGGAATGGAATAGAAGATAGAATGAAAAAATTAAAATTATCTAGAAATTTGTACCTTCAATTTTTGTACAATTTAGAAAATTATAATATTTTAAATAAGACTCAAAAATCAAAATTAGATAATTTTAAATCTTCATATGAACCAAAATTATCAGAGTTAAAATCTAATGATCCTGTTTTACTTAGAAAAGAAAAATTGGATAATTTTAAATTAGAAAAAGAATTAAATGAAAAATTAAAGATATTAAATTCTGGAAATTTTTTAGAATCTTTAGATGATGAAGTTATAAGATCCATATATGTGGACCAAGCCAAATTTTTTTCCTTGAATGCTTTTAAGAGTTTAGAACTTATAACTATGGAATTAGATTTATTATCCAATGCACCACCACCACAACAACCAAAAATTGAAGAACTTAATTCTCTTGATAAGAAGGATATTAGAGAGAAACCTTCAAGTAAAAATGATTTTTTATATACGGATAAATTAGAAACTTTAACTTCACCTTTACTTTCCAAAACAGGTAAGATTTTAAAGCCATTTGTATTGGTTAGTGATAGGAATAAAATTGCTCAAAAGACTTTTGGTACGGGACAAGTACTTCCAAGTATGAGTGTTGAAGAATATTTGGAACAAGAATTACAAAATGGAGGAATGGTTCAAAATAGTAATTCACAGGGAAATAATCAACAAGAAAATGATGATGAAGAAGATGAGGATAATCCATTGGTGGCTGATCGTGAAACTTATAAACTGAGAGAATGGGATGAATTTAAAGAAACACATGCTAAAGGAAGTGGTAATACTATTAATAGAGGATAATTATGGGAACTTTAATAATGGTATATATTATAGCAATACAACGACAGTTTAAATAACAAAAGAAATATAAGAAAGAAAGCTGATAGTGATAAAAATTTTTTTTTTTTTGTTTTAAAAAAAGGAGAAACGGTGATTGGCAAAAGAGTTAGGAATATCAGTAAAAGCACATACATGGTAATATGAAAAGAAAAGAAGAAAATAAGAAAAAAAAAAAAAACAAATATGAGAATATATATATATATATATATATAAATTAGCCTAATACACATAGTCGGAAAACAACAACAATAACAAAAGTGAAGAATCATGGGGAAAAAAAAAAAATGGTGGCTACTAAACAGATTTTGAGTTTATACTTTTATATTTATAATAGTTATAATAATATAATAATTTCTGTCTTCTTCTTCTTTTTTTATATTTCATTTATTTATTTAATATTTTATTTGGTTCATATGATCAAACAACATCGTTGAAAGCAGTTTCAATTGGTTTATCCATTATAGCTGCATGACCCAACACAATAATACTGCTTACACTGATCAACCAAAAAATTGTAGCAATTGGAGAACTAATAAATAATACAGGTAAACCAATGAATGCAACTCCAGTATATAATTGTGATTGGTTTAACCTTACAAAACCTAAATTTAAATCATTACCATTTAATTTAGATATACCATAACAACTTGATATAACGAAAACTACATCAAATAATAACCAAAAATTGGTAAATAATGAATACAAGAGTAAAACCAATAAAATCAATAAATAGTTTGAACTAAAATAATTGAGATTAAACAGTATCCGCTGTTGAACATCATTTGCTGACCTTGGTCTTGAAATTCTCTTGATATCTAAAAAATCTTGAGGTGGTTTTAACTTATGTAATCTAGATTGAAGATTTGAAATATTATCAGCCTACCAACCGCCAAAACAAAAACAAAAAAAAAAAAAAAAATTAATCTATAGTTAGTAAAAGCAAAAAGAAAAAAAAGAAAAAAAAAGTTCAATTGTGAATCCTTTATTCAAGTGTTATTAAAAGTACATACTCGCAAACTGTTAAAGTTGAAGTTTGAACTAAAAGATGAAAACTGCGCAGGAACAAACGATGCCATCTTTGGTTAAATTTTTTTTTTTATTCTTTTTATTATGATCAATTTTTTGCTTTTTTTTTCTTTTTGAAAGTTTTCCAAAAATCACAAATCGCGTCTTTCTAACCAATAAACTGTCTTAACAACTTCTCTTTACCTAGATATAGCTATAAATATCACCGTTATTTTTTTTTTAAAAACTATTATTTATTGTATATTATTATTATAATATTATTGATTTTATCAACTTTACTTTTAATGTCCAATTATGAGGTTGTTTTTAGGCGTCATTTACACGACCACAATTTTATTAGAGAAATTTTTAAAACTACAACGACGACGACAACGACGACGATAACGACGGTAACAATAATGATAATGATAATGATAATGATAACAAGTATATCTATATCTATAAGGGCTAAACTAGCAGTATATTTATCTCCATATAAGCACTGGTTAATTATTTATTTATTTCTTATTTTCTTTTCTTTTCTCTTAGGAATCACCAGTTCGTCTAGAATTACAAGCAACAATCTTAAACTTATCAACATTCACCGTCTGAGAAGAATCCAATTTAACATTGACATCTTTTATAAGAAATGTCCAAACATCATCACAGAACCTATAGGTGTGTAAATGTCCTTTAAAAGTCAACTTTGATTTAGCTTTATCTCTAAGGTTGTCGGAAACGGCTTTATCAAACTATTTCTCTCTCAAAGAAAACAAAAAAAGATAAGATGGCGAGATGACTGTTAGTTGCTGATTAATCATTTCAAAATAATACAATTTTTATAAATTATTATTTTTCAACTTACGTTTGCCAATACCCTCATTGCCAACTGTGGTTGGATTCTTTGGTCTCTATTTCAAATTTATTTTTGTTAGCAGAAAAAACTCAAATCAAATAAAATCTATGAATATAAATTTATTATACTTACAATATCAATGTATCTAAAGCATCCATAAGCGTTGTACCAGCACTATTTTATTTTAAAAAAATAAATACCCATTGTTAGTATATCAATCAATTTATAAAGAATTATAAAATTATAATTTATCATTCACTTACTTGCTTCTCCTATAGAGTTCATAATAACCTGGTCCATTCATCTTGATGGTAAAATTATTTAAAAATTTTATTAATTAATTTTTTAAATAATAAATTTAATCAATTAATTGGTATAAATAAAGGAAAAATTTATTTTTTTGAAAAATTTAAAATAAATTATTAATAATAATAATAATAATACCGTAATAATACCATATAATAATTATAATTAAATATTGGTTGGGTGTTAGTAGAGATGTCATCGACTATATTTTATAGGTTTAAATGTCAAAAGGAATTATCCAAGATATTTTTTGATGGTACAGGTATAACGGTATTTGATTTAAAAAGAGAAATTATTAATGTTAATAAACTTGGTGTTGGAACCGATTTTGACCTTAGATTATATAATCCTGATACTGAAGAAGAATATGATGATGATACACAAATTATTTCAAGATCGTCTGTGGTGATTGCTAGGAGATCTCCTCCACAAAGACATGGTAAGGGGAATGCTTCAAGGTATGTGACAGGTAAACCTCGTATCTTGAGAAATAATAATAATATTAGTAATATTCAACAACAACAGCAACAACAACAACAACAACAATTACAATTACAAATGCAACAACAATTACCAATAGTTTCTACATCTAATAATGTAGATCAATCGGGAGTAAATGAAGATGATAAGATTCAAAATTTTTTTTCACAACAAGATGTAGCTTGGAAAAATGAACAAGAAGTATTACAAAATCAAGAAGTTTATCATTTCCAGCGATCAAATAATAATAACAATAATAAACAAGAAGATGCTCCTCCTCCTGGTTATATATGTTATAGATGTGGAGCTAAAGATCATTGGATTAAAAATTGTCCAACAAATAATGATCCAAATTGGGAAGGAAAAAGAATTAAAAGAACTACAGGTATTCCAAAATCTTATTTAAAAACAATTGAAAGACCTTCTGAATTAAGTAATGAAGATTCAGCAAATTTAAATTATATGGTTACTGAAGATGGTAAATATGTTGTAGCATTGGCTGATAAAAAATCATGGGAAAATTATCAAAAAAAATCTCAATTATCAACTAAATTATTATATAATTCTGATACTATTAAAGACTCTTCTTTATTAGACCCAATTACTCATACTTTATTTGATAATCCAGTTGATACTCCTTGTTGTCACACAACATATTCAAGATTGTCTATAGAAAATTCATTGTTAGATACAGATTTTAAATGTCCAAACTGTGGGAAAGAAGATATTTTATTAGATAGCTTGGTGGAAAATAAAGAAGTTAATGACAAAGTAGATAATTTCTTAGAAGAACAAAATAAAAAGATACAATCTACTGATGGTACAGTACTGCCAGGGGCTGCTGCTACAGCTATAGCAAATGCTGCTGCTGCCTCTGGTGCAAAGAACGATAAGAAAAGAGTCGCGGAGGACGCTGAAGATACAGGTCTGTTATTGGATAGTAAGAGACCAAAGATAGCATTACCTCCGGGTTTACCAGCAAGACCAGATTGGTAAGGAATGTACAGTATTTGTATAGCAAAATAAAAGTTTAAAAGTCATATTAT
Organism: Pachysolen tannophilus NRRL Y-2460; assembly: GCA_001661245.1. Classification (NCBI taxonomy): domain Eukaryota; kingdom Fungi; phylum Ascomycota; class Pichiomycetes; order Alaninales; family Pachysolenaceae; genus Pachysolen; species Pachysolen tannophilus. Next base: position 2,353,600 of record KV454011.1, read on the forward strand.
TTTTTTTTCATTGTATGTTACTTTTTAAAATTAGAGCAAAAAGCAAAAAAAAGAAAATGGAAACCCCATTTAAGCACCATTTCCATCTGAATAACTAATGACAGCCCATTTACCACTAGAACACCACAATTCACCTACTTCATTACCTAAACTTCTCCAATACTCGCACAATTCTTCGTTTTTACCCTTTGGTAATCCACAACAAACATCAGCTTTACATGTTCTCAATGCAAATAATTTTAAACCACTTTTATTCAAGCCATCAATAGCAACTGTAAATGGAGTACTTCTATCCCATTGTCTATCACCTGTGAGTTTTCTATAATTTAAATCACCTTTGATGATAACCAAATCTGAATGTAATAATTCTTTATGGATCAAATTCCCACCATATTTTGTTTCTAAAGGTGAAATATTCCAATAATCTAAATCCAATGTCCAAAATTCAGATTCTTTTAGAATTATTTTACCATTTTTCAAATGAGTTGATATTTCAGAAACCAAGAAATCCAAATCAATACGATGTTCAGGAAACCATTCAAGATTTTGCAAATCTGATAATAAAAGATGTACATCTTTAATCATGGTATCACTTACCATCCAAGGTCTGGTCTTACAATGGAAAACCACAGTATTAACCATTCCAGTATCTAACAAGAATAATGACAATATCAAATCAGTATAATTTTCAAAACCTGCATTATCCAATACAAAATCTACTCTTTTTTGATCATTTTTTTGAATGGATAACAATTGTTGCCAGGCTTGATCCAAATCGTTCGCCAAGATATTTTTTTCTGATTTTTTCCTCAGTTCTGCACCTTGTACAGATTTAATATCTTCTAAAGTAGCATTTGCTAATAAGGATAAATCAGTAGCATTCCCCCATAGACAAATATCAACAAATTCTCTAAATAATAATTCCAAACTATCAAGATTTGGTTTTCGGGCATCGAGTTGTTTTTTAAATTCTCTATATTGAATAGCCAATTCATAAATTCCAAAAGTTGATGACTTAAAAGTTTCTCTTTTCAAATTTTCAAAAACATCAAAATCACTCCAATGAGATTGTTTAAGAAAGAAAAGATTTATTAATCTATAGAGATAACATTCTAAATATAACCATGGCCCAGTAAGCCAAGTTATTTCAGATTCTGGTAATTTTTGTAAAGTTTCATCGTAAGAATTCAAACTTGGAACATTAGGTTCATTAAAAGGTTCAATTTTGGCATCATTTATAAGTTTTTGCTTTAAATCTTTCAACTGAGCAACAATTATCTTACCTTGTTCCTTTGCTTCTTTAGAATTGAATTTGTTTAACTCAGAGGTAACATCATCCACAGCATTTTGAACAATTACAGGCCATCTTTCTTGGCAAGTTTTGAAAGCGAACGATGTTGGGTCGTTATTATAATAGTGTTTTGGAACTAAGTAAATAATTAGTAACAAGTTTTAAATCTTTATTATCCAACTCAAAAGTAAAAAAAAAAAAAAACTCACCTTTAATTGACATCTCAATATACAAACAAATAAATAATTGATAGTATTAGAAATAGTCATTCAACTATTCAATTCATAAAAACATCGTCGTCGTGGTATTTAAGTACTTTTCATCTCCGCTTTTGGAAGGTGTCTGGTAGTAGTGTGTCTCCTGATTGAAGAGACAAAATTCCGGGCGACTGAAAAGTCCAGATAAGAGAGAGATTGAGACCTTTGATATATCTATTACTATTGACCGGAAATTTAATTTTTTCTTTAAATTGAATTAAAAATTGACAGATTTTTCTTGCTTAATTAAGAGAGACAACCAAAAAAAGAGTAAAAAATTATATTATATTGTGTGATTTCAATTAATGGAATAAGTTTTTTCCGAATTTCCATATTTTTTAATAATTAAAACTAAAGAAACTGAAATTCAGAAAATCTTTTATCTGTGTTTGTTGGACTTTAGCCATTTCCGTTTTTTTTTTTGTTATCCCTTCCCCTATTTTGCGCTTTCCATCGGGTTAGAAGAAAGTCAGAAGATCAGAACGAATCGAATTTTTATTTTATTTTATTTCACTTCTGATCCCGGGAAAACTAATTGATGATATTGTTTTTCAGAACACAAACAATACAATGTTATAAGAAAAAAAAAAACAAGAGACAAAGTAGAAGGTAATCTAATTTTTTTATTGTTGTAGAATCCTTTCTCAAAAGGATACTACTTACTACTTTACTTAAACACTTTTAACCTTATAACACAAAAAAGAGTAAAGGGGTTTCGGAAAAACTTTAATACTTTCTATTACTTTGTTTTCGGAACGAGTGCAAGGTCGGTCGGTAATCAATTTTCAATTTGAAAATCTAAGATAGACACCGCAGATTTTTTTTTTTTTTTTAAATAAAATAAAACGTTTAATATAATTAAAAAAAAGTAGAATTTGAACAACTCAGTTAACTCAGTTGATGCATACATCTTTCTATTAAACTGCAGTTCAATAGTAGAAATTATCAGCTAACACTGCAACCGCAAGAGAAATTACAGAAACTAAAAAAAAAAGAAAAATATAGAAGCTATTAGGACCTCGTGACACGCAGTAGTGTACGCGCAACTCAAAAATATATATAAATATATATATTTATTTTCATATAAAGAGTGGTGAGGTGTAAGTGTTCTCCGGGACCACCAAACGATTTTGGAAAAACCCCATCAGGATACAGTCAAAATATATTTATTATATATAAAGCAATAATTTAAGTTATTTTCTTATTTCAAATTATTTTTTTTTTTTATTTTCTTTATAATTAATTAATTAATTCTTAATTTTTTATTTTTTATAATAATAATTCATTTATTTTTATAATTAGTTTACTATAATCAATTCTATAATACACAATGGCTCTTACTGATGTTTTAAAGAGAAAGACAGGTGTCATAGTTGGTGACGATGTCAAAAATTTATTTTTATATGCTCAAGAAAAGGGCTTTGCCATTCCGGCCATTAATGTTACTTCATCTTCAACTGCTGTTGCAGCATTAGAAGCTGCTAGAGACCACAAGGCACCAATTATTCTTCAAGTTTCCAATGGTGGTGCTGCTTACTTTGCCGGTAAAGGTATTGACAATAAGCAACAACATGGTTCAATTGGTGGTGCCATTGCTGCTGCTCACTATATTAGATCAGTTGCTCCACTTTATGGTATTCCAGTTGTTTTACATTCTGATCATTGTGCCAAGAAATTATTGCCATGGTTTGATGGTATGTTAGAAGCTGATGAAGCTTATTATAAATTACATAAGGAACCATTATTTTCATCTCATATGTTGGATTTATCTGAAGAAACAGATGATGAGAATATTGCTACATGTGTTAAATATTTCGAAAGAATGACCAAGATGGACCAATGGTTAGAAATGGAAATTGGTATCACTGGTGGTGAAGAAGATGGTGTTAACAATGAACATGTTCAAAAAGAATCATTGTATACTTTACCACAAACTGTCTTCAATGTTTATAAAGCATTGCTGCCAATCTCACCAAATTTCTCCATTGCTGCTGCTTTTGGTAATGTTCACGGTGTTTACAAACCAGGAAATGTTGTCTTGAAACCATCTATCTTGGGTGAACATCAACAATATGCTAGAGAACAATTGGGTACAAGTGCTAAACATCCAATATTTTTAGTTTTCCATGGTGGTTCAGGTTCTTCTCAAGAAGAATATGATATTGCCATTAAGAATGGTGTTGTTAAAGTCAACTTGGATACCGATTGTCAATTTGCATACTTGAAAGGTATTAGAGATTATGTCTTGAATAAAAAAGATTACATCATGACAATGGTTGGTAACCCAGATGGAAAAGATAAGCCAAACAAGAAATTCTTTGATCCTCGTGTCTGGGTTAGAGAAGGTGAAAAGACCATGACTGCCAGAATCGTGGAAGCATTACACGTTTTCCACACAGAAAACCAAGTTTAAAAAAAATCTTTTATATAAAGAAGAAGAAAAAAAAATCCTATCTTATAATAATGAAATGATGTATGATGTTTGTATATGATGGTGTAAAATGTGGTGTGGGATGTAACTTGAAATTATTGATGCGAAGAAGGAAGGTGTAAAGTAGGTGCAGGATGTAATGCAGGGTGTTTCCATTTTAGTTTCATCTCTCGAATTATCACACCACTAGTGGTGTGAGGTGAGATACGAGGTGCAGGATGTGGTGTATGTGGTGTAGTGTGTACTTTTGATTTTTTTTGTTTTGTTTTGTTTTGTTTTCCCTTTTTCTGGTTTCGCACTTACCCTGATTTTCCGAACTCTTTTTCCGAACTTTTTTTCTTTTTTTTTTTCAGCAATTTTTTTGAGTTTTGTCAGACGACTTTTTTATATTTTTCGAAAATTTTTTTTTTTTTTTTTTTTTTTTAAACCAA
>KV454011.1:2358559-2468571 GCA_001661245.1 Pachysolen tannophilus NRRL Y-2460
GATTTTTTTGTCATTAAAGAAAAATAATTTCAAGAATCAAAAAGTAAGAAAAAAAAAAAAAATTAAGAAGGACAAATTATTGAGAAAGAAATTTATCGAGCAAAACTAAAAAAAAAAGAACCTGATATCTATATATATATATGATAAATAATGTCAACAGAAACTAATATACAAACAGCACCATTTAACAAGCCTACTAGGAAAACTGGTGGTGGAACTAGTGGCGGTCCATTTCGTAATTATTCCAAGAGATTTAATTCATCATCGTCGAAAATACCATCAGAATTAAAGACCAAATTGAATACACTTACTGAGTTATTTCCAGATTGGACTCAGGATGATTTGGTTACAGTTTTACAAGAGTATGCTAATGAAGATTTAGATGTTATTATTGATTTGATTATTCAAGGTAAGATTCATAAATGGGAATCTGATTCTGGTAAGAAAGAAAAAAAGAAGAAAGAAATTGAACAACAGCAGTCTTCCTCTTCTTCTTCTGCTGCTGCTGCTTCTGCTATAAACGGTGGTCTGTCGTCTAGTTCACTGGAACATCAACAACATCAACAACAACCGTCTTCATCATCATCACAACAATCTTCTCATCATCAACAACAGCCGCTGACGAGTAGTGGAAATAATATCAACAGCAACAATAGCAGTACAGTGCACCAGGGTAAAAGAGACTTTAAACAAAAGTCCAATGTGAATAAATCTACAAATTTCAAAAGGGCAAGAGAGCAGGCTCATCAGTCATCAACTCCATCACTGCCACTGTCAACAGGTAAAACATCTTGGGCTTCTGCCTTGAGTTCGTCAGCTTCTACTAAACCACAACAACATCAACAACAATCAACAGAAATAAAATCTAAAGATCAAACAGAAGAAGATAAAGAACAAAATGGAAAAAAACAAGAAGAACAAGTAGTAGAACAACAACAGCATGAGGAGGTTAATGATAATGACAAACAACAACAACAACAACAACAACAAGAGCAACAAGAGCAACACCAACAGCACCATGTTGTACTTGAAGAAGAAAAAGATATATCGACTACAGACATTAAGAAACCAGAATTAATTCCAGCAGCTATTCCAAAACCAAAGACACAATCATGGGCCTCTGTTGCTGCTCCAAAAAAGAAGGTTGCTCCAAAGAAGCCAGAAGAAGCAATTACAGAACAAAAATCTACCGTTTATGAATCACCAGCTCCTGTAGAAAATCAAACTGAAAACGTTACAGAGATTACTACTAATGTTACCACTGATGAACAAGTTGGATTACAATCTACTTCTTCTCAATCAAGATTCCAAAGAAAATTAAACCAAGATACACCTGTTGTTTTACCATCTTCTGCCAATCAGGTATCATCCATTGGTGGTATTTCATTTGGTTCCTTATCTTTAGAAGATAAAGAGCCAGTTCAAGTTCAAACTTCACAGCAACAGGATCATCAAATACAACAACAACCACAAGCTCAGCAGCAACAAAATATTTCAAACTCGCAAGTTGGCTCAGGTGTTCAGCAACAACAACCTCAACAATCCATTATTTCTCAGCAACAACAACCACAACCACAACAACAGCCACAACAACAACCACAACCGCAACAACCACAACAACAACAGCCTCAGCAGCATCAACAACCACAACAACATCAACAACATCAACAACAACAGCAACCACAGCAACAACCTCAACAACAAAGACCTTACTATAACAGTCGTTACAACAACCAGTACTCCAATCAGTACTACAACCAACAGGCTCAACCTCAATTTCAACAACAAGGTCAAACACCTGCTCAACAGCAACAATACCAGCAGCAACAGCAACAACTGCAGCAACAGCAAAAGTTATATGACAACTACTATGGGGGCTACCAATCTCATCCAGCTTACAACAATGTTAGTGGATACCCGGGTGTAGAGTATGCTAATTCATCATTCCAGAATAACTACTTGCAATCCCAACAACTGAGAGGACAGCAGCCACAACCACAATCAAATGCGGGAACTGCTAACACTTCTGCTTCTACTGCTGCTCAGCAACAACAAGCCCAACAGCAACAGCAACCTCAAAACGGTTCATATGATCAACACCAAATCCCGCAACAAGGTCAACAACAGGCTTCTCTGCAAGTTCCACAACAGCAATATGGTTTAGCTCCACAAGTTCCAAGTATTCCAATTGGTTCAGGTGCTCCAGATATTTCAGGTGCTTCACCAGCTGCTGCAAACAGTATTCCAATCACAACTCCAGGTGCTGCTAACAGTAATGTTAACCCAGCTTATGCCCAATTTTATGGTGCAGCAGCAGCAGGTTTCAATCCTTATTACTACTACTATCAACAACCTCAACAACCATTTTACAACAACTACCAACAGAACCAACAACATCAAGGTTATCAAAACCAATTGAAGCAGTACTATAGTCAACAACACCAACAACAACTTTCCCAACAGCCTCAAGTTCAGCCACAGGCTACTCAACAAGCTAGTCAAGATGAACAAGCAAACGGAAGTGCTAATGGTACAGCAACTTCAGCAACTGATCAATCTCAGGGTAATCCTGCAATTCCCCCATACTATGGTCAGCCAAGTCCTTACGGAGCTTATGCAAACTATGGAAATGGTGCTGTTGATACTACAAAAGGTTTTTATTAAATTAGAACAGTTTTCTGAAGTGATAAACTTTATTGTATGAGGTCAAATGTTTGAAGTTAATGCCAAGTTAGTTACGTCTTGTTCTGCAAAGTTTTTTTTATGATTATATTTTCATTTTAGTTTCTTTTCCTACTTTATTTTGGGTTGCTGAAATTTTTGTAACTTTTTTTTTATTTTTTTTCTTGTTATAATAAAATTTAAGAATCGAAATTATTATTGAATCTGTCTTGTAATCACTAGATCTCTGATTGAACCTAATCTTTGATGTGTTGATGTAGACAAATGGATTGTCTGAATTTTATTTTATTTTTTTTTTTTTTTTTTTTCTATTTAAAAATGAAATATTTAAATATATTAAGAACTTTTACAATAGATAATTCACAATCATTACTAAGTTACACAGAAAAAAACAAGAAAAAAAACTAAATCTATTAGTTTGAATCAACTTTCATCCTTTTAGCGTCTCTCCCATTATTCTCAGGATGATTATTTAAATCAGCATTATCTTCGTCTTCAACTTCATCCTCTTCCTCCCCAACGACGGCAGAAGCCGGGCTTTCATCTTCTTTATCATCTGTTTTCTTTTTGAAATTTATTTTTCTTTTCAAATAGTCTGCACCTTCGAATTCTCTAGCGATAGCCAACAACAACGTCTGACATCTTCTGGATAACTCCAATGGACTTCTTGACAAGAAAAACCAGTCAAATTTGAATAACTCATTAGTAGAAATATCCTGTTTAATTAATTTAAACAACTTTTCTCTTCTCAACCCATACTTATCGGTTTGCAATAATATGAATCTATCTTCTAAATCGGTGTACATTTTCTTCGAACTGTTTGCAGAATACTTCAAAGTTAACTCTCTCAATGGATCATTATACTTCTTGATTTTTTTACTCAATAAGTCTTGCTGGTGAAGTAATTTCGAAATTTTCTCTTCACCTGCTTCTATTTGCTGAATGTAACGTTCATGCCCCTCGATCTCAGGATATCTTTGCCAAAAAACCTTGGAATATTCGCTAACTTCTTCAGCAGTTTTTGATTTCATTTCCTTTGCAATTTCCCTGTAGCTTGTTCTACCATATTTAGCAGCAAGCTGAATAAAATGAGTAAATTCCCTTTTGTTCCAATTACCAAAACCTTGCTTCAAATATTCTTCCTTCAACTTAATCTCTTCCTCAGTTAAATCAACAACATTTTTAATCTTATCTTGTTCTCTCTTCCTTCTTGTTTCCCTGGACTCTCTTTCATCATCAGATTCTAGCAAATCCTCATCACTATCACCTATTTCTGACATGGACACCTTATAATTAGTTTTTTTCTTATATGATAACTGTTCTCTATCTAATAAACCTTGTAAATCTTTTGGATAAAATTGATGGTCATAAAGATGGTAATTTTTAGGTGTTCTTGGGAATTTGGGTGTTGGTGTGGACTTTGTAGATTCCATTACATCTTTATAATAGTTGTCAATAGAATAAGTTTGTTCTTTTCTTTCTCTCTTTGACGGATTTATCCACTGAAAGTTTTTGTCATGCAGTTTTTTCGCAAAATTCTCACCATTCCATTCATAGGCAGATGTTGATTCAGATGTGAAGTTTTGCAAATCATCTAATCCTAACTTTGAAAATTTAGCATTTAAATTTTTAGTCTTTTCTTCACCTCTTGATAAAATTGAATCTATATCGTCGTCCATCATTGATGAGCCATTAGAGGTTTCGAAAACCTTTTGAGCACCATGTTGTATCATTTCAATCAAATCATCCTTATTATTTCCAATACTGCTATTTTTATTGATATTAGCTCTACCTTGTTGTATAACCAATTGGTCTAATCTTAATTTTTGAGCTGCTCTTTCTAAAACTTTTTCTTCAATGGCATTTTCAGTAACAAATCTATACACACAAACTTGTTTCTTCTGTCCAATTCTATGAGCTCTATCCATAGCTTGTAAATCAGCCTGAGGATTCCAGTCAGAATCGTATAAGACAACTATATCTGCTGTGGTAAGATTAATACCCAAACCACCAGCTCTTGTAGTCAATAGAAATATAAATTTGTCACTATCTGGTTTATTATAATCATCAATTGCTTGTATACGATCTTCATGTGATGTTGATCCATCAATACGACAATATTTATAATCTCTGAAATAACAATAGTCTTCCAAAATATCTAATAATCGACTCATTTGAGAAAAAATTAAAACTCTTGAACCTTGTTCTTTCATTCTTTTCAACAATTTATCCAATATAATCATTTTTCCGGCATTATAAACTAAATGTTCATCAGTTGTATAAGGTGGTCCTGGTTCTGCACCTTCAAATAAATATGGATGATTACAACATTTTCTCAATTGCATCACAATATTCAATAATCTTGTTTTACCTTCTCTTTTGCCCACAACACCATTAACGGCATCTATATCTTTCTCTAATAAATTCTTATACCATTTCAATTGCATTTCAGTCATTCCAATATAAAGGTTAACTTCTTTTTTAGGTAATAAAGATTTTTCAACATCAGCTTTAACTCTACGTAATAAGAATGGTGATAATACTTTATGTAATTGTTTCACCACCAAATCCTGATCAGATTCTTGAGTTTCAAACCATTGATCAAATGCAGAGCTATCACCAAATACATCTGGTAATAGAAAATTAAGTAAGGCCCATAGTTCATGTAAATTATTTTGTAAAGGTGTACCTGTTATTAACAATCTATTTCTTGAATAAAATAATCTTATAATTTGTGATAAAGCGCTTTCTTCATTTTTAATTCTATGTGCTTCATCTACAATAACGTATTGCCATTTAATTTTTGCCAATTTTGATTTTTCTCTTATAACCATTTCAAAAGATGTTACGCAAACATCAAATTGCAGTTGTAATAAAATATTAGAAATAAGATCATTTCTATCATCTTTTGTTCCTTGTAAAACCAAGACATTAACATCTGGTGTCCATTTAGCAAACTCTCTTCTCCAATTATCTAAAGTTGATTTTGGTACTATTATAATAAAAGGACCATCGATTCCTTTTGAATATCTAAGATAACCCAAGAAAGATATAGTTTGAAGAGTTTTCCCCAAACCCATTTCATCTGCCAAGATCCCAGATAAACAATTATCATATAATGAAATTAACCAATTAAGACCTTGAATTTGATAATCTCTCAAAGTACCATGAACAAAAGAAGGAGATTCAGTTATTACCGTTGTTTCTTCTTCATATTCTTCATCATGTATTAATTCTGCATCTTCTTCCTTTTCAGTTTTTCTACGACGATTTGTTTGTTTTAATATTGTTGATGCAATTTTTTTAGGTTTACCTCTTTTCAGTGATGAAATTCCATTACTATTATCTGCCTCTATATCAATTGTTTTCACTATTTTTTGTAAATTTTTATCTTTTTGAATTGATATTTCAATAAAATGACGAAATAAATCAGTTAAAGTTAACAAGAATTTAAACCTTCTTTTTGCATCATCATATCCATCATTAATTCTCTCTTGCTTAGCATCTGTTTTCAATAAAAACCTTGCTTTCCTTTCTTCCAATGTTTCATCTGGATACAACGGTTTGGTCTATATCAATAATCATTTTCAAATCATGTTAGTATCCTTTCTGCATGCAGATTTATTAAAATAAATACTTACCATTTCCAAAATAGCGCTTTTGAAAAAAAAATTTTAATAGATCTAAGTAACGCCAACGCCAACGCCAATAATAATAATAATAATAATAATTTCAATAACAAGAACAAGCAACAAATAAAATGAAAAATGAAAATGAAAATGAAAACTTAAACGTATAATATTAAATAGATCTCTCTTTCTCTTCTTTACTATTATCGTTCGTACTCAATAGATGCGGCTTCTTATATATGATTTATAACGGGTCCTTAAATAACAACGATTCCACACTCAAAGTTCTAACCAACTCTAACTCCAATATCAAAATCCTTTATTTCTTCAAAATAAAAAATAAAAAATTGAATTACTATCAAATCTTTTCTTCTTCTTCCTGAAGTTGCCTTCTTGGTTTTTTTTTTCTTCCATCTGAATTGAAATTAACCAAATTTTTTTCTTCTTTTAAAAGAAAAGAAAAAAAAAAAAAAAAAAACAATAGAAAACTGGGCCTTGAAAAACCGGAAATTAGTATACGTCCGGTAACAGGAAGTCTGTTTGTTATGCGAGGGTTCCGCGGTCCAGTTAACAAAGGGGTCGGTTTGTGCTTCCGATAGTCGGTTTACTTTGTTTTGCCTGCTCTTAAAAAAAAAAAAATTTTTTTTTTTTTTTCTTTCTTTCTTTCTTTTAATCTGTCGCTAACGTTTTAACTATTGTGTAAAGTTTTTTTTTTTCTCTTAGCCAAAACGTACGATTTACAAAGGCTCGCATTGCATATAATCTAAGTAGTGCATCAGAAAAGCAATACTTCCTAAAGAGGAATTTTTTCTTATTTTTTTTATGTTTTTTTATTTTTTGCACTTTTGAACATTTTTTTTTCCGTTTTAGTTCAATTTATTATTTTCTTCTCTGTTTTGATTACTTAATTAGGCAAGTCCCGTTTTTGTTTCCAACCTGAAGTATTGCCAAAACAGGAAAAGTACCGAGAAAGTATACTGCTAAGACAAAAGTACTTAGTTAAAAACAGCATATAGTGAGTGTAATTAGTATGGTTTGGTGCAAAAAAAAAAATTGAAGTGTGGATGGCCATGAGATTGCTATGATTCTGCGTTACGGTCTTAGATGTCAAGACATTCAAGAGAAGAGACGTTAAGTTTTTACTATGCTGTTTATCAAGAGGTTCAATTGATACCCTATGGTAAAATCACGTCATATGGACATATTGCTAAGCTTATCAGTAGGCCTTTAAATTCGAGACAAGTTGGACAAGCATTAAAAATTCTAAATCATTTTAATAGTGGTGAAGAAAATGTACTTTATAATACTAATAATGTTCCCTGGTGGAGAGTTGTAAATTACAAAGGAATGATTTCACCAAGGGAAAATGGTGGAATGTTGGCCCAAAAACTGAAATTAGAAGAAGAAGGTGTTGTTGTAGCTGAATATGAAGATGGAAGTCTTGGTATTGATGATAGTGGTACTACTACTATATGGTGGTTACCACCAACTGAGTTTGATTAAATATAAAATTATTAAAAGTTTTAATTTTTTAATGTTTTCGAAAAAAGTATTACAAGAGATTAACTCAACTCCATATATATATATATATATATATGCATATATATAATAAATAGTTTATTTTTTTTTAGCTCCTTTGGTGTCCGATCCATTCTTACTTGTCCTTTTATTATTACCATTTTTATTATTTAAATTCCTTCTTCCCTTATGATTAGAACTGCTAGATGGTTCTTCATTCATAATCTTGATTTGCTTTTGATACTTTATGGATTCTTCTAAAAACCATTTTTCAAATTCTTCCTCTTTTTGTATCTCTAATAATGACTTGGTATTACTAGATTTCCTTACTTTTTCTTCAATTTTATGATTTTCTTCATACATAATTTCCGATAACGATGGTGTTGCAGACATAACTTCACTGGAAGGCAAAGTCGCAACAGACTTTGGTGATTTCTTCTTTGTAGCAAAAACCAGTTGTTTCTGGAAAGTATCAGCCGCCGGTAAAACTGCATCCGCAAAAGTAGGCATCAATGAAACGAGATTTGATGAACTGGAGTTGGAACTCGACAGACCTGATACACCCCATGCATTATTAGTAACATAATTACCATTACCGTTACCATTATTATTATTATTGTTATTATTATTACTATTATTAGTATTATTATTGCCGTTAGAAAGACTAAATGGATAATCAGTATTCAATTTTTCCAAATCAAGATTTCTTTTTTTCCTTTCCTTTTGTGATATACGTGGAGTTGAAAAGAAAACTTTTTGTTTCGGCTTTTGCTGAGAAGAATCAAAAGTTGTAGGACTAGTACCTGACAAAATAGGTAAAGCCTCAACTTTCTTCAATGAAGGAGAATTTTCTCGTGAACTAAAACCATCATCAAAAAATAAAGAAACATTGCCAACAGACCTCCTTGAAGCCGACGAAATATTTATAGGAGCTGTTTTCATTTTAAAGTCTAAAGATGAAACAGAAGTATCCAAATTACTTGCTCTTCTCTCCTTAGGCTTTTTCAAATCCTCAACAGAGTGATCAGCATGGTTGTTCTTAGACGGTAAATTGTAAAGAGTTTTTTTAGATGAGGACCTTCTTCTCCTATTATTCACAACAGGAACAAATCCATCCTCTTCATTTTCATCTGAAACAGCAGATTCAATATCTTTCCTTGGAGTTCCCATCACATTTCCTTTTACTTCCGCGATATCCTTTTTAACTAACCCCGACCCTGGAATCAGTGTGTGTGTCTCTCCATCAACTATCTTCCTTGCTGAAATACTATTTTCCAGCTTCTTCATCGAGTTAGAACCAGCATTTTCCTTTTTCGATTGAATAGGAGGATTATTTTTCAATTTTTCAAAAATAGGTTCAAATTTTTTCTCTGGATCCGTGGATTCTATCAAATTTAAATTATATTTATCCAAATCGTAAATAAATTCCTTGAGTAAAACATCAGAATTTCTCTCAAAAAAACTTCTACCATTTTTTAAATTTGAATTTCTTCTTTCAGATTTCAATGTCTTAAACCATTTTAATCCATAGTCAACTTTATTCAATAAATCATGATCTGATTCATTTATTAACTCTGCGAATTCGCTATTAAATAATAAATTATCAATATTACAATAGATGAAAAATAAACAATTTTCCATTAACTTTTGACAATCTAGGGTATAAGAATGTTGTAATAAAATCAATACATTTTCTGAATTGATAAAATCCTTAACTGCTAGTTCCAAGAAATCTTTTAATTCAAACAAAAGTAATTCATTTGCAGCATCAATACATAATAATACAAAGTTGATAAAGTCTGCAACTGTACTGAAATCTTTCTCTCCAATGTTGCCATCAAACAATTCAAACATATTGTATCCATAGATGTATTTTAACATCACCATGAAAACATCTTTTTGCATATGCTTTAAAAATATTTCTTTTAATCTGAACTTCGATTTTCTACTAGGATACCAATTATCACTTAATGCAATCTCAAAATATGAGCTTCTAGATACTAAAATAGATGAATGACAGTATACAGCCTCATCGTCTATCAAATAAATAACAGTATCATTATTTGGATTTTCCTCATTTACACTTAATAATCCATTAAAGCACTTGGTTAAAGTCTTTTTATGTTCTGCATTATTAAAGTTGAAATTTGAAACATTTAAAAACGTTGCCAAATTCTGGAAACTCTTCTTAATAATTGATACTTTCTCTGAAGTGAGAGAGTCCGACATATACTTATCCCAAGTGCAAATAAAATCATCTGTATATAAGTGACAAAGCATTATTAGTACAGATCTCACATCAAAGGCATCTAAATAGATTTCATTCTTACCAACATCTATGGACATAGAGTAATCTTTTGTGTCAATTTTTTCCACAACTGGTTCCTTTGTGATGAAAAGTTTCTTAAAAACGGATGATCTGGATGATAAGATAAATTTATGTACAGGTATCCTGAATCCTTCCTTTTCAAGTGAATCTTTGTTTAAAATCAAAAAAAAATCATACTTCTTAATACTGGCATCAGATCTCAGCCACACATAATGTTGTAACCCATCATCATCTAAGAAAAGATAAGTGCAAAATTCATCGTACTTTTTGATTTCATAAATTCTTGAGAATTTGAGTTCTTCATGAGGTAACCATCTTCCTTTATACTTGTTATAATAGAGATCATGAAATTTATCATTAGTAGAAGAAATCAGAATTGAAGACTCAAGATAATCATTATCAAGTTTATGATAAAAAAATTCCTCTTCTTCACCATGTAATTCAGTTTTGTGAACAAAATTACATATTAAATATTTGTCATTATTATCATCTATTTCCTCTCTAAGCACCTGTAATTTTTTCCTTTCTGTTCCTTGTGGACTATCAATAAGCGGTGATAAAAAGGACATGTCGTCTAAGAATTGATTCTTCAACAATTTGTGAGGAAGTAAATCGAGATCATCTTTAATGAATCCAAATGTAGCGAACAAAGGGTCTGCGAAAACTTTAACGATATTATTCAATTTCAACACTTTTTGGAATTTATATTCTTTTTTACCTCTTGAAACATTACCTACAGATGATAATGAAGCGGTCACGGAATTTAATGATGATGAAGGTTTGGAATGATTATTAAAATTCTTCACTTCAGTTCTTTTAATTCTTTTATAAACAGAACCATCTTTAACACATAAAATTACAGAACCATCACTACCAATATCAGAATCGACACATTTTAAGTGATCTTTAGTGGCCTTCCAAACATTAATAAATTTTAAATTTTTGGAAAAATCATTTGCATTTTTCGCTTCAGATATTATTTTAAATTGTATAATATCTCCATTATCAAATAAGATGAGACATATATCTGAATTAGATTTAATAATAATCTTGATAATTTTATTTCTCCTTGAATAAATTTTAGGTTTAAAAGTATGGAATTTCCCATCATCAATTATCTTATTAAACAAGGGAACTTGAACTTTAACATGAAATCCATTTAAATACAAATGAAGTTCATCTGAAGATGTTAATACTAAAGTTGCAATTTCAGTACATGCTACTTGCTTAATAGTACCATAATTAAAAGATAATAACTTGGGTCCTTTTTGAATTACACCTTTATAGTTATTATATTTGAGTGTATTTCCAACTGATACTGACCCCATTTGACCAATATTTAAACCCCAAAGATAAATACTATCTTTTGTATAACATAAAGAATGAATTTTAGAACAATTAATACCAATTATTTTAGAATTATTTTTTTTCAAATCAGCGCTAAGAATTTTTCTTGGTTCTAAAGACATTGGTTCATTATAATTAGTAAAATTAGATCCATTTCCTGGTTCTGAGTTATAACCTAATTGATTAAAATTATTTAAACCCCAAGAAAAAATTTCATTATTTGCAGTCAATACTAATGTATGATCATCACTAATAGATACTTCTAAAATTTTTTCATGAATTAATTTTGTTATAGGTACAAATTGATATTGAGGTTGTAAATTTCCTAATCCTAATCTTCCTCTACTACCAATACCTGAAATATAAATATTTGCCATTGAATCTGTTGTTAATATGATGGTATGTAATTTGGATAATTTTAAATCTCTTATACGTGGTAATGATATTCTTTCACTTAATTTTGGATAAAATGAGGCATTACCATAATTATATTTCAATTTTTCCAATTTTACCTTTATTGGAACTAATCTATCAACAGAATCAGAACAACCTAAATTATTATTTTTATTTGATCCAAATAACCAAACTTCATTACCACCTCTATCTTTTGTAAACCAATGATGACTATGATTTATATCTGAACGATAACTTATATTTATATGTTTGATTGCATTTTTATTATGTGATTCTGTTATAGAAGGATGATGGAAACCAATTGATATTGGGATATAAATAAAACTTCTTAAATCATTTTCACTACTTAATAAATCTAGTGGAGTATAACCTTCACGATCTTTATGTTTTATTAATAATTCTGTTAAATTTTTAAATTGTTCTTGATTATAATTTAAAATTAAATTTGCCATTATAAAATTATTATTATGAATAGCATAATGAAGACAATTCCAATTACTTTCATAATCTGTTATCAAAATATTTAAATTTGGATTTTTAAATAAATATTTTAAATAATCATACCTATTTGTTAAACAAATTATATGTAAAATTGTACGTCCAAAACAATCTCTAATATTTAATTCATCTTTAGTTAGTTTTGGTAATTTTGAAGAAACAGTTTCATGATTATTATTATTATGATTATGACGATGTTTAGATTTAGACTTTGCATCTCCAGGGGATGGAGAAGATATTGAAGATAACGATATTGAAGATGAAGATAGCGCCGATGACGGCGATGAGGGCAGCGACAGTAACAGTGATAGTAATGGCGACAGCAGTGACATCAGTGACAGCAGTGACGATAATAACGATGGCGACGATGGCAACGATTCTACATTTCTTGTAGTTGTCGTTGCCATCATCTTTCTATTTGACTTTTGACCAGTGAATTTTAAAACATGATGACCAATAAAACAAAAAAGAAAAAAAAAACCCCCCGAAATTAAAAAATTAAATTAAGAATCAATTAACCGCTGATAGAATTAACTTAATTAAAAAATAAATATCTATTTTATTATAATCAAAATAGTTCAAATAACATAAATAGCCCTTAATCAGATTTAAGAGATGAGCAAGATGACACCTTTTATATAAATATATAATTATGTTTTTGTGTTAATATATAAAAAATATGATTATGATTTACACACGTGTAAACCGCCGTTTCAATATAACCAATACGATATTAATATATTTAAATAAAAATATATATCTCGTTTATATGATTATTAACATATTCAAATTATAACCAAAAAATTAAGGAAAACCTTTGGTCGTGTGAATATGAAACAAAAAAAATTAATAAAATTAACAAAAATTAAAATTATTTTCTATTAAATTTAGCGCTTAATGAGTTTTATAATAAGTTTTTAAAAGTTGTATTTATGTATGAACAAGCAATATGTCATTTTTCTTGAATCAAAAGTTATTTGGGAATGATGAGGTTGATCTGGAAAAGGTTAAGCTAGCGGAAGTGCAGTTTGAAGCTATGTCGACCACTTTTAATACGTGAGTATGAAAAAAGTAGAAAAAGAATAATAATAATTTTAATTAGGGTATATTTATTAAGTTTCAAATTTACTAATTGAAAAGAATTTTTTTTTTTTTTTTTTTTTTTGGTATTTGTTTAGGATGTTAAAAGTTTGTAGGGAGAAATGTATTCCACATGAATATGGTGAAAGTGAACTTAATAAGGGAGAAAGTGTATGTGTAGATCGGTGTGTTTTAAAATATATGGAGACAAATTTAAAAATTGGACAGTATGCTCAATCTGTGAGGCTAGATGCAAAAGATTTAAATTTTCATGAATATTTAAAATCAAAATATACTGAAAAAAAGAAAGAATAAATTATTAATTGATTTAAATTTTTTTTATAAAAAATTTTTTCATAAAATTAAAAGAAAATGGAAACTGTATATATATAGATTATGAATATAAGCAATTTGGTTTAATTTGGTTTAATATGATTTCAATTTTAGTTACAAAAAAAATAATATTAATAATATACAAAAAAAAGTTATTGAAGCATATTTCAAAAAAAACATAATGGTTGTTAATACCATTAGAAAAAAGAGAAATAAAAAAGATAAAATCACTTCACATATATAAAAGAAAATATAGCTATAAAGAAAAGCAAAAAAACAACAAAAATAAAAATAAAAGAAAAGAAAAAATAAGAAAATAATAATCAAAAAAAAAAAAAAAAAGAAAAAACCCACTCACAACGAATAAAACAAACAAACAAAAAAATTATCTATTTTTCTTTTATTTCGATTAGAATTCCAATCCTTAGATTTTAAAATTCAATCATCTATTGTTGTTGAGTTTTCAAGTATTCAGCTTTTTCTAATTCGTATCTTTTCTTATCAGCTTCAGCCTTATCTTCAAAAGGTTTCTTTTGATCATCAGAAAGAGCCTTCCATCTTTCACCCAAGACCTTACCAACTTGACCAAAGGCAATACCTGGGTTCTCAGCACGGACTATATCACGAGTCTCGTTTGCAAAGAACATGTAAGCGGACAATGATCTCTTTGGAGCATTTGGATCTTTAAAAAAAAAAAAAAGAGAAAAATTTTTTTTCTGTTAGTAACAAGTTCATTTCTTTAAACTTGATATAGAATTTTTCATTTATACATACCCTTCTTCTTCTTTTGTGTTCTTGATCTTCTTTCAGCCATTTTGGAAATAATTAAGCTAATTGAATTGTTAGTATAATAATTATAATATACTAATAATATAATACAATTTACTAAATAAACAAGAAAACAGTATATTATTTGTTTTTCTTTTTTTTGGGGGGGAGGACAAGAACCGTACATTAAATAAACATAGAGAGAAACCCAACTGTTTATTTGTTTATGGGAAAAAACGCGTACTGGGGGAGAAAACCAAAGAAACTCGTGTTTTTCTCAATCTCAATGAGGGAAAAAAGTATCGGGCCACTACCCGTGCTCATACTAGCGCAGTACTCGAAATTTCCCTGTTTAATTGGTAAATCATTCTGTCATATGAAAAAAAAAAAGTAGTCATTTCAAAGGGCGTGCATGCACTTACTATCGGTTTTGGTACTTTCCGGCACTACTTGTTAAAATTTTGCTCTCTCTTGGTAAAACCAGCTGACACACAAACTTTCTCTCTCTCTTTCTCTCAAAGGGGAAAAAAACAAAGATAGCCAGAACAAATTAAAATTTCCATTGAAAGAAAGTAGAAAAAAAAAAAAATAGGTTGAAAACCCATACAATATGGGAACAAAACTGGTTTCATCAAAAAAAAAAATAAATGAGAGGAATTAAAAAAAAAATTTTTTCCTTTCTTTCTTTCAAGAATTAACCATGTTCCAAGTATCGTATTGTGTAATCAATCTTATTAAAAAAAAAGTAGAGTATTGTATTAAAAAACAAACCAATTATGAGTACGATAAACCGATAGTAAAGTAACAGCGCTAACTCATGAAATAAATTTATAACTTTAAATGAAGTTAAATTTTTAATAAATTAAACGGGGTCTCTCTTCCAAAATGATTGATATTCTTGTAATCCATCTTGTTTTCAATTGTAAATGTATTATATTGTGCATAAATTATTTTTAAAAAAAAAATTTTTTTTTTTTTTTCAAGCTATTATGAACTTTTTACTTACTATGTAAAAATTTAGTATGGTAAAATATTACTCTCTTTATTAATTTTTACTATGATATTAATTTTTATATAGGTGAAATTTAATATGAGAGGAAAAACCTGTATTTAAGGAAGGAAATTAAGGAGGTTTCGCTAATTATTTAAAAAAATTAAATTGCGCCTGACTTGTTGACCCGTGGCTGGCTTTTTCTGCTTAGAAAAAAAAAAACCAAAAAAGAAAAAATCTGTCATTTAAACAAAAACCCAAAACAAAACAAAACACGTTGTGTTTACTTACACTACCTTTCTGGGGTTTTTTATTTTTTTTTTTTTTTTTTATCTTACATAATTTTTCGCTCTATTATAATTTTTATTCCTTTTTTCAGTATATGGTAATAATAGTAATAATAAACTGTAATGATTAGTACTGGTACTAATGATGTATTTTTCAACAAACTAACGAATGAAGATGATATAGATGAACATATTTTTCAGATATACTCAGAGTCTGGTCTGGTTTTCGAAAATAGAGGGTTGGGTTTTATTTCAAAAGATGTATTTGTTCAAATCGAATTACATAATGGTGATGAATTGATAATTGAACAATCAATAACTTGTCTTTCTGGTAAGGAATCTAGTTCTACAGGGTTTCTGCTGTGGAAAGTAAGTCCACTTTTTGCAGAGTGGTTGTTGTATCATAAGAATCAGCCATTTCAAGCATTATTTTCACAAATTGATTCAAAAAATATTTTAGAATTAGGTTCTGGAGTATCTGGGATATTAGCATCAACAATTGGGAAAAAATGTAATCATTTTATAGCTACAGATCAACGTCATATTTTAAAACTTTTGAAAAAAAACATTTTAAATAATGTTGATCATTTTAAATCAACTACTATTGATAAAAATATTACAAATAATAGTAGTAATCAAAGTTTTTCTAAATTAAATAAAATTAACAAAAAAAAATTAAACCTATAATAGACGTTGTGGAATTCGATTGGGAAAATTTAGAACAAGGAATATATAATACTCACCATTTACTGTTGGAAAATTCTATTGATTTAATACTTGCATGTGATACCATATATAACGAATATTTAATACCCTTTTTCATAAATTCAGTACTGAAATTGGCAACTGAAAATACAATAATCTTAATTGCTATCCATCTAAGAGACTGCGAAATTGTTGAATCTTTCTTAAAGTCAAGTCTACCAATATTTGACTGCTACAATGTGAAAAATGAGTTTTTAACATCTGATTTACAAAAAGGTTATTCCATTTATTATTTCAAGAAAAAATGAAAAAATAAAAAATAAAAATTGGTCCACCACTATATATAGATCTCTTAATCACTTTACTCTTTTATTATTAATCCAGTAGCTTCAATATCATCACCAATATCTATCAAATCAACTTCCTCATCTTGTTTCTTTTCTCTTAAACCCCATTTTTATCTTAGTGGTAGTGCGCAAAAGTATCAAATTAATTTGTACCTTTTTTTTTTGGACTTTTCCTTTCTAATAAGGAGCCAATTTTATTGATAATAATAAATTATAAGTGGTTAGGTTTATATTAAATTATATGATATAGTTAAGTTTTGAAAGATTCTGAAAAGAAAGGGGGAAAAAAAATCAATTCATTGAATCAATCATATATTAATGGTAAATTTGATAAAAAGTATGTTATCTCAAAGGGGTTTTCCAATTTTACGGAAAGGTATTTCCAATCGTCTTTTCCATAGTTGTATTATTATGAGAGCTGCACCAACTTCTGGTACGCCTGCAAAAGTAAGCGTTACAGTTGATGGAGTTACAGTACAAATAGAGAAAGGATCATCGATTATCCAGGCATGTGATATGGCGGGTGTTGCTGTGCCAAGGTATTGTTATCATGATAAGTTGGCTATTGCTGGTAATTGTCGAATGTGTCTTGTTGACGTTGAGCGGGTACCAAAGATAATTGCATCTTGTGCATTTCCAGTTCAAGATGGTATGGTTGTTCATACAGATTCAGAAAGAATTAAACATTCAAGAGAAGGTGTTACGGAGATGTTGTTGGAAAATCATCCTTTGGATTGTCCAATTTGTGATCAAGGTGGAGAATGTGATTTACAAGATCAATCACAAAGATATGGTAAAGATCGTGGTAGATTTCATGAAATTACTGGTAAAAGAGCAGTAGAAGATAAAGTTATAGGACCATTAGTTAAGACATCCATGAATCGTTGTATTCATTGTACTAGATGTGTAAGGTTTTTAAATGATATAGCTGGAGCTCCAGAAATGGGATCTTCAGGTCGTGGTAATGATTTACAAATTGGTACTTATGTTGAAAGAAATATTAATTCAGAATTATCTGGTAATATCATTGATTTATGTCCAGTTGGAGCTCTTACATCTAAACCTTATGCTTTTAGAGCAAGACCATGGGAATTGAAAAGAACTGAATCTATTGATGTTCATGATGCTTTAGGTTCAAATATTAGAGTTGATCTGAGAGGAATAGAAGTTATGAGAATCTTACCAAGATTAAATGATGAAATTAATGAAGAATGGATCTCAGATAAGACTAGATTTGCTTGTGATGGATTAAAGACTCAACGTTTAACAACCCCTTTAATTAGAAGTGGTAACACTTTTGTTCCAACAAGATGGGATGAAGCTTTATCAATGATTGCATCTGAATTTGATAAGATTAAACCTAATACAAATGAAATTAAGGCAATTTCAGGTTCTTTAGCAGATGTTGAATCAATGGTTGCATTGAAAGATTTAATTAATAAATTAGGATCAGAAAATTTAACTACAGATATCAAATCAAATAATATTCCACCTGCTCATGGAACCGATTTTAGATCCAACTATATCTTTAATTCAACCATTGAAGGAATTGAAGACGCTGATCAAATCTTATTAATTGGTACTAATCCAAGACATGAAGCTGCTGTATTAAATGCAAGAATTAGGAAAATTTGGTTAAGAACAGATCTTGAAGTTCATCACGTTGGTGAAAATTTTGATTCTACTTTTGAATTAAACCATATTGGTGAGGATGCAAACTCCTTGAGTAAACTGTTATCAGGTGAAGTTGGATCTAAACTTTCTAAAGCTTCAAATCCTATGATTATTGTTGGTTCAGCAGTTACCGAATCAGAAGATGCCAAAGTAATTTATGACATCGTTGGTAACTTTGTAAACAAAAATAAAAATTTCAATACAGCTGATTGGAACGGTTATAACTTATTACATCGTGAAGCTTCTCGTGTTGGTGCATTGGATATTGGGTTTGTTACTCAATCTGAAGAAATTTCTAATACAAAGCCAAAATTTATTTATTTATTAAATGCTGATGAAATTTCAAGTGAAGACATTCCTAAGGACGCTTTTGTCGTATACCAGGGCCACCATGGTGATGTAGGTGCTTCTTTTGCAGATGTCATCTTACCAGGTTCAGCTTATACGGAAAAGTCAGCAACATATGTTAACACTGAAGGTAGAGCACAAATTACAAGAGCTGCAACAAATCCACCTGGTGCAGCAAGAGAAGATTGGATGATTATTAGAGCCTTATCTGAATTCTTGGGTAAAACGTTACCTTATGATGACCTTTATGGAATGAGAGCACGACTTTTAGAGATTGCTCCTCATTTACTAAGACATGATGTTGTAGAGCCTGTATCTAGTGAATTGGCTAAATTGGGTTTTCAAACAGGTTTAATTTCAGGATCAACCAAAGCAATTGGTACCCCATTGAAAAATCCAATTGAAAATTTTTATTTCACAGATGCAATTTCTAGATCTTCTGCAACCATGGCCAAATGTATTGCATCTTTTGGTCCAAAATGTGAAAAAATTGAAGTTGATAAAGCTCAATCTCTCTTTGCATAAACGTAAGTTTTACTAAAAATGGTATCCTACTAACTGCCTAACTATTTATTTATTCGCCTATTTATTTATTTATTATTTATTTATTTATATAATTATTTATTTATTTATTTATTGAGTTATTTATTTATTTATTTATTCTGTCTATTTATGACAATTTATTGTTATCTATATTTTCCACTTCTGTGTCTTAGGCTCCATCCCATGATCAATTAACAGGAAAAAAATATACGTATTCTTAATTTAAAAAAAGATCTATACAAGTGTATGATGTAGTTTTACCTTAATTAGTTAAGGATAAGTTACTGTTTCAAGGAATAATACCATAATCCTTCAACAAGTGGGTGTTTTCCAAAATATATTGAGCACATCTGTGACCTGCTAACTTGGAATTTCTATCTACAGTAGCTACCAAGGGTACACCATTAAGACTCAACACACATTGAATATTGTTATTGGAAAGTTTTTGTATATCATATAAAGGCTTGATACTAAATCGTGTTAATAACGAATATAGTCTACCTTTTGCCTCTACATCTATTAAGTAGTCTTTAATTGGGGGAGGAGTTAATGGTAAATGCCTATCTACGACACTAATGTTTGTACCGGGAGTGCTCTTATTGTAAGTATCTCCTGTTCCAACAGTACTGGTAGAACTTTCACTAGATTGTGGAGGTGGTAATACACCTGATTTTGAGATGTTGATATTGTGCACTGATGTTTTATCAGTCTGGTGTTGTTGATTCCCTTCATCAGTTAATGCAGATTCAGGGCTTTCACCTCTCAATACAGATATAGATCTTGGCATTTGTCTCCTTATCATTGAATATTTTTCCACTTTAGGTTTATTAGATAATGCATCCATAGCCAGCCTCAAGCCAGCTTCTTTAATATTATTTCCTCGTCCTCTACCAATTTCTTCACCTTTTATGGAGCATGCGACTACAAATGATTGGTCTGAACCATCTCCTGTTTTCACGACATCATACTTTGGAGGCATAGCTGCACATCCAACTAAGGAATATAACTCTGATTTTGCGTTTTTATTTAATGTTGATGTACTAGTTGAATTTTTTTCTTCAAATTTGTCCAAAATAGGAAGAGAAAGCAATTTTAACCAATTTTTAATCAGTTCCATATTTTCCTTTTTCTCTAATGTTAAAGCACCAACATAAGCTTCAAATACATCTGCAAAAATTTTCATTTTTCCTTTATAAAAGGCATTATCACTTATATTTTTTCTCAATTCTTTATCAAACCCATATAATTTCGACCATGTAGTTAATGTCTGATTATTTATTAACTCTATTCTTACTTTTGACAATTCTCCTTCGTTAAATTCTGGGAAATAATCATAAATAATTAATGTTATAAGGTTATTTAAGACAGAATCTCCTAAAAATTCTAATCTTTCATAATTAGAATTTACAAGTTCCTTATCTGAAAGATATTTCTTATCGTTAACCACTGATTTATGCATAAATACTCGTGATAGTAAGACAGGATTGCTGACTTTTGGTAGTGGCGGAGGATAATTACTATTACCAACATGATCATGACGTTCATCACCATCACTATCTTTTGTTGAACATCCTTCATCACTATCATTTGTCGTTATTGGAGTATTATAAACCCCAATAGAATCATTCTCAAACAAATCATCTTCAATACTCTTATCTTTAAAATCTAAAATATCATCAAACATTTTTTTCAAATTTGCTGAAGAACCATTATTATACATACTTTTCAATTTTGAAGCCAATTTGATTTTTTGATTTCTTGATAAAGCTATAAAAATCTCTTTTTTAAAAGGATCATCCATATCTATATGCTTTATGAACTTTATCAACTGGTCATAATCAGGTGTGTCATGGATTATCTTTAATATTGAATTCTGTAACGTTGTTATAGCATACTCTATACCCAATATGTCTGTCAATTTGATATCTATTTCAGCACTATCAGCACCATCAGTACCATCATCCGCTCCATCTGCAAGCTTCAGTTTCTTCAGTTCCAAATTTTCATTCCCTTCGTCCTGCTCTGATTTCTTCCTCTTTTCATTCATCTCCTACCCTTTCTCTTTATTTCTTCTCAACTATTACAAATTATAATTCACATATTTGATATGTCTTCTCTGTCTGCTCTTCTTCCCATATGAAAAAAAAGACTGAAAAAATATTGGCGGAGACGGAGAAAAAAAAACTTTTTTTTAAAGTCTCCGGATTGGAGATGTTTTATTACAGAAACTTCGCGCAAACGGAGAAGATTTGGATTTTTACTATTACTTTATTACTATAGTACATAATAAATAAATCATATATATATATATATATATGGACAAGTTCAGAACCTAAACTTCTTCCAACTAGCCGTTCCATCTCCTTGATCATCAGTTTGTAATTCGATCTTTCTCTTTTTCTTTGAGCCTTCATCGTCTTCTTTAGTTTCTTCTGTGTTTGTAGGTAAATTGTATCTTGTGTTTGTATCTTCTCCTGTTTGTTGTAATATTTGATACAATGGCCTATCATCTTTTTCCCTTGCTTGGGGTTTATTTATGGTACCCAGAGTTGCATTATTATCGAGTGATGTTATAGGTATAGGTTTTATTTCGTCTTGCTTTTCGTCTGGATTTTCTTGTTCATATTCTATATTCTGATCTTCATCTTCTTCGTCTTCTTCTTCGTTGTCTTCTTCTTCGTTTTCATCTTCCTCTTCTTCATCTTCAGCTTCTAGTGCACCCCAGTGTGACCTATCTATGTCATTGGTCGACTCCGTATTAGTTGCATTATCTATTGGAACGTTGAAACCAGGAACTTTCAAGTATGGATAACTTGGAGGTAAACCTATTTGAGACATCATTATTATCCAAGGAGGAGGAGCTCCATAAGGTATTCCAAGAGCATTTGATAATGTTTTACTAATTTTCCCAGGTCTAAAACTATCAATTTTATTTAATAATTCATCATTTGCTAATAATTCTCTACCTTCATAGTATACATCACCATATCCCAAAAGTTTTGGTTTTGTTTGTCTATTAAAAAAAGCATCATATAATAATTTATAATCTAAATCCAATTTATTTAATTTTGGTTGTACTCTTTCTCTTGAAATTTTTTTCAAATTTTCTTCAGAAATATTTGTAGTATCTCTCATTTCTGCAATACCTGTATTTTGAATAAAATCTGGAAGATTGAAAGGAGGTCTTTCCATTCCTCTTTTTGAAGAAAGATATTCTCTTTTAGAAGACCAATGAGATGGAACTGGAATTATATTTTTCAATGATTTAAGGTATATTAACAATTTTGGATCAGTTGCATCAACATCATTCCATTCCACCACTTCTGGTCTCTTTGTTTGAGATTTTAATACAGCCAAAGGTATTTTATTTTTAATTCTTCTTTGCCTTTTACTAAGTGGTTTCAAATTATCATTTTTTTGATTATCATTTTCTTCATCAGATGATTCAATATTACCATTTACAGATTTTTCATCATCGCTATAAAAAATATCAGCTTTCCCATTTTCTTGTTGAATTATGTTTTGAGCTTCTGTATCGGGCAATTTAAACTTCTCAAACACTTTTCTAAATTCTTCTTCAAGTATTGGATTATTTGTAAAATCTATATCTAAAACTTGATCATCATATCTCAGTTTATCATCATGATTAATATTTATTAAATTTTTATCATTTATTTTTAAAGATTCATTTTTTAAATCACCTATTTCAAGCTTTCTCTGTTTAATTTTTTCACGCCTCAATTGATTCTTGGACTTTCTGACTTTACCCATATCCAATTATAATAACCCACTTCCACTAAATACAACAATCAACCTTTTAAATAATTGTAATTTCAATTCAATTTCAATCTTTTATAAATTTTGACCTTAAAAAATTTATTAGTGACCCGAAATTCTACCTGTCAAAGATTAAATTGGTTCACAAAATGACCCAATTTAATAAATCATATTTAAATGATGGAATTATTGAATCAATTGAAGTTAGAAATGCCTTTATTGAGTTGAGACTATTGGGTAACTGGATCAATTGTAGCAAAAGCCAAAAAAAGCCAAAAAAGAAAAAAATTTTACAAGGTTACTTACAATTTTTAGTTATAATTTATAATACAATTAATTAATCTCATTTAAATATAAAACATATCAATCAAACACCAATGACATAAACAAAACCCATTCTTTTTCTTTTTTTCCACTATCGTAATTCCACATTATTCCTTATGAGATTCTATTTTTTCTTCTTCTTTTGAAGGAATTTTACCTTGGATAGAAGCTAGCCTATTTATAATACTCTGGACTATCATGAAAAAAAAAAAAAATATTTTGTTAGTAATTTAAAGAGATTCGTATCATTAAACAATATTTGTACTAATTAATCCAACTAACCTTTCTCTCCTATTTCCAGATCAGATTCTTCAACTTTTTGTGACTATATATAAATATATATATATATATATATTGGTTAGTAATTATAATTTGAATTTCACTTATATGGAAAAAAGATTTAATAACACTTACTAAATTAGTCAAACTAGTTATTAATTCTGAAGATATTTCAAATATTGAAGCCTGATTAGAACCATTATTCTTCTCTGAAGACGAATCCATTTCAAATCAATTTAACAAAAGAATAAAAGCTAACAAAACAGAAACAAAAGAATTTGAAAAATTATTTGATAAATAATAATTTGTATATAAATAAGAAACGCGTTATTGAAAAAAGTAAAAAGAAAGAGAAAAACACCTAATTAATAAAAATTTATCATTTAAAACTCAGATTGATTTATAAATCAATAATCAAGTTGTTTACGGTGATGTATTATACACCTAGATTACTGAAATATATAACAAAGTATAATGATTTACAAACATATTTAACACATTTAAAAATAAATAGTTTATCAACTACATCAACACATTTTACAGGAACATTATATGAACTTTCAACTTTAAAATTTTTAAAAGATTATTTAAAAGTTACTGGATTAGTACATTCTGGAGGAACTTCTGATAATGGTATAGATATTAGAGGTTATTGGGATTTAAGTCAATATGTAACATTAGCTAAAACTGAAAATATAGAAGAAGAAGATATTATAAAGAAAAAAACTATAATTGTTAATGGATCAAGAATTAAACCATTAATTTTGAAAAAATTATATAATGGTAATAATCCTTTAAAGATAAATTTATTAGTTCAATGTAAAGCATATCAATCCAAATTACCTCCAACAACTATTAGAGAACTCTCGGGGATTTTCAATTATAATGTTAATAATTTGAATAAAAATAAATCAATTTTAATGATTGTAACACCAAATACTTTAACTCATCAAGCTTTAAGAGAATTTAATAATTGTAGATTTGGAATGATGTTGGTAAATTTAAAATTATTAGGATTAAAAGATTCAAAAATGGATAGATTCACAATAGCAAGTTATAAAGGTGGAACTTTGGATGGGTTTTATCTTAATCCATATTGTAAAGCAATGTTAGAAGGAATTGATATTAATACCGAAATGAAAAAATTGATTTTGTAAATAGATTTTTTAAATAAAAGTATACTTGATGATTATATATATATATTAAAAAAAATAACTATATAATAAAAATTTTAGAAATAGATCTTATATAATAATATAATGGAAGAAATATCAGTAGAAGAGACCAATAGGTTACGTATTCAATTAGGGTTAAATCCTATACCGACACCCATTAATAGTAATAATAATAAAAATAATAATTTTTTGGTAAATGATAAGTTGAATAATGATGATGAAAAAAATGATCTTGATGATGATGATGAATGGTTGAGTAAATTATCTTCAACAAAATCAGGAAAAGTGCCTGAGAATAAATCAAATGATGATAAGCTGGAAAATATTAAAGTAGGTCATAGTTTGAAAGATGTTGCTAAATTAAAGGATGGTGAAGTTTTCACTTTAAAGGATAAATCGATATTATCTGATGAAGATGAATTAATATCTGAATCTTTAGTAGAGAAAAAGAAAGTTCAAGATACTTTGAAGCTGAAATTGGGTAGACTGAAGTATAGTGGATTTGATGATGATCAATATGAAGGAGAAAATAATGGGAAAGATGATGAGATTGAAGAAGGATCATTTGTATTAAATGGCGATATAGCAGTTGATAATAAAACTCAAATTGAAACAAAAAAATCTTTACAGAAACAATTGAACAAAAAAAATTATTGGAATTAGCACTGTCTGATGATGAAGATGATAATGAAGATGAGGAAGAATTAAATGATTACCATACAGCAAAACCAATCAAAATTAAAAAACATAAGGTCAATAAAAAAAGTGTATCGAGAAAGAGAAAATTAGAACTGGACTTGGACTTGGACTTGGACTTGAAACAAGAACAAGAACAAGAACAAGAAGAAAAGGATAAAGTTCCACAGAAAGTTTTGTTGAACAATGAGGATGAAGGAGACATAGTTGATGATGATGAATTACAAGCTTTGTTGTCATTACAGAGAAAGAAACTGCAGAAAAACAACAAGAACATTCAAATAAAACGTGAAAAGTTTTCATCTTTCTCCAAAGAAGCAACTTCGCCAAAGAAAGAAGAGCAAGAGTATGGGTTGGTTATTGATGAAAATAGTTTGTTTTTAGATAACATCAGAGCCAAGATGGAAGAACCAGTAATTGTCAAGACTGAACCCCTGCAAGCACAAATTCCGCCTACCACTTCGACATCCACTCCCACTACCATTTCCCCTCCAACCCCATCAAGTTTAACTTTACCGGAAGTCAAACCAGAAACAGAGTACTTTGGCTCAGGTTTAGCATCTACTTTGAAATTATTGAAAAACACAAATGAACAAGATAAAAAACTTTCAATGAATCAAAGAACTTTTAATCAGAAACGTGATCTATTGAGA
Source organism: Pachysolen tannophilus NRRL Y-2460 (assembly GCA_001661245.1). Classification (NCBI taxonomy): domain Eukaryota; kingdom Fungi; phylum Ascomycota; class Pichiomycetes; order Alaninales; family Pachysolenaceae; genus Pachysolen; species Pachysolen tannophilus. Next base: position 2,384,957 of record KV454011.1, read on the forward strand.
ATAAGCAGAGAAACAACTAGTTCTACAAATACAAATACAAATACAAATACAACTGACCCAAAATTATCAAAAGAACAAGAAGATTTATTAAACCACCACTATAACCCAAAGATCAACTTAAAATACTATGACGATAAGGGCAACATACTCAAGACCCCAAAGGAAGTATACAAATACATGTCCCACCAATTCCACGGAAACGGAGGCGCGAAGTCTAAAAAATAAGAAATCACACATTCCGCCTCCGATGAAAATTTTTTTTTCTTTTTTTTTTTTCGCGAAAATGAAATTTTGAAAAATTTGAAATTTTTCATAATAAGAAATTTTACTATAATATTGTGTACATATAGAGAAAGAAAGAAAGAGAAGATTGTTAACTATTTGAATTATTCTTACCTTTTTGATAAAAGCAGAATTTCATGTTGTTTGTTTTTATTGAAATTTTTTGAAAAAGTTGCTTTTCTATTTGATATTATATATATTTCAAAGAAGGGAGAGTTAAGGTAATAGATAGGCTGGATAGATATAGATAGGCAAGTGGATTTAATCATATAACACATATGCTAATAACGATATAGATGATTAGTACAATTCAACAGCAGCAACGTCAACAGCACACTATAAGTCTTACTCATGATCATGGGAATACTACTTCATATGAGCAAATGGACCAAAATGGACAAGTTGTCAGTCAGACTACCGCAGGAGATGAGTTAAGAACATATAGTTATTATGATACCAAAGAGAATAGAATATATTTATCTTCTGCTTTACCAACAACGTTACCTTTATGGAGTTCTAATAAATATTGTTCAATATACAAATTTCTTCCGCATTTTGATCTGAAAATTATTGTGTTATGTCTGGTTTGGTATTTATCAAGTGTTGTTTCTAATAGTACAACAAAATTAATATTAAAAGATTTTAAATATCCATTGACTTTAACTGAAATTCAATTTATATTAAATTCAAGTTTATGTTTGGCATTAGTACGTTTTATTAGAAGTTGTGGTTCATTTTCCGAAAAATTTTCAGCTGGTACATTTCCAAAAAATATTTCTGATCCTAATTATTCAATTTTAAAAAATTTTTTAAAACCAACAAGATTAATTATTTATACAACTTTACCAATGGGTATTTTCCAATTTCTGGGACATATTGCTTCTCATAAGGCAACTTCTATTATTCCTGTTTCATTGGTTCATACCATTAAAGCATTGTCTCCGTTGACAACTGTTTTAATCTATAGGGTATTTTTCAAAGTTGAATATAGTTTTAAAACTTATTTAACATTAATACCTTTGGTATTGGGTGTAATGTTTTCATGTTTAAAAAATAATTCATCAATTGCTGATCATTTATTTTTCAGTGGATGTATTTTTGCATTTGCTTCAATGTTAATTTTTGTCTTACAAAATATTTTTACCAAAAAAATATTAACTTTTACAACCAATGAAATCTCAGTTGATGGAATTCAAAAACCACCAATTTTGCCAACTGCTAGCAATGATCACATTAAAGTTGGGCATGGTTTAGAAACCAAATTAGACAAATTAACAATTTTATTTTATTGCTCAGTAATAGGCTTCATGTTGACATTACCTATTTATACAATTTCCGAATTGTCAAACATTTTCCACTCGGACGGGGAACTGTCCTTTTTAAGAATAAGTCATGATACTGTACTGCTCATGTTATTGAACGGTGTATCACATTTCATTCAATCTTTAATGGCATTCCAAATCTTGGGATTGATATCACCAGTTAGCTATTCAATCGTTAGTATCTTAAAGAGAATAGTGGTCATCACATGCTCGATTATCTTGGAAAGACAAAGTTTCAACTGCTTGCAAGGTTTTGGACTAGTGCTAACTGTAGCCGGATTATACAGTTACGACAAATGGGGTAAATAATAAGTGCATCAGGTTTTCAATATACAAATTTCTCTCTTTCTCTCTTTTTTTTCTTTCTCTTATTTCATTTATTTCTTTCTTTAGTTCTTTATTTCTCTTTGATAATCTCAAACAAAAAGACTAATTAATATATAATCAACTAACTAGGGTTAATTTTTTTAATAAAGGTATTGGTTTATAAAGCTTTAAATTATAATTTGATAATAGAAAAATTTTTGTGCAGCCGTTTACGGAGCGTAAAAGTTGGTGAAAATCTTCCCCAGTTTTCCTATCCCGAAGGAGTATTTGGTACTCTTCTTTGACTCACTCATATAATTAATTCTTTTAAGTTTTGTTGATTTACTGTGTTAAGTCTATAGATCTATTATTGAAATGAGTGAGCCTAGTACTATTGAGAAGAAACCAGTTAAGTTTTCAAACATCCTATTGGGTGGTGTTTTAAACATGTTCGAGTAAGTATTAAAATAATTTCAATTAGTAGAATTAATTCAATCAATTGATGCTAACCGATTTCAATTTTTTTTTTTCTTCTTCTCTTTTTAGGGTTACTACCTTGGGTCAACCACTCGAAGTCACCAAGACTACAATGGCTGCCAACAGAAAATTTACAATGGCTGAAGCAATGAAATTTGTTTGGTCAAGAGGTGGTATTTTTGGTTTTTATCAAGGTCTTATACCTTGGGCATGGATTGAGGCTTCCACTAAAGGAGCTGTTTTATTATTTGTTTCAGCTGATACTGAATATAGATTGAAAAGTGTTGGTGCTTCAAATTTCCTTGCTGGTATTGGTGGAGGTGTTACTGGTGGGTTATCTCAAGCTTATGCAACAATGGGATTCTGTACTTGTATGAAAACTGTTGAAATTACAAGATCAAAACAAGCTGCTGCAGGTGTTCCTACTCAAACCACTTTCCAAGTCTTTAAAGAAATCTTTCTGAAAGAAGGTATTAGAGGTATTAACAAAGGTGTCAATGCTGTTGCCATTAGACAATGTACCAATTGGGGATCTCGTTTTGGATTTTCGCGTTTGGCCGAGGAAACTATACGTAAATTTACTGGGAAAGGTGAAGATCAAAAATTATCAGCATTGGAGAAAATTGGTTCTTCCGTTATAGGTGGTGGATTGTCAGCATGGAATCAACCAATTGAAGTTATTAGAGTGGAAATGCAAAGTAGAACTAAAGATCCTAAAAGACCAGCAAAATTAACTGTAGGATCTGCTTTTAGGTATATCTATAAAGAAAATGGTTTCAAAGGTTTATACAGAGGTGTTACCCCAAGAATTGGTTTGGGTATATGGCAAACTGTTTGTATGGTTGGCTTAGGAGACATGGCTAGAGATTTTGTTGAGAAAGTCACTGGTGATAAACCAGTTGCTAAACATTGAATTTAGAATTGAAATGAGAGAAAAGAAAGAAAGAAAGAAAGAAAAAAAAAAGAGATACAATGAAACTTTTGAAATCATTTATTTATTTTTTTGGGATTTAATCAGCTTTGAGTTTTACTGTTTTCCATAGTCTTTTAGTTTAGATCTATTATCATATACAATCGTTTACATGGTGACTTGACTGGCTTGATCTTCCCGTATAAATTAAAATTAAAATTAAAATATAAATTAAACAACGATTCTAAGTTCTAAAAATTCTTGAGCAAAATATTAGCAAAAATTATCAGTTACAGAAGAAAACAAAAAAAACACAACAAATAACCTACCTTAACCTTCTATGCTTCAACTGGATAGCTTCGTAAATCCAAAGTAACGGTCTTAGAGCTGTTTTCCTCTTGATCTCTGAATATTCCAATTAAAGCATCACTTTTTTCAAATAATGAATTTTTCAAACTGATAACTATGAATTGGAGATGCTCATTACTATTATTAACAATATAATTTGTCAACTTATTTACATTAGCGTTATCCAATGCTGCATCAACTTCATCCAAAACAAAGAAAGGAGAAGGATGAAAAGAATGTATGGCAAATAATAAGGCCAAAGCTGCAATAGTTTTTTCTCCACCTGATAATAACTCCATATCTCTAAATCTCTTCATAGGTGGCATTGCATGGTATTTAATTCCAGCAAGGTATGGTTCATCTTCATCTTCTAAAGTTAAATATGCAGATCCACCACCTCCCAAAGGTGATATTACTGAATTTGTCCTAGTCAATTCTTTATATATGCTATCAATGTGAGAAGAAATATGTTCAAAAGCTTGATTAAATAACAGATATCTTTTTTCCTTAACTTCATTAAAATGGTTCATTAACTCCATTTCATCTTTCTTAAATCTCTTAAATTCACCATCAACATCTTTGGATTTAATCTCCACTTCTTTCAATCTCTCAACAGCCTTGATATTTGGTGAAAGTGAATCTAACTCATCATTAATTTTACTTAATTCTTCAGCAATTTTATCAGCGAGTTCTGAATTTTGCTTATAAGTTGAAGATAAAGAATTGAAGTTAACCGCTATACTTCTCAACAAATGTGTTAAATCTTCTTGTACGGCAGCGCGATCCACTGGTAAATCCTCTAAAGAACCCGATAACAATGGGATATTAATATTTTCAATTTTACAATTCTTTAAAATTTCAAATTTCTGACTTATTTCTTCTTCCATATCAGCTTCAAGAATAGCTATTTCGTTAGTAACACCATCCTTATCATGTCTTAAATCTTCGACTTTTTCCTGTAACAGCTTATTGGATTTCAATTTGTTGTTAGATATAGATTCCATCTTCTTGAGTTCATCATTCAATACTTCAACTTCACTTTCTAATAAGTCCACATTAGACTCGACTTCTGACTTTTTCTTGTTTAAACTCTCTAATACCAGGTCATTTTTTTGTTTTTCAGTTTTCATTTTCAGCAATCTACTTTGAGACTCTTGCAATCTTTCACTTTCAAAATTCAATTTATTTTCCAAAGTAGAAATTTGTTTCAAAAATCTGGATTTTTCTTTCATAATTTTTCTTAATTTTGAACCATTATTCAGTTCATAATCCTCAATTGAATCAAACCCGTATTTGTTACAAAAATCTGAATAGAAATCAGCTTTCATACTATTAATTTTACCTTCAATTTGTTCAACTTTTGTATTTAAATCATTTAACTCTGATTCTGACTTTTTCAAAAATTCATCATTTCTCGTTAAACTTTCTTCTTGAACTTTCAGGTGAGACTTTTTATCATTCAATTCCCTTTCTAGTTGCAATCTATTAGATCTTGAGGCCTGTAATTCTAATTCAAGCTCGTCAATATCATCTAGAAGTTTCTTTTCGAGTAAAGAATTAGGACCTTTGCGTTCCAATTCTTCAAGTTGTTTCTGTAAATCTAGCTTAACCGAAGTTAAACTGTTAATATCTTCTTTATTAAATTTTCTATTATCGTGTTCAGTACGACCACCAGTCATTAACCCTGATTTATGAATTAATGAACCATCAAGTGTTACAACTTTGACGTCGATGTTTCTCTCCCATCTGATGTATCTTGCTACATCAATGGTATCACATACCATTGTATTAGAACAACAGTACTGTATTGCTCTCTCCAATGAGAAATCAAATTCTACTACGTCTAATACTGGTCTTGCTTGCTCGTGAACATTTCTCAAATAAGACTGTGGTGGTTTGGATTCAACTGAATCAAGAGGAATAAAAGCTGCCACCCCGGCTCTTTGGTCCTTTAAATATTCAATACATTTTGTAGCAGTACTTGCAGTATCTACAATAATAGCATCAAAGTGCTTTCCAAGAGTTGTAGCAACTGCAAGTTCATATTTCTTTTGTTTTGGACGGCAAAGATCATGAACAAGGCCAATAACTCCTTCTGGGTACATTCTTCTCAATTTAGCGGTATTTTCTCTTAATTTCTTTTCTCTTTGTGTTTCTTTCTTCTCAGCATTAATGTTATTGATTGTTTCCAAGACGGTCCTAAGTTTCTTTTGGATTGTCCAAGTTTCTTGAACATTTTTCTCTTTTGAGATTTTAAAATCATTCAACTCCTTCTTTTTTGTGTTCAAATTCTCTAAAGTATCGTTTAATTTTGAGTTTGAATCACTTAAACTTTGTGATAATCTTTCAATATCATTATTCAAATCTGCCACCATTTTTTCAATTAACTTTCTTTGTTCATTATAACTGCTAATTTTCTGTTCTGTGCGTTCTTTTTGATTACTTAATTCCGACAATTCATCATCAAGAGAATTGTCTGCGAACATTTTATTTTTAATTTCCATATATTCGTTAAAGATTTCTTCATTGTTATTATTTGTGTTACCACTGCCACCACTTCCTTCATTGATTGAATTCAAAAAAGTTTCTTTGGCATCAGTAACAATTTCAAGTTGTTGTTTGATATCATCATGAATCAGTTGTTGGTTGGAGATATTTCTAGTAATTTCATCGATTCTCTTTTTATATTCTGATACTTTTTTCAAAACTATTGATTTTTCAGTATCAAATGGAATTAATTCACGTTTTGTATCTTCTAAAGTTTTAACTTTCTTATTAATTTTTGAACGAATCTTATTTAATGCAATTTGATCTTTTGAAAATTGAGCATTTGCTGTTTTAAAATTATTTTCTTCTTTTTTCAACATTTCTTTTAATTTTTTCAAATCTGTACTTTTAACTTGTAAAGTTTTCAATAATAAATCATATTTCTTTTCATGATGATACAATTGATAAATTTTTTGTAAAATAATTAAATCATTCTTTTCAATTAATTTTTTTTCAAAAATTTCAGCTTCAACAGTTTCCTGTTTATATTGTTTAAATTCAGCATTAATATTTCTCCTTGTTGAAAACAATTTCTTTGTCTGCTCGTTGATATTTTCTACTTGTTCTTTCAATTCATTATATTCATGAATATATTTCGAACTACCACTAACAACTTCAATAATTTTTGTTAATTCCAATGGAGCTGAAATTTTTTGAACATCTCCTTGGAAAACTAAACAATTTTTAGTCTTGTTTAAAATATTTTCATTTTTCAAAATATCCGAATACTCAGCAGCAGATACAATTCTATCGTTGATTCTATATTCACTATTACCATTTGAAGTTATTTCTCTTTTCAATTTTAAAATCTCACCATCAGATTTTTCATAAATACACATAACATAAGCTCTAGACAGTTTCTTATTACCATCATCATGATCATCATCATCATCATCACCCTGCTGCTCTGAATCTTGTCTATTTCTAACACCTCTATAAATTAAATCCTTAAGATTGTGCGATCTCAAATTACTCGTCTTAATACCAAGAACAAAAGAAATAGCATCCATCATATTTGATTTACCTGAACCATTTGGACCAATAATACTCGTAAAGAAAGTAGTACCAAATCCAATAGATGTGGTTCCCTTATACGATTTAAAGTTATGTAACTCTAAACCAACCAATCTCCCCATCTTTCTGTTCAAATAATCATACAAAAAATATTTAAATATATCTATTATATTATTATTAGATTATTCTTTTGTTTTATATTTTCATTTTTACAAATATTATCAAGAGACGCGTAACAACGTAAATACTTCCAAAAAGGGAAACTCGGATTTTTCACCAAAAAGTCAACCAAAACTAAAACTATTACAATCTATTCAGTTGATCTACTTGTTCTACTTGTCGTTATGTTCTGTTTGAGTTAACTATTTAAGTATATTAACATTTCTATATCTTATTTATACATTTTTAGATCTTTTTGTTTATTTTTTTTTCTTGGTGTTTGCAATTTTTTTTAGTTCAAAACATCATTGACTCAAAATATCTTTCTTTGATTTAAGCATCTTTAACAGCAGCTTCGTGTAATTTTGCGTATCTACCTGATGGATCTTCATGACAACCCCAGTCGGCCTTTGGAATCCATCTCATGACAGTGGAAGCAGCAGCAGGTTGTGGGAACAACTCATCAAACATACATCTGTACCAGTAAGCTTCCTTTGTTGTTGGAATATCTGAACCCCAGTGTGGTTTTGGATTTTTCAATTGTTCATCTGAGATCAATCTTTCTGCTTCATCTTTTAAGCCATCAATCCATGAGTAACCAACCCCATCAGAAAATTGTTCTTTTTGTCTCCATAAGATTTCTTCTGGTAAATATGGTTTAACAGTTGGATCATCACTTGTATCAAATGCTTTTCTTAAAATATATTTTTCAATTCTCTTTTCTTGAGGTTTAATTAATTTTTCATTTGGATCAATGTTCATACAAACTTCCAAGAATTTTTTATCCAAAAATGGAACTCTTGCTTCTAATCCCCATGCCATTGTTGATTTATTGGCTCTTAAACAATCAGCCAAATGTAAGTTTTTAACTCTTTTAACACATTCAGTATGGAATTCATTAGCAGATGGAGCAGATCCAAAATACAAGTATCCACCAAAGATTTCATCTGAACCTTCACCAGATAAAACCATCTTTACACCTTGAGCTTTAATTTTTCTTGAAAGTAAATACATTGGAGTTGAAGCTCTAATAGTGGTAACATCATATGTTTCCAAATGATAGATAACATCACGTAATGCATCTAAACCATCTTCTAATGTAAATGTATGTTCATGATGAATAGTTCCAATGAATTTTGCAACTTTTCTTGCAGCAATTAAATCTGGAGCACCAGGAAGTCCTATAGCAAAAGAATGTAATTTTGACCATCCATTTAGTATTAATTTACCATCATCATCAACTCCAGTTAAAGTATGAGTTGCATCAACACTATCTTGATTTTGAGCAGATTCAGTTACAGAACATTCTGGTGTAAATCACAGGCTTGATTACATAATAATTTTTTCTTTTTATATTTGACTCATTTTCGCTGTGTGAAATTTTTTTTTTTTCTTTTTTTTTCAGGTGAAGGTAGATTTGGACTATTTTTCAAAAGGTTATATTGAATAATAATATATATTTAATAAGTAATTTAAGGTGAAAGGTATAAGGTATTATATATCTTTTATAGAATTTATTTTATTCACTGATATTTCATTTATAAAAGAACTAGTTTTCTTTTTTTATCTTTATTTTTCAGTGTTATAAATGTGTGGTATTTTTGCTGCTTTTAGGCAGCCAGATGTTGAAGAGTTTAAATCAAAAGCTTTACAATATTCCAAGAGAATTAGACATAGAGGTCCAGATTGGTCAGGTAACATTACTTTGAACTCTACTATTTTGTGTCATGAGAGATTAGCTATTGTTGGTTTAGATGCTGGTGCGCAGCCAATAACATCTAAGGATGGAGAATTAGCACTTACTGTTAATGGTGAGATTTATAATCATATTCAATTAAGAGAACAATTTAGTTCTTATCCATTTAAGAGTTTATCAGATTGTGAAACTATTATTCCATTATACCAGAAATATGATATTGATGCTCCAAAACATTTGGATGGTATGTTTGCATTTGTTTTATATGATAAAAAACAAGATCGTATTATTGCAGCTAGAGATCCAATAGGTATTACAACTTTATATATGGGTAAAAATTCAAAAAAATCACAAACTGTTTATTTTGCATCTGAATTAAAATGTCTTGTTGATGAATGTGATGAAATTATTGCATTTCCACCGGGTCATGTATATGATTCAAAAACTGATAAGTTGACTCGTTATTTCCAACCAACTTGGTGGGATGAAAATAAGATACCATCACAACCAGTTGATTATAAACTTGTAAGAGAAACTTTAGAAATGGCTGTTAGAAAAAGATTAATGGCTGAAGTTCCATATGGTGTATTATTATCAGGTGGTTTAGATTCTTCTTTAATTGCTTCTATTGCTGCAAGAGAAACTCTTAAAGCTGCTAATTACACGGTTATGAATTAATAACGACGACAACAACAACATGATAATAATAATAATAATAATAATATTATACCTATAAGTGACTCACTGTTGATAAGGATATGAGTCTTTCATCCTGAAACATAAAAGAAAAAAGAAAAAAGTAAAAAGTAAAAAAAAATTTCATTATAAAAACCTACCAGTACCATCCATCATCATTAACCAAAAGAAAAGAAAAGAAAAGTTAAAAAAAAAAACCTAAAAACCGTCATATGCTTTATGCTCTATCATTTCGCCGTTATAGTTGTCATTGTATCGGTGTTTGTGTTGGTGTCATGAACTATTACTAGTTTTTTTGTGGCATCATCAACTTGAATGCTTGGAATACTATTATCGTGTAAATGCAGTTGTTGAATTTGGTCTTTTCCTTGTTCTTGCAGTTCTCTTTGCCTTTTATTTTTAATAGATCCACCACTAAATAATATATCACCAATTTTTCTAAACCACAAGAACCTATTTATTCTGGAAAATTTATCTAACCCCATACCATAATTATCATAAGCTTGTTTTAAATCTGATTGTGACAGTCCATGAATATCATTTCTAATAAGAAAATTTGCTTGATTCAGTTCATTAGCATTAAATAATTGTAAACCAGTTGAAATAGATGCAATTGCAATTATTCCAATTAAAATTTGATACTTATTTTTTTCAAAATTTTCTTTATTAAATTCATTATTTTTATTATTTTTCATATTTTGAAAATCTTCCCAAGTACCTGCATAATAATAATTATGTTCTTTAAAATCTTGACCTGATTGGAAACTTGTTCTATTTGAAGCAAAAGGTGAAGAATTTGGATAACCTCTTGAATAAGATGACATGTTGTTGGTAGAATTATTCGGATTTTTCGGTGGTGACTTCCATCCAATGTTATGATTATCATAAAGAGATTTTTTAGAAGGATTTTTCAACAATTGGTACGCACTTAATACAGTCTTGAATCTTTCACTTAATAACTCCGGCGTGTATTCTTTTAATTCTTTCTTCAATTCATTATTGATCGTATTACCTTCCTCCCGTGGCAGTTCCAATTCCAGTTGCAGTGGCAGTTGAAATTTCAAATGATTAGAATCTGGATGGTAAAGCTTGGCAAATTTATAAAACAGTTTTTTCAATAACACAGGATCAAACTCGCTAGGACTAATATTAAACACCTCATATGGCGTAGGATACAATTTCTTTGGCCATGCTTTTAAAAGTCTTAAATGTTCACGTTCGCGTTCCCGTTCACGTTCCCGTTCATGATTAACACTACCATTATCACCACCATTATTGCAACTATTGCTATCAATACTATGAGCAAACCTATTTTGAATTAAAAATGGCCGATACATTCCAAAAAAATTAACTAGTCCATGACCATTCCCATGTCCATGACCATGACTTATCTGTCTTTTTGGAAACATCTTCAACAAAATCCAAAACTAAACAAAATAACAATTATTAAAAATCTAGTATAATTTGGGTCATATCTTGACCCAAATTATACCGATATACCATATTTTTTAGTTTGTCTTTTAACTGCACTACCTTTTTGTTTTTCTTTTTTTTTTTTTTTTTTTTTTGCTTTTTTTGGATCTTTAATTTTTAATGACCAAATTTGGTCAAATTTGGTCATATAATGAACCTGTCCGAATCGGGAAACCGATGAGGTCTTATCTCTTCTTTTATATGTGAAAGAACAGATCAAAAGTATCTATAGAATAAGTTAAAGTAAACAGCGTACATTTTTTTGGTTTTTCTTTTTCTCTTTCTTTTTCTTTCCCCCTTTTTTTTTTTCTTGGTTGTAGTATCTCAATTATAGATCTGTATCATTGGCTTATCTTTGGTCAGTTTCTGGTGTTGCCAGTAGTCCAGATTCATTAGAATTGTTTTTCTTTATATATATATATATATATATAAAAAAAGGTGTTTTATTTTTTGTTTTTGTACAAACAATTTAGATTAAAAAAAATTAGCGCGCATCTAAAATTTAGATATACAAACATTAGCGTTATCGTTTGCATTATCGTTCTCATCAGTATTAGTGTTAGCGCTAATATCATTATCATTATTATCTTTATTTTTTATATCCAATAGATTCTTGGTTGGTTAATTGTTTGCTGGTATTTGGTTTTTGAATTTTATTAAAATATTTTGGTTGGCGGTAGTTTAAGTGGTTTCAACATTATTTAGATAAAGAGCATTTTTTGAAAAAAAAATAATGTCAATAACTTCCCCTACACATAGAGAAAACTTGAGAAATGGGAATGTTACTCCAATATCTGATTTGCAAAAAATTGGTTCATCGGCACTGATAAATTCAGCTTCATCATCTTCACCAGCGCATACTTTGAAGTCATCGGCTCATGGAGTGTACCAACCACATCCATTACGTCCTTCAAATAGATCATATTCTTTGAGCAAAGTATCTTCATCTTCTGCAAGTTCTCCATCTTCTCTTTCGACTGCTCTTAGTGGTTTCAATCATGACAATAATAATATAGATGAATCATTTTCATCACAACAGCCTCCTATACATCAAGTGACTCAGGTACTTCAAGTTGATCCACCTGTTATTGAACCTTTCTCTGATAGCATGGGGCTTTCACATTCATCAATTGAAACAAATAAGAATAACATTATCACGGGTGATCAATTGCTGGTTAACAATTATGAAACTGAAACTGAAAATGAAATTGAAACTGAAACTGAAACTTTTGGTAGAATCTGCTCAGTTGATCAAAATGTAACCGGTCAAAGCCAGGTAACAAATCCAATCAGTAATAATAATACTAGCTTTAATTCACCAATTTCTTATCTGTCTTTAGTACTATCAAGAAATTTAAATTCAAGAAGTCGTACAAGTATCAATGGTTTAAATGGATTAAGTGCAACTATTTCTCCAACTTTTACAATTTCAAATAGTTATAGCGATGTTTCTCATTCTTTAGTTGCTCAACAATTGGGTGATAATTCTAATTCTTTATTACCCAAGTTGAAAACTATCGAATTATATAAGCAAAATGCAAGGAAATCTCATGATCCAGAAGTTCTATACGAATATGCACGTTATATGTTAAATACTGCATTGTTTATAGATGTTGAATCTGAAGATGTCATTGTTATTGATGAGGAAAAACCTATATCAAGAGATTCTACAGGAATTCATGGAAGAGGCAAATCTGTTACATCTTTATTAAATTCTCTTAATATAAATGAAGGTGGTGATGAAGAAATTGAAATGGATTATAAGGTTAGTCTTTCTTTTGAAGAAAAAATTAAATTGAAAAAACAATTTTTAAAAGAAGCAATCCATTATTTGAGAAAATTAAGCGATAGAGGATTTTCCGATGCTCAATATCTACTTGCAGATGCATATTCTTCTGGAGCATTGGGGAAAGTTGATCATAAAGAAGCTTTCCCATTGTTTCAAGCAGCAGCAAAGCATGGTCATGTTGAATCATCTTATAGAACCTCATATTGTTTTGAAGAAGGTTTAGGTACACATAGGGATTCAAGGAAAGCTTTGGAATTTTTGAAGTATGCAGCTAGTAAAAATCATCCTTCTGCAATGTATAAGATGGGAGTTTATTCTTTTTATGCAAGAATGGGATTACCTAATAATATAACCACTAAAAAAGATGGTATTAAATGGTTAAAAAGAGCTGTTGAAAGTGCAAATGAATTAATTGCATCAGCACCTTATGAATTGGGGAAAATTGAATATGAAGGTTTCCAAGATATTGTTATTCCAGATAAGATTTATGCCTTAGATTTATATAGACTTGCTGCTTCATTAGGACATATTCCATCTGCACTGATATTGGGACGTGAATATGAATTAGGTGAAGTTGTACCTCAAGATCCAGCATTATCAATACATTATTACACAATGGCATCACTGGGAGGTGATTCTGAATCAATGTTAGGCTTATGTGGTTGGTTTATGGTTGGTACTGATAGATTAGAGAAAAATGAAAAAACACTGTTTGAATGGGCAGTTAAAGCAGCAGAGGTAGGACTACCAAAAGCACAATTTGCTGTAGGACATTTCTTGGAAAAGGGAATTGGGTGTGGAATGAATAGCGATAATGCTAATATGTGGTTTGTTAAAGCTGCTGATAATGGGAATGAAAGAGCAGTACAGAGGTTAAAAGGTACTACATTTGAAAAAAAGGATGAAAAGAAAAAATGGGTAAAGAAAAGGTTTAAATAAGTTTGCTTCACTCAACATATTCTCTTAAATTTTTTGATGATTCATATATATATATATATATATATATATTTGTTGTTTATATTTTCTAGCTTTGTGTTAAAAGGTAAATTAATAATTGTTATTTTATATTTGTAAGGCAAATAGTAAACACAACAACAAGAAAGAAAGAAAAAAAAAAGTTAGCTTTTAAACGTCACAGACAGGATTCGAACCTGCGCATGCAGAGCACAACGCCTTAGCAGGGCGTCGCCTTAACCACTCGGCCACTGGGACGAACAAAACGGCTCTTTTGCTCTCAATTCTCTTCATATACTGTAATATATTATTCTGTATTCTATATTCTTTTTTGGTTGTACAGAAGGACGGAGATAAAAACGAGAAAGACAGATTCCTCCTGTTTTAATTCAAGCTTATCTAAATCCCAATCCCAATTTCAATCATGATCCCATTTATTCAAACTAAAATTTAAAATTAGAAAAGAATTAGAAATTATAATATTTGTATCTTTCTCTTTTTTTCTTTTGTTGTTTCGATGTGTTATCTAACTTTGAATTTGATTTCAACGGCCAAAAACAGAAGTAAAAGTATAGGAAGAAAAAAATAAACCATAGAAAAAATATATACATATATATTTATATATAAATATACATAATTCAGTAGTAGAAAAGAGAATCTTGTTGGGAACGATTTATAATCTTTAAGGAAAGAGTTGAGTATGGATTTTATGAAACCTGAGACAGTTCTTAATCTTGGTAATATTCGTGATGCGTTAGTAAGGATGGAAGATACTATTGTTTTCAATTTTATTGAAAGATCACAATTTTATTCATCACCTTCGGTTTATGAGATTGATAAATTTGAGATTCCTGATTTTGTTGGAGGATCATTTTTAGATTGGACAATGTTACAATTAGAAAAATTACAATCTCAGATAAGAAGATTTGAAGCACCAGATGAGTTACCATTTTTCCCTAAAGAAATTTTGAAAAGTTTTTTACCACCAATTGGTTATCCTAATGTATTAGCTTCTTATTCAACTGAAATAAATTTTAATGATGAAATTAAAAAATTTTATATACAAGATATAGTACCATTAATCAGTTGTGGTGAAGGTGAACAACCAGAAAATTTAGGATCTACATGTACAGCAGATATTGAATGTTTACAATCTTTATCAAGAAGAATACATTTTGGGAAATTTGTTGCAGAAGCAAAATTTCAATCAGAAAAAGAATTATTTATTAAATTAATAAAGGAAAAAAATGTTAAAGGTTTAGAAGATGCTATAACAAATAGTGTTGTTGAAGAAAAAATTTTACAAAGATTAGTTGAAAAGGGTAAAGCTTATGGAGTTGATCCAAGTTTAAAATATTCACAAAATCCTCAAAGTAAAGTTAATCCAGAAATTATTGCTGTTATTTATAAAAAATGGATAATTCCCTTGACTAAAAAAGTAGAAATTGATTATTTATTAAGAAGATTAGAATGCGAATAATTTTTCAAATATTTATTATATATATATATATATATTAAGAAAAAAAAAAAAAATTAGCATTTACAATTTATTTTAAAGTTTCATCAATCTATATTTATATAAGAGTTTTTTATATACATTAATCAAGTAATCTCATAGTTAATTCGAAAACTTGGAAAGTAATTGCATTAGCAGGAGCAGCTCTTAATAATGTTGGAACAAAACCTTTGAAAAAACCTCTATACCCTGTAGTTTTATAAATATCTTTAATTACATGTAATGAAGTTTTATATTTTGGATTATTTAAATTATCACTTTGTAATTTTGTCTTTATAACATCAATTGGATAAGCAGTACACCACATTGAATAACCAGCAGTTGCACCAAATAAACATAATTTCCAACTTGGTATTTCCTTTCTTGAAATATTATTTTTCACCATATCATTTTTAATTAAAGCTTCAAAAGTCATAAAATATATACCAATACCATGACCTTCTCTTATTAATGTAGGAAAAATACCTTTAAATATTCCTCTTGTTCCATTTTTCTGATAAATTTTTTTAAAACAATCTAGTGGTCCATTAAATTGTTTAGTGTTTATATTTCCTGTTTGTATTTGTAACTTGATTCTAATTAATTCAATAGGTGAAGCTAATAAACCATTAGCAAGACCAGCAGCTCCACCACAAAGATAATATTCCATTGAACTTAAAGGAGTATTCGGAGCTAATCCTTTCTTAGCATGATAACTTGAAAAAAATCTCTTCATAAATTCATTCACACCAAATTGAATTGAAACACATGCTCCAATACCAACTAAAGGTGTTAAAGTACCTTTATAAAAACCTAATATACCTTCATTTTTTAAAAGTTGTTTAATAACTTCAATTGGACCAGAATAATTCCCTTCAACCAACCGGACCTTCGTCGTATCAAAAGGCATCCCAGTTAAAACTTGAGCAACACCAGCCATCGTCCCAGAAAACAAATCTTTTGCAATTCTCTTTGGGTCCGACTCAGGTTTCGAATCAATCAATTGTGTTGCAACCTCTTCAGCTGACATGATCAATTAATTTTACTTTCTTAATTCCACAAAAACAAAAAAAAAAGAAAAAAAAGCAAAAAAAAGTTATCACCTGAAAACTTAAAAGGCCCTCAAACCCTTATCTAACTTTTAAACAAACTCAACTAATACAACTTTATATACTTTAATGACTAACAACATCAAACTCATTGAACACTTTTTTAGCCGTATATTTTGACTAGTTTTTTATGAAAAATTTCATGTAGTGTGCACAATACAAATTTCCCAAAAAGGTAATTTTTTTCTTTTCTTTTTTTTCTTTTTTTTTTTCTTTTTTTTTTTTTTTTATTTTGAAAGTTTCTTTTTACCAAGCCAGAAAGAAATCTTTATAAATACATTTTATTATTTCTTTTTTGTTTTTTTTTTGAAATAGTTTTAATTGATTGTAAATTGGTATTTAGAGAAGAAAGGTGTGTTATAAAGAGGTTGGTTAAAGGTTGAAGTTAGATATAATGCCTGCACATAATAGTCGAAAGGAAGAAGGCGGTGTTGCGGGTGCGAAACGCCAGGAATATAGCGGTAAAGATACTAGTAGTAGTCATAATAAAGATATATCGAAATTGAAGCAACAAAAACATGATAATTCTGTTATTTCAAAAGTAAAGAGAATCACGTCTTGCTCTTCGATTCAGTCATTGTCCAATAATAATATCAATAGGGATTTTTTTTCAGATCAAATTAGGCCAGCACCTGAAACTACATCTTTTTTAAAACCTGGTTCAAATTTCATTGGTTGTCAACAATCTGGAAGATCGACTTATGAAGTGTCTGTTGAATTGAAAGAAGTTGATTTATCGAAATCCGAATTATCTGGGTTTTTAACGATTGAAGGTTTAACAGAGGATCATCCTGAAATTACTACTTTTTTCAAAGCTGAAATTGTTGGTCCTCATTATTCATTTTTCACAAATCATGATTCTTGGGGAGCCACTCATAAGATTGATTTACAGCATTGGTCAAGATTCCCAAGTTGGCGGAATTTGGAGATAAATTTTGAAAATGATTTACAAAATGTTGATTTTTATAATGATAATTTTAATCAAGAATATGTTTATATGAGATGGAAAGAAATGTTTTTAGTTCCTGATGCGAAAGTCACAGATATAAGAGGAGCCTCGTTTGCAGGATTCTACTATATATGCTTCAATCAATTAACGGGATCCATAAGTGGATTGTATTTCCATAACGCTTCTGAAAGATTCCAGCAGTTGGAATTATGTCATGTTCCAGACTCGGGTTGTTTTGAAAGTTTTGAATATCAATAATAATAACAAATTAAAAATTCTGTTTTATGTTTCTTTTTTTCTCTTTTTTCTTTGCTTTGTTTTGTTTTGGTGTCATTTTGTTGTTTTTTTTTCTTGATGTTTAATTTTTGGTTGTTTATATACATATATATATATGTATATATATATATATTTGGTTGGTATTAATGTTCATTCTCTATTGCCTAGTATTTTGTTTTGTTTTTTTGTTTTTTCTTGCAGTTGTTTCATTACTTCATGGGCTCCATCTGCTTTCAACAGGTTGTGCTATATACATATATACAGATAAATATATAAATATCATGTTTTATCGTCTTCTTCTCTCAAAATCAGTTAATAACTTTTAAATGTGAGTCTCTGCGGCGCTAAATAAAAATCGAAGAGGACAAAAAAAAAACTTACCGCCGCACGATGTAGGTGCATACTTTTATCACTTTATACATATTTTTGCAATGTAATCTTTGTGTAACACATTTGATTACTGGTATTATGATGGATTTGACAGGAATTGGAATGATTATATAGTTTTAGTTTGTTTTTTTTTTAAAAGTATTTATTTCACAGTTTCTTTTCCATTCTTGAGAGCTTTTTTTCCATAAGAAAAAAATAATAGTAATAAGCATTTATTTTTTTTTTCTTCAAAAGAGTATAAAGATGGAGTCTTTTAATCATTCATCAGATCAATTGCTAGGAAGTAACAAACCTAATTATGTTGTTTATGATAAGGCCAATTTTTATATTGATTCAAGGTATCAAGTTCAGCATGTTTTGGGAAAGGGATCTTATGGAACGGTATGTTCAGCTGTGGATTTGAAATCTAGAGAAAATGTACCATTGGCAATTAAAAAAGTTTCTGATATTTTCACAAAAGAAGTTTTGTTGAAAAGAGCTTTGAGAGAATTAAAACTTATGAGATATTTTAAAGGACACAAGAATGTAAGGATTTAACTTTGATATATACTTTTATTTATTTTTTTATGAAAAACTAACAATTGTTGCCTTTAGATAATTAATTTACTTGATTTAGATATCATTTATATTAAACCATATGATGGTTTATATTGTTTCCAAGAATTAATTGATTATGATTTAGCAAGAGTTATTCATTCTTCTGTTCAATTTTCAGAATTTCATATTCAAAATTTTTTTTATCAAATTTTATGTGGTTTAAAATATATTCATTCAGCTGATGTTATTCATAGAGATTTAAAACCAGGAAATATTTTAGTTACAATTCAAGGAACTTTAAAAATTTGTGATTTTGGATTAGCTAGAGGAATTAATACCAAGTTCATAACAAAAGGATCAAAGGCAAGTCAAATTACAAATTATGTTGCTACAAGATGGTATAGAGCACCAGAATTAATTCTTTCTCGTAAAAATTATTCAAAAGCTGTTGATATGTGGGCAGTTGGTTGTATATTGGCAGAATTATATGGACGTAGACCACTTTTTGCAGGTAATGATCTGGTTCATCAAATTACTGAAATTGTTAAAGTTTTAGGTAGTCCATCTAAAGGCCTTGTTGATCGGTTTTCTTCAAAAATGGCTTTTGATTTTTTTGGACCACCAAAACCTCAATATAGAGCAATTTCTTGGGATCATATATATCCTTTTGCCTCTTGTGATGCTCATGCATTAATGACTAATTTACTTTGTTGGGATGCTGAAAAAAGATATAATGTTGAACGTTGTCTTCAAGATATATTTGTTTCAAAATGTAGAGATTTAAACAATGAACCATCATGTGCAAGGCCTTTTGATTTTAGTTTTGAAAATCAAATTGAAAGTATGAACGATTTAAAAAAATTGTTACATGAAGAAGTAGAGAGTTTTAAAAGTGATCGCATTAATTTTGGTAAAAAGTTGTAAAATTTTTTTTTCTTTAATTGATTTATTATTTTTGGTTTCATTGTTTTGAGTTATTCTTGTTTACCTGCAATCATCATAATTATTTTACAGTTTTTCTTTTTTTTTTTTTTTTATATATATATATTTCATTTTATTAAATTGTAAAACTAACGTAGGAACACCTATTAAAAAGAACAGAGAACTGCAAAAAAAAAAAAAAAATGATAATGATATCAAACAAAAATTAAAAGAAAGATAGCAAATAATTGTTCTTATAACAAAAAAAACCAAAAAGAAAAAAACACAAAAAAAAACAAATAAAAAACAAAGAAAACATATTGCGATAGCAGCAGATTCAACCAGAACACATTTCACATGCTTCTGGGTTATTTATAGCACATGCAATAACTTTTGAACTGAAAATATCTGCCTCTGTCTCTTCAGTAGTAACAGTTTCTTCCAGAGCTTTTTCTTCTTCCTTTATTGGCTCTTCTTCTTTCTTTGCAGATGCTTCTTCTTTAGCTTTAATAGATAAGTTTTCAATAGAGTTACTCAATGAAGAAACTGAAGATTCAGTAGCTGGACTTGATTGTTTTGAAGATCCAGAAGATGAAATTTCAGCATTAGCAGTAATAACAAATTGACGTGGTTTGTAAATCTTTCTTTGCAATTGTGAAAGATCAGCAACACGTGAAGAAGCTTCTTTAGCTAAAACAGCATCAACTGTGAATTGAATAGCAGCTGAAGCGGCTTGAGTACGTAAGTAGTACATACCGGTTTTAAGACCTTTCTTCCAACCGTAGAAATGCATACTGGTCAATTTACCCATTGTTGGAGCTTTAATATGGATATTAAGCGATTGTGACTGATCAATATAAGCAGCTCTTTCAGCAGCCATATCAATGATGTGTTTCTGGGAAAGTTCCCAGACAGTCTTATATAATGCTTTCAATTCATCTGGAACATTTGGCAAGTTTTGGATAGAACCATTATCTGAAATAATGTGATTCTTCATAGCATCATTCCATAAACCGAGATCAACTAAATCTCTTAATAAGTAAGGATTGACAATTTGGAATTCACCTGCAAGAACTCTTCTAGAGTAAATATTTGAAGTATAAGGTTCAAAGCATTCATTGTAGCCCAAAATTTGTGAAGTCGAAGCAGTTGGCATAGGAGCAACCAATAAGGAATTTCTCATACCGGATTTTACAACTTTGGCTTTTAATGTATCCCATTCCCATAAATCAGTTGGCTTTTTATCCCATAAATCAAATTGTAACAAACCTTGAGATGCTGGTGAGCCTTGGAATGATTCATATGGGCCATCTTCTTGAGCTAATTCAACCGATGCTTCTACAGCAGCGTGGTAAATAGTTTCAAAAATTTGAATGTTTAATTCTTTAGCTTCGACAGAATCAAATGGAACTCTTAAGATCATGAAAACATCTGCTAAACCTTGAACACCTAATGCAATTGGTCTATTTTTCATGTTCGATCTTCTAGCTTCTTCGACAGGATAATAGTTTCTATCAATAACCTTATTCAAGTTTCTGGTTAAGACCTTAGCAATAGAATGCAATTTTTCAAAATTATACCACGAATTGGTCTCATCAGATTCAATGAAAGCTGGTAAAGCAATTGAGGCCAAGTTACAAACAGCAGTTTGACCAGGATCTGAGTATTCAACAATTTCACAACACAAGTTCGAAGATTTGATAGTACCCAAGTTCTTTTGGTTTGATTTCTTGTTACATGAATCTTTATATAACATGAATGGAGTACCAGTTTCAGTTTGTGCTTCCAAAATAGCGTACCATAATTTTTGTGCCTTGACAACATTTCTTGCTCTGCCTTCTTTTTCATATTTTTCATAAAGTTGTTTAAATTCATCACCATAAACTTCCGGTAAACCTGGAGCCTCATTTGGAGAGAATAAACTCCAGTCTTCATTTTTTTCAACTCTTTCCATAAATAAATCAGGAATCCATAAAGCAGGGAATAAATCTCTTGCTCTAATTTCTTCTTTACCTTGATTCTTTCTGATGTCGATAAAGTCGAAAATGTCACTATGCCATGGTTCTAAATACAAAGCAAAAGCCCCTGGTCTCTTGTTACCACCTTGATCAACATATCTTGCAGTATTATTGAAAACTCTAATCATTGGAATGATACCATTTGAAGTACCATTAGTACCAGCAATGTAAGAACCAGTTGAACGAATGTTATGGATGTGTAAACCAATACCTCCAGCAGTTTTAGAAATCAAGGCACATTCTTTTAAAGTATCATAAATACCTTCAATAGAATCTTCTTTCATGGCAACTAAAAAGCATGAAGACATTTGAGGACTTGGAGTACCAGCATTGAACAAAGTTGGAGAAGCATGAGTAAAATATCTTTGAGACATTAAGTTATATGTTTCCAAGACTTTTGGAATATTTCTACCATGGATACCAATAGCAACTCTCATATTTAAATGTTGTGGTCTCTCAGCAACTTTACCATTAATTCTTAACAAGTATGATCTTTCTAAAGTTTTGAACCCAAAATAGTTATAACTGAAATCACGGTCATAAACAATAGAAGAATTTAATTCTTCTGCATTTTCCATAACAATATCATAAGTTTCTTTTGAAACCATTGGTGAATGAATATTAGTTATTGGATTATAATAATTGTATAACTGAGAAACAACTTCTGAAAATTGCTTTGTTGTTTGTTTATGCAAATTTGAAATTGCAATCCTAGCAGCCAAGACAGCATAATCAGGATGAATAGTAGTCATATATGCAGCAGTTTCAGCAGCCAAGTTATCCAACTCAATAGTGGTAACACCTTCATAAACACCAGAAATAACTCTCTGAGTTATAGCAACTGCGTCAACGTGTTTTGGATCCAACCCATAACATAACCTAGAAACTCTTGCTGTTATTTTATCAAAACGAACTGGCTCCTTACGGCCATCTCTCTTAAGGACATACATAATATATGTAGTTGAACTCTTATAATCTTTCAATCAAAAAAAAGAAAGATAAATAATAATAATAATAATAAGAATAAGAATATATTAGAAAACTAAATTCGATGGAAAGACGCGTCTATTTATATATCGTCTTCAATTATTAATCAAACTGAAAAATTAAAACGCGTTTTTAAAAATCTGTCACGTGATTAATTTTTAACGCGGAAATGGGAAATTTTGACACATTACAAAAGTAGTGCAATTTGCCCTTATTTGCATACTAAATTGCTAGGTTTGATGCGCTGATTAGGTCTATGGAAACGGGAAAAAAACGTGTTTGGATTCGGAGAATAATGGTTTGTTTACCTTTTCCCCTTTTCGCTCAATATATGTTTATGTCCCGAAAAGTTTTAATCTGATCTATCTAGGTGGAAAACTACAAGCAGATCATCGGAAGATACATAGATTATGAGAGAGGTTTTTTTTTTTTTGGTTTCTTGATTAACTTGATCCGATAAAATGCAAATTATTATATTATAGCCTCAATACTGGGGGTTTTTATTTTATTTTTATATAAGCTAATTTTTCAAAATAGCTAGGGTTCAAACGGTATTTTATTGAATTTGGTTATAATGAGCATCTTTATCTATATAATTAAAATGGTTTGAATCTTCTAATGGGAATATCATTTTTTCAATGGTAGTTTCCAATTTTTGTTTAAAAAGTGGTATGAAATGACGTTTTGCATAATGCGTATCTTGTTGTTTCTCAATTTCTTCACTGTTTGCAGTCTTGGGTATACATAAAAGTAAGCCATCTTTTTGAGCAAAATCCAATTCCACACCATTGTCATCATTTTCCAATGACATTGATAAAAATTGCTTGTTTTTCTTACCAATGTGAGTCTTAGTTGAATACTGTTTTATGGAAAGTATCTTCTCCTTTGTATCTTTAGTCAGAAACATAAAAGATGAAGTTTCCGGTGGGACTGTTGAATCTTGATTCATCGCCAAAAGCTATTTCCTTCAAGTAAACTTTTTCAAATCTAGTAGGCTGTCTACTAAGACTAATCAATAATCTTTTTTTAAACCTTTACTCATAAAGGTGAAATCATTTCTGAAAGCCAGTGCAGTGAAAAGAAAAGAAAGAAAAAGTATTAGCCAATGATACGGTATACAAAAGCTAGCTTTAAAACTAAACTACTCAAAATTGTTTAACCTTGTTTTATTGTAGACTTTCAAAAAGCAAATAGAAAAAAAAAAGAAAATTATTCACTTCAGGTAGCCAACAATAAGAAGTTAAATTCACAGTCAATGTCAACTTTCTTTTTGTGTTGCGAGATGAGATAAGATTAGGATTTTAATAACCAAGACAAAACCTCATGCGGCTGTAAAAGAAAGTTCAAAGAATAGCAGCATGGAAAGAAAACAACAAGTTTGAAATTTTCCTAAACTTTAGTAGTAATAATGTCCCAGTGGCCGAGTGGTTAAGGCGACGCCCTGCTAAGGCGTTGTGCTCTGCATGCGCAGGTTCGAATCCTGTCTGTGACGTTATTTTTTTTTTTCAAATTTTTCATTATTGTTCACACGCATAATTATACATATCAACTACTCTACTTTTATTTACTTTTCATTTCAATCACTCACTCACTCACTGCTTTAATGAAATTCCATTCAAAAACGAAGCTGCTAAAAACAGCCATACTATACTACAAATATATTTAAAGCCCATTATCTATAAACATTGATGACACCGCTTCTGTCTGCAGAAATAATCATCTCGTAAGGTTTGCAAATGCTTATGATATCAGTAACAAGATCATGATGATTTTTAATTATGTCTAATTGTTCTTGAGTTATTAAACTAATCCTCTTTTTACTTGATTTTTTATTATCATCACTGCCCACCATATTTTCGTTATTAGATTGAGATTTAATATTAAAAATTGTTAAACCTTGGTCAACTGCATTTGCTGAAAATGTTGGAATATTCTGATTACTACTCTCTTGATCATCATTCATGTTACCAATAATAATTTTCGAATATTCTGGATTTGAAATGTTCCAAAAAACTAATTTTCTATCATGAGATGCTGTTACAATATATAGTGATTTTTTATAAGATGAAGAAACTTGTTGAGACTGAATTGGCAAAGATTCAACAACAGTCATAGCAGTCATAGTTTGATTTAAAAGGTCGGCCCTTTCCCCATTACCAATATCAAGATTCTTGGAGATAACATTACCATTATCATCTTCATCGCGTAGTGATAATGAACTAAATCCAAAACCATTATAGAAACTCAAGTCAAAGGTTTCGTTATTGTTGAATTTAGCAACATCTATAATACCAATTGCAGAATTTTTATTTCCTCCAGTTACAACAACATATCTATTTTTTTTCGATGATGTGAAATCTTTAGGACAAATCTTAAGCTTATTGATTGGAATTATTGAATTTTTATTTGGCAGCGATCCTTTAAAAAATGATGTCAAAAAGAATGATTTTAAATGAATCTCAAATCTCAAATCCCAAAGATTCATAATTCCACTTGATGTACCTAATAACAACCATGTCTGCTTATTATCAACACAAAAAGTTGTAGGAACACCATGCGATAGATCATTTTGCAAACTAAAAACTAAAGTCATCCTTCTAATGTCTAATGCAATAATTTTGGAAGAAGGTGTAATGAAGACCAACAAGGACTTGGAGTTATCAACTAAAAATTCCATTTCCAAAGCATAAGCTCCATCTTCTTTTGATATTTCGTATTCCCTAATTAATGTTAACTTATTATATCTGTTCTTACCATTTCTTTCAAAATCAACTCTGAATAACTTAATAAATCCATCTTGAGTACTAACTGCAAAACAGTCTCTCGATTTAATAAATTTGATACATTTAACAGGAGAACCGAGGTTAACTGATAAGGATGAACTACCGGTAACATTTCTTTCTAATCTTAATGCATCCCATATCTTTATAGTACAGTCATTACCACCAGATATAAAGTAGTTGTTATCAGGCGATACGGCAATGCATTCAACATTTCCTTTATGTTCAATCAAATGGGCAACTAATATCCCTTTGGGGTTCCATATACTTGCAGGGTAATGTGATTGCAGTTGCGAACGCTGTTGAGAAGTATTTGCAGCATGATTACCCAAATTACTCAATGGAGGCCCAAATTCAACAAAGTCATCAAGTAATGGTTCGAACTCAATACTGTTTAAATATTTCAAAATATAAGGATTTCTACCAGAATAACTATTTGTAACAGTGGTTACGATATTTTGTGATAAACCGGGATCAGATTCCATTAATGACGAAACAGTGAATATTTCTTGTGACTTATTATTGCCATTCGTTTTTGTCATTATCGAAGATGCATCATTCGAAGTTTCTAATTTTCCGAAAGCATTTTCTCTGTCTTCATGAATAGAAGGTGCAGCTTTTCTTGCATTTCCAAACATTATAGAATTTGGAGACATGGCAATTGATGGTTGAGGACTAGAATTATAATTTTCGCTTGCATTATTTTTAGTCTTATTAATATTGATAGGCAATGGTAAGGTCATATTATTGTTGGTATTATTTTTAACTTTCAAATATTCTTTTTTAACAATTTCTGATTTATGAACAACATCAAAAAATATGTTTTTCGGTAGCACACCCAATTTTTGTATTTCAACTATTATCTCTTCATCACCAGAATCACCTAGACCACTGTTGTAATTCATTCTTTGATTTAATCTTGCAACTCTATAAATATAATCCCGCATGGTAGCAATCTTCCATAAATCCAGTTCTTCTAACCCAGATGACTTTAATTTCTCAACCCAGTTCTTATCTTCTTGAGACAAAGGAATTTCGGAATTATCAACAACCATAGAATCGTTGTTATTATTTCTGGACAATGAAAAACTTAAGGAAGTGGAATTTCCGTTATCAACATTTTTTTTCATGAAGGACAATCCGGTATTTCCAAAGGAATCTGTTTGTTGAATTCCTTCCACTTTTTGCCAAAACAATGATGATTTTTCTGGTGATTTTAAAGACCAGTTAATTGATAAATTGTAAACAGATCTCGATATAGGCCTTTGTAATGATTTTAATAAAGTGTCATAGTTGAAAGAACTAATGTCAAATTTCAAAAATGGTAAAATTATGGGATACAAAATGCAAAAAAGATCTGATAACTCAATATTTTCGGATATAGTTATTATGATTAACAAGCTTTCTTGTCGTATCCATTCATTCGGATGCAATATTAACTTTGTGGTATTTTTAACCAAGTCCCATAAGAATTGTTTCTTAATAAAACCTAGCTTAATTAATCTATTAAAAGTCTGTAATATTTTTAATACAACTATTTCTTCGGGATCATTTAATGTCTGGACTAACAAAGGTAAAATATAATGCTCCAAGCTTGTAATTCCCGTAAACATTACAATAGGTAAAATTGACTCTATAAAACTAATTCTTAAAGATGCATGCTTATCATTCAAATAAGTAATCAAATGACTTAGAATCAAGTCATTGGTTTTATCTTTACCAAAAAACATACACAAGGGAGCAATATTTTTCAATAAGGCCATTTTGACGTTTGGATTTGGATCTGTAAGTAACAAGCTTACAAAATTTTTGAAATCATTTGTTAAATTATTTTTATCAAACAATTTATCCATTATCACTGGATCCACTTGTTGTTGAAAGTTAGTTCCGTTGATATTAGAAGGTTCAACTGTAGTTATATTTTTTTTTAAGTTAAGTGTGATTTGATAAAATTTTAATGAAATGTTTGCAATATGTGGTAAATAAGTTGCAAATATCAATTTCAAATAATTAGAGTTTTTCACATGATGATTATAGAAATTTTGTAATTTTGGTAAAATATATTCTTGGAATATCGAAATATTAACAACTGTTATCGTATCAACCATATATAATAGTTGAGTGATGCCTCGAAGTGAGGCGACTTGTACATCTGTACTTGGATCATCTAATAAAACCATTAAATAAGGTAAACATCTATCTAGCTTTGCTTCATCATGAATTTTTTCTGATAGGGCAATAATTAAATCGCATGCCCTGATTCTAAATGATGAGTGTGTAGTATTTCTAATTGAAGATAGTACCATATCTAAAAAAATTAATGAACTTGAATTACTATTTATTACTGTTTGTCCTGCTGGCTTTGGCGTATATTGATAAAGTCCCGGTAGATCCAACTTTATTGGAATTGTATCTTCTTGAATTGAATGTATATCATCCTTTTTGACAAAGTTATTTTTAAGATTATTATCTGTTTCAAATCCTAATAATTTAGAAATTTTTGAAAAATCATTATAAATTCTTTCTATTCTTAAATCGCATTCATGAAATCTATCATAATTTCTTCTTTTTTGTTTTTTATTGGTATTACTATTTTTGTTATGTTGTTGGTCAATGTTATAATTATCATTTGAAGGTTCTGATAAATATTTCATATATGGATAAACAAAATCATAAAATTCTCCTGGAAAAATTATATCCTTGTATTTGATCAAGATTTCTTTACAACTCATTCTTTTCAAAGGATTTAAATCAATCATATTTAAAATCATTTCCTTTAAATGTGGATCATCTATCCCGTTTAAGTTTGGTTTATATTCATTTTTTTTATATTTAAACAATTGTGATAAAGTGAAAATTGAAGAACCTTCCAAGACTAATTCTGCAAAAATACAACCTAAGCTGAAAACATCCATTTGAGATGTTAAATTTTTATTTGTAGGAATATCATCATCTTTTGATAAAAATCTTTCTGGAGCAAGATAACAAGTATGCCTTCTATTAGTATCAAAATAAAACGAAAATTGAGTTGGATTATCTTCTGGAAGATGAATTGGCTTAAAAAGAGCAAAATCTGATATTAAACACCAATTCCATGATGTTAACAATATATTTTCTAATTTTAAATCCCCATGTATTATATTTTGTAAATGACATTGATTCAAAGCATTTAATAATTGAAATATTACCCATTTTTTTTCAATTTTCTCTAAAAAGGGTCTAGTGGATATTCTATCATAAAGATTTGTCTTAATAACTGGCCTTACAAGATAACATGCTCTATCAGTATCTATAATTCTAGAATATGGTGTAACATTTGATAATTTAAATAAAATTTGTTGTTGATATTCCAATTGCTTTACATAATGACCATAATCAATCAAAATGTCCATATTATCAGGCTTAATCAATACTTTGACAACAATACTACCATTTGAATCCAATCCTTTACATGTTTTCAAAAATCTCGAACTATTAATTGTTTTAGAATATTGGATATCAGGTAAAATATCAACATACGACTGAATAGCCACAGCAGTGGTCGGCGCTAATAAAGAGAGCTCCGCTCCCATCTTCAACACTGAATAGCAATACCCAAAACCTTATCACACAATTGATGGCAAATAAATAAATAAATAAATAAATTAAAAAAATAATATAAATCATATCAACTTTAAGAAACCTCATCTACCTACCTACAAAAACAAAAAGCCATACATTTACCCAAATATTACCCAATGCGGCAGTTCCGATAAGAATTACCAATTTAGGAAGTAAAAAAGTACAAAAAAAATAAGCATTTCCTAATTAGGAAATTAGTTGAATTTATGGTCTAAAAGGTTCATTTTATGACCATATATATAATTTTCACAATTTAAACCCATATTCTTGTTACTAAGATATATTCTTGTTACTAAGATATAATATATATATATATAAAATTATTGATTAAAAGAAAAATGGTAAGTGATAGTTGCAATTGGATTATAATGTCTTTGTTTGTCTTAGTGGATTGAGTTGTCTAACATTTTTTTGCTTTTTTTTTAGGATCATCTTGCTTTCACTTATTCTGCTTTGGCCATTTTCGGTGGTTCTATGGGTTACTTGTAAGTGTTGATATTTTTTAAACTTAGAGTGATAAGTTATGGAGTTACTAATGTGAAGTTTTTTTTTTTGTTTTAGCCGTAAGAGATCAAAGCCATCGTTAATTGCTGGTGTCACCATTGGTGGTATCTTTGCAGGTGCTGGTTATTTATTACATAACAATATGGAATATGGTATTCACACTGCTTTATTGGGTTCAAGTTTGATGTTAGTTGGAGGTGCTATTAGGGGCTCAAGTGCTGGGTTCCGTAAGCCAATTCCTTTGACTTTAGTAATTTTAGGTGGATTATCTACTCTCTATTATGCGAAAAAGTATACTGAATTTTATTAAGCAGTTTATTTTTTTTTTTTCAATTGATAAAAGAAATTAACTGACTGTATATACAAGATTTTATTATTTAATATAAATGTCCGATTATTTTATTATAAGATCCTAAATGTACGAATACGAATACAGAGATGATAGCAGCAAAAAAAATGGGAAAATTTTTTGAAACTTTTTTTTTAATTTTTTCTTATTTTAAGTATTGGCGCTATTGGTACCATTGGGAGCATTAACACCATTGTCAACAATATTATTTTCGTTACCAGTGGTAGAATTACTATTGTAAAGTTTATTCAATTCAATGTTTTCTACCTCGTGATCATCAGCGGCAGAATCAGATAAGAAATCCCCGGGTTCTAGGATTCTAACAAATTCAACATAATCATTAATATATTCATTACCAAATTCGTATTCATCACAACCTTTTAATAATGTATCTTCATCTTGTAATTTTAATGACAATCCAGGGATCTTGTCTATTATTGTTAAGAAGATAAAACTCATTGAAAAACAATAACAAAGAGTAACGATTGATCCAATAAATTGATACAATAATGCAATGTATCTGTGACTAATCCAACCACCTTTTATATCCACCACACCTAGTTGTGCAATATTTTTATCAGCAAATAAACCTGTTAACAAGCTTCCAACAAATCCACCACATCCATGAATGGCAAATATATCCAAACAGTCATCAATTTTTAATAAAAATTTTAAACCAGTAGCAAAATTACAAACCAGTCCACCAATAAATCCAATTACAAAACTTGACCAAAAATTAACAAAACCTGCACTTGGTGTTATAACAACTAATCCAGCGACACATCCTGAACATAGTCCTATAATGGAGAAATTTCTATTATAATAATAATCTAACAGAAACCATGTAAAACCTGCAATGAAACATGAAGTCAATGTATTAATTAAAATGATTAAAGTTTGAAAAGACATATGATATGAGCATCCACCATTAAAACCTAACCATCCAATAATCATTAAAAAAGTACCAATTAATATTAATCCAGTATTTGAATTTCTATAATTTTTGGTAACTGAATTATAACTTCTTTTACCCAATTTTAAACTATAACATAAAGATGTTGAACCACTTAATAAATGTACTGGATCTCCTCCAGCAAAATCCATTATATTCAAATCAAGTTTCAACCAACCTTTTTCATTCCAATGCCAATAACTTACAGGGTAATATATGATGATACACCATATTATAATGAATAAAAATAATGGTTTAAAACGACCTCTTTCCGCTATACACCCAAATGCTAAACTTCCAGTAATACAACAAAACAAGCCTTCAAATAATACATGTATATAAGCTGGAACTCTCAGTTCTCCTTCTATTTCAACCACAGAACTAGTCAAGTATCTCAACCCAACATTATGGAAATTCCCAATATACCTATTCGAAGCTGTTGTTGAATAACATAAGGTATAACCGATGAAAACCCATTCAACAAAAATTATGCAAGATATAATCAACGGTAACGATATTTGACTTAAAGCAGATTTCCTCTGTGTTAACCCAGAGTAAAATAAACCAATCCCAAGGATTATAAACATCAATAAAGTTGAGCACCCAAACAAAAATACCGCATCGATCTGTTGCGCAATAGATAATACCTCCATTACTGAAAAAAGAAGAAAAAAAAATAGAAAAACTTTACGGACCTAAAGAATCATCAAGAGAATAAATATCCTGCAAAACAAATGTAAAAGTACAACCAAGAACCAAGAACCAAACAAAAAAGAAAAAGCAAAAAAAAAAACTTTCCACAATTTACAAAAACCACACAGGAAAGTACCAAAAACAATCAAAACAACACCTTATCAACAATAATAAACTATTAACAGCTTTTCATTAAAATATACAAATTATCAATAGATCTTGATGTAATTAGCAACATAAACCATTGTCATTTCCTAATTGGGAAATTGTGCAATAAGACACGACGCAATGTGTTTTAATTAGAAAAAGTTTGAGCTTAAGCAAAGGATCTGTTTAATAATAAATAAATAATAATATTATTATTATTATTAAATTAATAGTTATAAAATTCTATATATATATATATATTTATTTTGGGAATTAAAAATAGTTGGAGTGATTTTGATCTTTGGTTTTTTTTTCTTTCTTTGGTTTGGATATAATGGCAGATTCAGTTCTGAAACAATCTATATCGAGAACCAAGTTGTTACAAATTGCTAGTGATGAATTGAGTAAAAATATTGGTATTAATTCTAACGGCGGTAATAATAATAATAGTAATAATAGTAATAATAGTAATAATAATACAAGTAGTGTTAATGGCGGTAGTTATCAAGATGATTATAATAGTAGTAATAATAGTTTGAAGTTGGTTGATTTGAGTATAGCTTCTATACCGCCGGAGTTGATTGAGTTGATTAGAGAAAATCATTTGACAAAATTATCATTACAACAAA
Source organism: Pachysolen tannophilus NRRL Y-2460 (assembly GCA_001661245.1). Classification (NCBI taxonomy): domain Eukaryota; kingdom Fungi; phylum Ascomycota; class Pichiomycetes; order Alaninales; family Pachysolenaceae; genus Pachysolen; species Pachysolen tannophilus. The sequence continues at coordinate 2,417,287 of KV454011.1, forward strand.
ATATGTTAACATCTTTACCAAATTATTTTAGTAGATTAGGTAATTTAAGATATCTTGATTTACATAGAAATAATTTTCAACATTTTCCATCAACTTTATGTTCATTTAAAAATTTGGAAATATTAGATATAAGTGAAAATTCAATTAAAAAATTACCATTAAATATAGGTAATCTTATTAGTTTAAAAGTTTTAAGTTTAAAAGATAATAAGTTGGAATATTTACCATCATCTATTTCTACAATGAAAAGTTTAAGAATATTAGAAGTTTCAAATAATCCTTTAATTCTGCCACCTTTAAATTATATTCATGATTTACAAAGTGATTTATCAAGTAATTCAGATTGGTTGGATAATTTAAAATCATATATAAGAGATCATGGTAATTATTTGGATGCAAAGATAAAAGAAATTGATGATTTGGAAAATAATAGTGTACTGCAACCTCCACCTATGAAATTAGAAAGATCAAGAAGTAATTTGAATGATCCAGTGTCAGCTAAAGCTGCAAAGAGAATGGGATTCATCATTAAAAAGCTGAATAACCCAATGTCTAATCAAGAAATGGATCACGATGATGTAAATGACATTGTTGATGAAACAAATATTAATGGTCATACAATTACCAATAATCATAATGGAACAGGTAATGATAATGAAAATAATAGTTCCAATCAAGAAGAATTTCTTAATGATTCTCATTTTTCAGCAGTGGAACAACCAAGAGCGGTACAAGCATTAAATAATGATTATTCAGACATAGTGAGAACAAGTTCAACCTCTGCAATTCCACTCTTGAGACCAAGATCTCAAAGTGCAGGAAGGAATGAAAATAGTAAATCTGTGGATAATTATGCAATTGCAGAAGATAATTTACAGCAGCAACAAAAATATGATGCTGAGCACAAGTCTTCTGCATATTTTAGAAGGTTATCTACTTTGGAAGAAATTAAAAAACCTAAAAATATTATAGTCATAAAAGTTGTTAGAAAATTATTATTTATTTTTACATCATTGCATTATAACGTAAATAAGATAAATGTTTTCAATTTGGATAAAAAATTATCGTTGAAAATAAATAATTGTTTAAATTTATCAAAATCAAAACTTGATCTGTTGATTGAAAATTTAGAAATTTTAGAAAAAAATAATATTCATAGTTCCTATGATACTGATATATTGATTGATAAATTATTAACATCAATAGTTTCATCTTTAAGCATTTTTAAAAATTTAATTAAAACAATTCAAGGAATAAATTTAACCAGAGTTTTAGATAATACCGATATTTGTTTTATAAGAAGTTTTTATTTAAATTGTTTTGGATCATTTATGGAATTATATAATTCCTATAAGATATTATATCCCGATTTGAATCCACAGCATCCTCAACCACCTCCACATCTGAATGCAATCACTACGCCAACTCCATCACAATCCTTTTCTACAAATGTACCATCTTCAAATTCATCAGCACAATATCAGCAACCACCTCCATTACGTATAGACACGGCATTGGCAAATCAACAAAGTGGTGGAGGCCAACCTCAAAGTGCGATAACGTCTTTTTCTACTCAACAAGTTAATGATGAACGATTATATAATAGTGTTGATACTGCAACTAATTCTGCAAACTTTGTTTTCAGTCAATTGACATCATTACTTAATAAGACTGCATTAGAAAATGCAGTAACTACTTCTTCAACAGAGAATAATAATAATGTTAATGGTTCTTCAAAGTTGAATATATCGATTGTTAAAGAATTAACTAGTATTTCAGTTTCATCTATAGAAGCAACAAAAAATTTAAAAACTTCCTTGGCTACAATAACTTCACAACCACCAGCAGTTCAACCAACTCCATACCAGGAAAAACTTAAATTTTACAGGAACGTCAACATTTTCTTGAAATCAATCATAAATGTTTTGAACACATCAAAAATTGCCATTAATGATTTACCAATATTGAATGAGATAAGGCCCAGTTTAGCGGCATTAACTAAGGCAACTAAGGATGTCACTTTGATGTTAGAAAATAGTTCCTTCAATAACATCACATTACAACAACAGCAGCAACCACAATCAAGTATTTCTGCTTTCCCTCCACCACTATCATCAATTCCATCAATGGCAATATTGCCAAATCAGCAACAAGTTACTACACCAATGATTGCAGCTTTGGGTAATGCAGCTGCAGCACTGACTGTTTTGCCACCTTCTGGGAACATTATTTCTAATGGTGCTAATAATGGTGTTCTTAGTCCTTCATCAGGGGCTGACTTGAGTAATAATAATAATAATAATAACAACAACAACAACAATAATAATAATAATAGTAACAATAACAATGCTAACAATGCTAACAATGCTAATAATGCTAATAATGCTAATAATGCTAATAATATTAATAATAATACTACTAATAATAATGGTAATAATAACGGTGCTGCTAATAATTTCGATGATTAGGAAGAAGGAGACAAAAAGCTAAAAAAAGCTAAGAAAAAAAAAGAAAAAAAGAAAAAAGAGTTTCAATTTGAAAACATAATTAGTATTCTAAAAATTTATTAAATAGGCGGGTATATAGGTGGGTGTTATTATGTATATGTATAAACTTTAGACAATAGAAATCCAGTTTTATAATTATCAATCTAGCTAGTGTTGAATTATTTTTCAGCCATGAACAAATCGATTTCATCCAATTCATCCTGGTTAACATAATGTTCAATCATATGGTATCTCGATTTACTGATTTTTTCAACTTTTTCATTCCAAAGACCACAAATTTTCATAGCTTCAACGGGAGGAATTGTAATTCTTCCATTTTTGAAAACGTATTTTGTAATACAATTACAACAAGTCTTATATTGATTCTTACCAGTTGGGAAAGCAAATTTTGACAAGACGAAAAGCCATTTTTCATCCCAGCATAAAACTTCACTTATAACATGATATCTCAGTAACGGTGTAATTTCTTTCTTAAAATTTCCCGAGAGAGTAGCAGTTGGAATATATGGCCAATTTAAAACTGAATATTTCCCTTTTTTACCTAAATTTACATCTTGAGCATGCCAAAATAATTCTCTAAATCTTAATGTCATTAAATCTGCTCTGCATATATCCAATTCTTGAAAATAAGTTGAATTGGATTTATGTAGGTACGAATCACATTCAAAAAATGAACAAAAAGTCTTGTAAACTAAAGGATTGAAAACTTCTAATTCATGCTTCTTAATATCCTTAACTTTCAAATAAGATTTGGTATAATATGGTATAATCAAATTTTTCAAAATTGGACGATAAAACCTAATTGTATATGCAAAAGGAACAGATTTATAAGATAAAATTGATATCAAGATGAAAACCCATTTTAAAATCCAAAACAGTAAAGCTAACATTGACTTTTGCAAAAATGACTTTCTCAACTCAAACCTCACCGGTGATTACTTTATAAAGATCTATAATTATAATTAGTATTAATTAAATAGATTACAACTATCCCTAGATTTAGTTCTAGTTCAAATTCAACAACAATTTGTATAAAAATTGGTATATTTCCACACCAGTAGATTTTTTATATACTATTAATGAATAAAGAAGGAATTCAATAAATTATAATTTAATAAGTAAAATGATAATAGTTGAAGTAAAAAAAAAAAGAACATATCATTTATTAGTTTAAAATTTCATTTATTAGTCTAGTATATAGTGTAGATCCCTTACAATTCTATATTGAATATAATAATAATAATATTAATAATAATATAATAAAATGAGCCTTTATCCTTTCTAAGTTGATGTTTTAATATTTTAATTTTGAATACCAGAGCATTCATTTGTACTTATATGATCTCTAATCCATTCATCTACATTTGAATAAATTTTACCACACAGTTTACAATTTCCACTAACATGGTTTCTATTTTTTTTTTAGTTCCCAAGGGGTATTCGAAATGCAATGCTTTTAAATGATTTTTATAAGTATCACATCTTGAGAAACAACCACTTGAATGACATATTTTAATATTTTGCTTTTCATCTGAAGTTGTTTCTTCATTTTTGTAAAAAGGACATTTAAATCCATATTCGCTTAAATCTTTTAAATGTGATTTTTCATGTCTTGTTAAATCATTTGGTCTTGCAAAACCTCTTGAACAAGTTTTACAAACATGAGGTCTTGCATTAACTGAAAGATGTGTTGATTTATGTGTTGCCAAGTTACTAAAATATAATAAACATTGTGGACATTGTTTCTTCTTGCGTCTATTTTTCTGGATTTTACTCTGTTTTGACGGAAGATGCAGGAAGTGGTTCTGTTGTACAATAACTTGTTGGTACTGCTGTTGGTGCAAAGGTTTCTGATCTTGTGGTTCTAAATGTGACCTAAACCCACTTGCCAATACTAAAACAGCATTTGCATTTGCATTCGCATTCGCATTCGCATTTGCGTTTGTATTAGCATTTACATTCACATTAACATTAGCATTAGACTTTTCATATGTGATTGGATCACTACTACTTCTTGACCTACTTCCTTCATTATTATTATTATTATGATTATTATCTGAAGAAACTTCGTCTGCAGATGTGGGTGAATGTAGATAATAGCTTTTACTGTTATTAGTCAATATATGCTGTTGCTGTTGTTGCTGCTGCTGCTGTTGTTGTAGTTGTTGATATTGCTGATATTGTGATTGTGGTTGTGGTTGTGGTGGTTGCTGTGGTTGTTGTTGTTGTAAAGATCTAACTTTTGGGGATTGCGAGTATCCAAAACGAAATTCCTGAGCCCTTTTTTGATTATCATAATATGGAACTATTGGTGGTGGTAAAGCACTGGATATTCCTTGAGTCCTCGAAGGATAATAATAATTTGACGATCCTGAAGGTACCGAAGCTGGTGGAGGTAACCTATATTTTTCATTCAACCCAGAACCTGGATGTTTATCAAGAACTTTCAACTTTGGTGGAGGCGCAAGATTTATAGAATTTGTAAAACTATTAAAAGTTGGTAAACGAAACTTATTATCAGCACTTGAACTAGTTGTTGGTTGAGGTAATAGAGCTATTGCTGGTGGTGATACTTGTGTTCCTCCCAGGGCCAGGGAAATGGGTATGGCTGAATTAGTACCATTATTCGTATTAACGTTGACACAACCACTCCCTTGAGTGCTGGAAGTATCTCTTTTCTGTTCAATCATAATCATCATTTAAAACTATTTTTCTTTTTTTTTATAATTTCATCTTATAACTTCACTTTATTTGTGATTTTATCTTTTAAAATAAAGCAAATATAGATAAAATCTCAACTTATTCTTTCAAATAATAACTGTTTAATCGCATTGGGCTAACTCTATTAACAGCAGAAATACCTTCAAGGAATCGCACGGCTAGTAAAAGCCTGCAAGTTAATATGCGAGTTGATGCATAAAACTTAAACTTTTTTTTTTTTCGCTCGGGAAGGCAGAAGAAGGTATTAAAGATTGGGAAGAGGTATATATTTAATACCCAAAGATATAAAATGATTTAAATTTTATTTGACATCCACGGATACCGAAAAAGAATCTTTTAATTAGTATTTCTATGATCTAGAGAAGGTTCTGATTATGACCCCATTTTTTATAAATAAAATAAAAAAAAAAATGACGGAAATGTGTATACGAAAGAATTCATTTATAAGATGCCATGTTTTTCTTGCCGTATTTAAATTTTTATTTTAACCGAGAAAATGGTAAAATCGGAAAGCGGCACAGCTTAAAATTTTAAAACAACCGCAAAATAAAACTACAAAAAAACAAAAAAAAAAAGAATGAAAATGAACGTGAAGGTTATTGAACAACCGTGGCGATAATGACACGGCGATCTTGAAGAGTTTGAAATGAGGAAATATTTTTATTGGAAAAAGCGGCTGTACTATAGTGTTTACAATTTCTTATTGTATGTATAGTACATGGCTATACAAATACATAATAATAATAATAATAATAAATACACTTATTTTATACTATTAGTGGTACTAATCTGACTACAATAGTATTATACTTATATTATTACTACTACTATTAACTTTTAAAATTCGCATATATATAATAAAGACATAAAAGAAAAGAAAAATGAAAAAAAAAAAAAAAATACATATGTATATATTTATGAGAAATCAAAATGAAAAAAAAAAAAAAAAAAGAAAAAATGGAATATTTTGAATCTATATGATTAAAAGATACTTAACTTTTTTTTTTTTCTTTTTTCAAATTTTTTCAAATTTTTTATTTTAGAAAATGACCAACCACTTTTTGGTTTATTTATTTATTTATTTATTTATGCTTTTCTTGAAGTTGGTTTTGTGATTTTTGGAATGGAAACACCAGTTGCTGAAATTGAAGCAACTTCTTCTTCAACTAATTTTTTTGCAGCTTTTTTACCTTTCTTCATATAAACTTTAATGTAAAAACTTATAAATAAGACCAAATATGAAGATAAGATCAAGTAACCATAAGCTGCAGCACCTTCGGTACCATGACAAGTACCTTTATTTGGTAACCATTGGAAATATTTATCAGCATAAAAAGTATAAGTAGCAAAATAAACAAAAATTAAATCCAATATAAATTGAATAATTTGAAATCTTGTTACCCATTCTTTCCACCAAACTCTAACACCTCTAGATGATAAGAAATAGTACCAATACATAACCACATGAACAGCCAAGTTTAAAGAGATTGGAACCCATTCAACTGTTGTATGGCCTGCTAATTGTGTATAACATAATAAAGCAGTAGCACCATGATGATAAGTATGCAAAAATAATAATTTTTTCCTTTTTAAAACAAGGAAAACTGTATCAATTAATTCAATATATTTTGTAAGATAATTCAAATAATATAAAGTAACCAACTTTGAAGTATAAGCATCTCTTGAACAAATAGAATATAATATTCCATTTTTAACAACCATTGGAATCAATTGTTCCAACATTAATATTAATAAGATAAGTGAAACACAAGTTAAAAATAAATTATGTAATTGAAATAAAAAATTCAATTTTAAAGCTGGAATATTAAAAGTATTAACAATCAGTCTACCTCCAAATACAACAGAATAATAAACAATAATCGCACAAACAACTTCTGGGAAACTACCCATAAATGTTTCATTCCATACAAATTTAAATTCTTCAGCACTATAACCTTTAACCAAATAAAAAAAATGGTTGAAAATAGGCCATAATTTTAAACCAAACGGATTATCATCTCGTATAGATGGAGCAGAATACTGGATCCATTCAGGAAAAACTTCCACAATGCTCGAAATGCTTGAAACTCCATAAATATATGTTTTGGTTGAAATAGAAAATATAATATATCTTATTAGACTGGGAAGAGGAAAAGATTAAAAATTAAAAATAATAAAAAAAAAAAAAAAAAAGAAATAAGAAAAAGAAAAATAAAAAAAAAAATAAAAAGTTTAATAAAACGAGAGAGAGAATTATTATCAATGTCATTTTCAAATAAGAAAGAAGAACAAAGAAAAAAAAAAAAAAAAAAAAACAGAAAAAGTGAAAGGACTTCCTCTCTAAATAAATAAAATAATATTAAAAAAAATAGTTGAAAATTTTCTGTATTCTTTTATTTACCTTTTTGAAAAAAATTTTTTTTTTTTTTCAACTCTTTTTTTGAGAAAGTTTTGTTGATTTTAACAAAACAAAAATCTTTTATTAATGACACTTTGATTTGTAGTTTCCTGAGTAGATGGATAAGATATTAACAGATCATTTTTTAAATAAAAAGCTTGAATGAGATTTGTAGTTATCGTAATTGAGGTAAATTCTTTGAGTTGATTGTTGATTGTTGTTTGTAGTATTTGTCGGCTCCACCATTTTTTTTTTGTATTGCTAAGTGTGAGCAATATGGAAATGATGGGAAAAACAAAACGTGACACTTTACACCATCCGATCGCGCCCTTGGAAATCCGAGATTGGTTATTAAGATGAGTTAAAAAGTAGATTATAAAATCTTTTTAAGTTAAATAATTATGTTTTTAGTCTACGAATGTTTTTCTGTTATGTATAACTTTTAACTTTTCCCTTTATATTTATATATAATATCTCCCATGATTCTTATCGCCCATTAAATGGAAAAACAAGATAAAAATAAAACAAAAAAAAAAAAAAAAAAAAACAGCTAAATGATGATAACGAATGGAGGAAATAAAATGGTAATGTAATACATGACTAAATAATTAAAACAACAAAATTAGAAAGTTAAAAAAAAAATAAAAATAAAAAATAAAAAATAAAACATATACGAATAAATATATATATGTAATGACACCCTTAAATTAATTAAATTATGCGTAAAAGGACAACAACAACAACAACAACAACGAGAAAAAAAAATAATTTGATATTCGTTATTTGGCACTTGGTTCATCTGAATTATTGTTAGTAGCAGTAGTAGTAGTACTAGTAGTAGTAGTAGTAGTATTATTTTTTTTAATAGATTTATCCCAGAAATCCAAACTAACTACAACGTCATATCCTTTTTCATCTTCATAAGCGTACAAAATTTCCTGAGATGACCTATGCAAAAACCTAATATTTTCACCATAAATGATTCGTAATAAATCTCCAGTTTCCACATGCCTAATTTCTATAAAAGAGGAATCGAAACCTAATAAGTAAGGATACCAAATTGCAAAATCTTGTGGTAAACCTTCCCAATTGATCAAAAATTGAGGTCTGGATCTCCAACCATTACCGTTAACATAAAATGAAAAATCTGAATAACTTAATAAAAAATAAGAATTAATTCTATCAATTTCCAATGGTTTAAGTCCTTCTTTACCAATGACAAAATCTAAAGATGTATCTGCAGGATCCAATAATAATTCCATTTTATTTTCTTCAATAGAAACTATTTCAAAACCTTTAGTACAACCAACACATAATCTGGAATTAATAAAAGATATAGAAACAGGTTCAGAACTGAAAACAATCTCTTTTGTTTCATTTTTAAATTTCCTCTTATTTAATTTCTTTTGCTGAATTGGATCTATTGGTTCAAACACTTTAATTATATGGTTTGATCCATTTTTGGCAGCACAAACCAACATTCTACCATTACAAATACCAACTCTGAAAAATGAAACATGAGATATTAATTCTTTACCTATTTTTGCATTTTTAAATGGATCTATAGTAGTTTGTGATAAAATCTCTAATGGCCATGTAAGCAATTTCTTATCAGTTAATACTAAAAACGTTTGATATCCTTCCAAAACTTCCAATTGCATGACATTTATTTTACTTATAATTTTAATAGGTTTTGAAACAATTCTCTTGCCTTGATCTGATTTCTTGATCTCAGATAGATAAATTCCAGAATCGGTACCATACAATAATTTTCTACCACCATCAAATGGAACAACACAATTAATCTTGTTGCTATAGTCAAAAAACTTTTGACATAACGGCGTAAAAGTGAAAACATCATTGGCTTCAATCAATTTTTTATGTTGCAGTTCAATTTTTTCAATTAATGTTTTTTGAATCGATAACTTCGGAGCATATAAAGTTAAATAATCACCTTTTCTTCCCAAGTATGAAAAAGTAACAGGAAATTTGTTTGAGTTACTATTACCATTGTTAAGTGAGGTACTACTAGACATTAATATACTTGGAGGCGATGACGCTACTAATGAAGAGGCAGATGATAAAGCAGAAATTTGCATCAGCGATGATCTCTTCATCATAGTTTTCAAATTTGGAACTTCTTCGGTAACAGACAAAAGCAATAATTGTAAAGGAATTGGTCTTTGGTAAACACGATGTTGTTCTCTCTTATTAACAATCTTAATCTTAACAAACAATAAGGCATGATCAAATAAATAAGCTTGAACTTCACCTTGATTTTCTTTGTCCTGATAATTACGTTTTTTCAAGACACAATGATACAAGATCCTTCTATTTGGAGTAGTCAATTTAAGATCAACAAATTCACCAGGTCTGAATTGAAGTTTTTGTTTCAACAAAATTAATTGGTATCTATCTGATGATTTACCAGTCTCAATGTTAATTCTATCTAATAATTTTTGTAATAGAGCCAAAGCTTTGTTCAAATTTTCATAGTCCGGTGAATCTTCCCTTGTATGATCCCTAATAGCTTTTAACAATAAAGGATATCTAGCAGGCCTAGAAGTTGGCTTTGACAAAAAAGATGATAAATCCAATCTCCTGGATTCTTTCAATCTCTCAGTCTCTTCAACAAATCTAGCAAACAACGGGTTTGTTGTCTTTTGCCTTTCAAATTCATATTTGCCAAAAATTTGACCAGCACCATAATAAACAAAAGGCTCAAAATGTGGGATATACTGTAAAAAAATATCACCTATTTGATCAACGATAGATTTTTTGTTTTGTCTTCTCGTTAATGCCGCTGCCAATTTACCGTTTACTGCCAAGATCTCATTAACTCCACTAAATACGGTTTTAATAAATTTTTCACGTTCTCTTTCTGGAATAATATTACTTTCTCGCAAGGGCCTAATCCAAAAATCCCTAATATATTCTAAATCTTTGACAAAATCACGCTCAGTATAAATAGTTTCAAAAATTGATTCTTGTCTTTTCAATTCCCTCTTATCAACACTTTCCAAGACAGACTTTGGAACAGAATAAGACCATAAATGCTTCTTTTCATCATTTTCATGCAATGATATATGTGTATCATTTCTTCTTAGTCCTCCTTGTGGTTTTAAATTCAATCTTGCCTGTTGCTCCAATCTTCTTGGGCAAGCAATACTATAACATAATCTATCTCTTGTACAAGTTGGGGAATAGCATTCCGTTAACAATGTGAAAACTCCATTAACGAGTATATCCTGTTGATTTAGGAGAGCACTACTACCATTATTAACTTGTTGATTAATAGATGCAGATGAGGGTAACTGATGAATTGTTGATGAAACAGATGGTGATTCTAGCATGCTTGCATTATTTAATGTATTTTCGCTATTAAACGAGTTACGTTTATTACCGTTGAGGTTAGTTTGAGTACCATTACCTGTATTATTCTGATTGAAAAACGTAAAATCATTAAATTGGTAAACTTCATTGTTGCTGTCCCTTAATCTGTGTTCATATGTAACGTCATGGAAAAATTTCTGGGCATCAAGAGCTCTTCCTAATAGCAAAGCTAAATTTCTATCAGAAGTTCGAATAATGTGTGAAATGATATCAACAGCTTCTGAACCTGAAAATGCATCTCTATATTCCAATCCATTTTTCAATTTTGAACCTAAAACTATACGTTCCTTGAATAACCTAGCAACTCTTGATAAAAGAGCCGGATATACTGAAGGTCTTCTTGAGGATGAAGTGAAAACAGTCTTGGATGTCAATGAAGAGCTACTATAGCTCCTATCTGTATTCTTCAAATTTGATTGAGAAGATTGAGACAATGTTCTCTTTGAAACTTTTGTTGTTAGCGAAGAAAAACTTCTTGATTTTGAATTTAATCCTGGGCTTGAATTTCCATTTGATGAATGACTATAAGTGTTATTACCATTATTAATATTTGTATCAGAAACATCAACTTTTTGGGGTATTGTTCTGCCACTCAGCGTAGTTGTAGGTTTATGATGTTGGTGATATCTATCATGTGACGTTGAACTTAAAGACATTGCTCTATTATTATTCCCATTATTTTGAAAATTATTTGAATTTCTTAATTCGGAGTTAACTGCACTTGTGGATACAGATCTTTGTGATAGAGAAGCTGTACTTCTGTTGAAAAAATTGAAGCTCTGTCTCAAGACAGGGCTACGATTATTTGTCGGATGATGGAGAGGGGAAGTGTTTTCCGAATAATTGTATCTTTCAGGAATCGCACCTAATGTATTTGTGGTTGAAACTGGGGGAGGTTGTGGCTGTGGATGATTGTATTGATGTTGCTGCTGTTGTTGTTGCTGTACATTCGGGTAAGGTAAATTACCACCACGACTCGATGGATGACTATTAACAGGCCTTTGTTGGTTATTACTTATATTCTGAGGAATGTATTGCTGCTGCTGCGGTTGTTGCTGTTGCTGTTGAAGCATATGCGAATTTGTTTGTGGCTTAATTGGAAGGTTATGAGGCCGCTGTTGTTGTTGCAGTTGTTGCAGTTGTTGCAGATAATGATTTTGCTGTGGCCTAGCCGGCAAATTGGCCTGACCTTGCAAATATTGGGGTCCGTATTGCGGTCTCACAGGCAAGTTGAGTTGCCTCTGCAGTTGCAGTTGCAGCAGCTGCTGCTGCTTCTGATTCCCATACAAGTATCGCAACTCTTCCGACGACCCTGAAGATGAATCCGATTTTGTCGGATCTAGTGTAACCGGCTGTTCCTGCTGCTGATAGCTATTTAGCTGTGGCTGCAAATGGGGTGGGATGTTGTTGATAATTTTTTGTTGTGAACTTTGACTTGATGATGGTGATGGTATTAGTGGAATATTAGACAAGTCCAAAGGCGGCTGCTGATGAGTAGGAGAACTTCCAGCACTCCCACGAACTGGTCGCTTAGAACCAAATATATCGGAGAACACATCATCCCGCTGTATATTACCATTAAACCTTGAAGAGGACATTTCCTCAATAATAATAGTGATGATTTATGATCAAAGTTTTATTTTTCTTTCTTTCTTTCTTTCCAAAAAAATACCCCCAGTTATTACCCAAGAGCACAAGAAATAACTTCCTCCTCTTTTACACCAATAAGAAAAAAATTCACCTTGATGAAATTCACAACTTTCCTTTTTGTATTAATAACTTCTTCTTCTTTTTATAAAGATTTGTATCCTTATCCTCCTAATAAATTTTTTCTTGCCCAATATACTTCTTGCTTTTTTTTTTTTTTTGGTGGCTTTCCCCTTATCCACCGTTTTGACTGAATCCTTTTTCTTTTTTTTTTTTTATCTTTTTTTCTTTTATCTTCTGTAACTCAAGCTCTTTTATTCTTCTCTAGAAAGCAATCTCGATATATAATAGAAGCAATCTTGACTATATAAGCAATAATATTACACTTGATTGATGAATTGTATAAATAGATTTATGTCTTCAAAACTATACGGAAAGATTGGGTTTCGAATGGATTAAGCGCTGTTAATATTTTTAGATTGATCAAGATTTGGTTCGCGCCGACACGACCAAAACAATTTTAATAAAAATATTACGAAGCAGTTTGGAGTTTATGTAATATATGATTTACTCTCCACTGAGGTCAAGAGCTGTTATAGAAATGTAGGTTACAAGAGCGGGTTTATAACTCAGTAAACGCTACACATTGAACTAAAGCGCCATTAATTCTGACTGGTTCAAACTGTACCGCCAATTGAATTTGATATTGTTACTGCCTATGTTAATAGATAATTTAAGGCAAAAAAGTGTTGTGCGATATGTGCACTACCTGTGAAATGGAACCAAGTCAATTGAATATATATATATATATATATATATATATAATATGTATAATTAATTAATTAACTGATTAATTAATTAATAAGAAATCATTTGGAAGATCAATTAATTTTATTAGCGATGCCAGTATGTATTTCAATTGAAGAATTGGGGATTTGATTGAGTTTGAAACTGACTTTTGTTTTTTTTTTTTTTTTTTTTTTTGTCTCTAGGCTTATCACTCAACTTTTTTAGACCAGGAGTCGAATGACGCCAGAATAGTTGGGAATTTTGCTATATTACCTATAAAGACGAAATTTAGAGGTCCTTCGTACCCATGTAGCGCTGATGAGTACGATATTATAGATGAGATTTTGGATTTGTTTAGGCCAAATTCTTTTTTTAAGAATTTTGAAATTAAAGGCCCCGCAGATAGAACTTTAATTTATGGTATCTTGTATTTGTCTTCATGTTTGAATTTGTTGAATAGTAGAGTTGATGAATCCGAGGCAGTTAAAGTTTTGAATAATTTGGCATTGGAAGATTTTAGTATTCCTGGGGATTTGGGATTCCCGTTAAATTCTCTTTATTTACCACCAAGTTCAAGACAAGAAGCAGATTTGTTAAGAGGTTATTTACAACAATTTAGACAAGAATTGGGAGCAAGGTTGATAGCAAGAATTTATAAAGACACCAAGTCATCACCTTCAAAGTACTGGTTGGCTTTCCAAAGGAAAAAATTTATGAATAAAAGTTTGTAAATTGATGTTTACGTTTACGTTTAGTTAGAAATTTATTTTTTTGTTTTTGTATATGTTGAACAATAGCAATATTGATATATATTGATGTATATATATATATATATAAATAATTTTATATTGTAGTTATATGTAATACTTATCTCTCTTTTTCAAAATGGAAAACAATAAAAACCAAAAATGTAATGATAACAATAATAATAATAATAAAAAAAAAAAAACACAAAAATACAGTTATATAAAAATTGAATGTAATATATAGATTGATAAGAGAACAGCTTCACAAATTCGTGTTAGATGATTGATGTTCACCAGTCATCTTCCTCTTCTTCTTGCTCATCGTCACTATCTCTTCTGCCAGATCTAGCTCTGATGGCATCGGCCAAGCTACCGGCCAATGTTGAATCTTCTTGCTGTCTGGCTTTCAAGGCAGCAGCTAAGCCACCAGCTAATGCATCATTATTGGCAGCTCCGTTGGTGGCTCCGTTGGTGGCTCCATTAGAATTACCGTTGCCATTAGATATGACTGCTGCAGTTGTCGAGGTAGAAGTACTAACTGTATAACTATTGGTTGCTGGGGCCAGAGGCAGTGCTGCTGATGTGGATCCGGAAGATGGAGGATCACATTTAACAACATAAGCAGCAGGAACCCATCCCTCCTTCGAGCCGTCAAGAGTCTTTGCTAGCCACCAACCATTCGCATCTTCTTGTCTTAAAATGTAAACAATCGTTTCTTTTGAAATTGGTAATTCTGAAGCAGACCCTGTACCAACGAAATCAAATGCAGCCTTGTAAGTTGGAAATTCTGGTTCCTTTTTAACCTGTGGTGGTGGAGGTGGTGGTGGTGGTACAGGAGTAGAAGCAGCTGCTGCTTGTTTAGGCTGAGGACGAGGAGGTGGAACTTTCTTCTTCGCTATTGGTTGTGGTGGTGGTGGTTTATTTGCTCTTACAGGAGGCTTTGAATTAGTGTGGGAATATGCAGCTGTTGCCGCTGAAACCGCTTGGCTACGTGCTGAAGGTTGTTGCTGCATCGCAGGTGCAGGTGGAGGAGGAGCCTTTCTATTCTGATAATTGTTTTGAGCTGGCAGTGGCAGTGATACCGGATGTCTATTTTGTTGGTAAGATGGAACAGCAGAAGCAAATCCATTAGAAGAAGCATAACCATTACCGTTACCGTTACCAGTAGGTCTATAATTTTCCAACGCATGAGAAGGTTTTCCTCTTGGTTTCTTCTTTTGCCTCGAACTCGATGGATTACCCTTTCTCACAGTAATGGTTCCAGATTTGTATATATCACCACTTACAGGAGCCAAATCACCATATTGATATTTAATAACGTGTAATTTTGAATTTCCAGCTTTCTTATGATATTGCACAGTAGGACCTATTACAATGGATAATGATTGATTTATATTCTTCAAATGTGTTACCAACTCTGTTTTGAACATAAGATTGATAAAAGGATCTGCTTGAGTTTGTGAATTTATTATAATAGCCAACCAATCATCCTGGAAACTTGAAAGATTTAAAGATTGAATCGAACTAACAGGAATTGCATATTCTTTATTAATTGTGATTTTCTTTAATTGCTGGTTATAAGCTTCCTCTAAAATGTATAACGTTGATTTGGCCAAAATTAAAATTCTTGGTATTCTCATAGAAGATCTACCAAATTTATGATACAAAGATTCACATCTGGATGAAAAAATGACCCTATCAGTAATGCCAGCATTTTTCTTGATAAAAGAACCAAATGATCCTCCACCATTACAATTCAAATAGTCACCCAAAAATGCTCTACTTCCTAACAAAGAGTATGATCTCCTTTCCTTCTTGTTGTAAACTAAAGTGTTTCCATAGTCTCTTAACTGTTCAAATTTATTTCCCTTCTTATGAATTCTCCACAGTTTTTGAAGAACAACAGCAGCATCAATCTTTTTCTGTATTCTCTTTCTCCATGCTCTTTGGATTCTGATGGCCATTGTATCAAAATACTTGTCTTTCAAGTCTTCTAAACCAAAAATAGTTTGAGGTGATTTGATGAAAATCTTAGTTAAACCAATTTTATACTCATCTATTGGGACATTTGCAGAGTGTAAAATATGCATAATTGCCTCCTTCGTATCACCTTGGTGTATATATTCACCAGCATAACAAGTATAAGGAGAAAGCAAGAAAAATCTTTGGACAAACTGTTCAAAAGTTGATCTGTAAGAGAACCCTGCTTTTCTAACTTTTACATTCTCTTTTAAACCAAGATATTTGATCTGATGCAAGACATTCTTGACGTTGTAATCTAATGGTGCCTTATTTTCATTAGGTTTTATGGTTCTGATATAAGATGGTGTACATTGGGAAAGTTTCTCAACTAAAGCGTTGGCAGATTGTCTAATCTTATCACCTCCACTTGGTGGTCTTCTCTTAGAGTTTGTATCAATTTTTTCAACAATATTTTCAGTAATAAATGTATTAGTTGATGTCGATAACATTTCAACCAAATCTTTCAACATAGAATCCTTGTTCTTATCAGTAATTCCGTCAATATCATAAGTGACATCACCTGCATAATGGTGAACTATAAACTTATTAGAACGGAGTTCAAAATACTTATTACCACTTGACATGTTCAAACGTTGGGCAAATGATTGATCTGCAGCGCTAGGATCCGCATGAGCTGTCGCACATGCATCATTTAAAAGTGAAAATATACCACCTCTCTTGTCTTCTATCAACTCACAAACAACTTTATTATCAAAATATTTAATAGGAGTCCAAGTGATTTGTTCTCTCTTATACTCTTCTTGTTCTTCTTTTATGGTCAATTGAATGAAAACCTGTTGCAACTTCTCGTTAACATAATTGATACAAAATTGTTCAAAACTATTATTATCAAATATTTCAAACCCATAAATATCCAATATACCTATTGATTTAGCCGCAGAACCACTTGAACCAGATGTATTTAATGAAATATTAACACGTTTAACAATCCAATCAAATAAATTGTTATACAAACCTTTTGCCAATGCATCTCTAACGGCATAAGCTTGAGTTAAATTTAAAGGAACGTGATAAATTGAACCTCTTTTCATACCATGACTTGTTTCCATTATTCTTTCCGTTAATGATTTTGCCAATTGTTCTGCATCTACTTGTAACAAATAAGCAATATAATTTATAACACCTTGATCTCCAATGGCTGAATTAGCATCTTCATTTTCAACAAATAAGACATTACCTATCCACAATATAGCAGACAAGATTCTAAAAATTTGGTCTTGTTCTTCTTGAGACAAACCTATAATAGACATTGCATTTAATGTTGCATCGAAATCTTTTAAATCATCTATACCATTAACTGAGGTACATTTAGCTCCATAAGTATATTGATATTTTTCTGGAGGTTGAACTCCGAAAACTTGTCTATATTTTTCAGATTTTGTTAATTGATAAAAAATATGATAATTTCTTTCATTATTCAATTGTTGAACAACTCTATTTTTTTCTAAAAGGTAATTTGTAATATTACCAGCAATTGGTTCATCTTGACTATTGAAAAAAATTTCCAAATATTTACCATGTCTTGAAGAATTGTTATTTCTTAAAGTTTTAGCACAACCAAAACTTTCCAATAACGGATTCGTAGCTAAAACCATATCTTTAATTTTTTGAATTTCAGTTGAATTACTACCACCAGAAACTTCAGCAATATATTGCATTATTCTCTTTGCCGCCTCGGTTTTCCCAGCACCAGACTCACCAGATATAATAACACATTGATTTTCACTATATGACTTCATCTGATAATACATTGATTCAGCTATGGCAAAAACATGAGGTTGAACTTCTAATCTATTTTTACCTCTATAACTTTCCAATACTTTATCTGTATAAATTCCTAAATCTTTAAAAGGATTCACAGAGATCAAAACATTACCGATATATGTATAAATTGTATTGTTCTTAAATCTTTTCTCCAAATTGTCATTAATTGATTCATCCGTGACCGTTGATAATAAAGTTAAATCACTAACACCAACCTCTTTCTTCTTACTAGCATCAAAAGTAGCTTTTTGAATACCTCTTTTAGCAGGAGGTTCAGCTGAAGTCTTGGTGGCACCTGACCTCTTAGTTCTGCCAGCCCTCTTAGTAATAGCCATATTTTTATTTTTTAAGTTAATTGCTTAATTGATGGCACCGCTAAGCTAAAAACAGATAATAATTAATATTGTACAATATATTACAATATATTATATTTTGTTATATTATATTATATTATATTAACCTTCTCTATGTCAACCTGTTCCTATTAACAGCTTTAACCTCTCTCCGGCCCAAAAAGGAACTTTTAATTTTTCACGACACGACAAAAGTTTCTGTAAAAAAATAGCAAATTTATTTCCTAATTTGGAACTATTTTTTATAACTTCCCAACACAGTAATATTACTTACATTAGGTAACAGTTTCCCAAAAAGGTAGAATGTTAAAAGGCTATTAAATGTATATAGTAAGGGAATACAAGAAAACTATCTAATTGACTTGTTCATATATATATATATAAATATATATGTATCTGGATATAGGTATCTTCAATGTCTGCTGTTGCTTCAGATCCTGATACGTTTAGAATATTAGTAACTACAGACAATCATGTTGGGTATCAAGAATCTGATCCAATCAGAGGTAATGACTCGTGGAAAACTTTTGAAGAGATTATGTATATTGCTAAAGAGCAAAATATAGATTTTGTACTTCAAGCAGGTGATTTATTCCATGTGAATAAGCCTTCGAAGAAATCAATGTTTCATGTATTGAAGAGTCTTCGGACATGTTGTTATGGGAGTAAACCAATTGAGTTTGAACTTTTATCTGATCTGTCGTTATCGATTGATAATAGGGGTTTAAACCATTGTAATTTTCAAGATCCTAATATTAACGTTGCAGTTCCAGTATTTGCCATTGCCGGGAATCATGATGATAGTACAGGTGATGAATTATTGGATCCAATGGATCTACTTAGTGTCACTGGGTTGATAAATCATTTTGGTAAAAATTTGAATAATGATAAAGTTACCGTTGCTCCTCTTTTATTTCAAAAAGGTACTACAAAATTGGCATTATATGGATTATCAAATATAAGAGATGAAAGATTATACAAGACTTTTATTGATGGTGATGTGAAGTTTTTAAAAATAGATGAGAAATCAAAGAGAATGAATCTTGATCAATCTGATTTTTTCAATTTATTAGCAGTACATCAAAATCATACTGAACATACAGATACAAGTTATTTACCTGAAAATTTCTTACCTAAATTTCTTGATCTAGTTGTATGGGGCCATGAACATGAATGTATACCATACTTTACTTCTTCTACTAATGGCTTTAAAGTCTTACAACCAGGTTCTTCTGTGGCGACTTCGTTATCAGATGGAGAAGTTCCTAGAAAACATATTTTCATATTAGAAGTTAAAAACAAAAATGTGAAAATGATTAATATACCATTGAAAACAGTTAGGCCCTTTATATTGAAAACAATAGATTTAACAAAAGAAATCACATTAACTGGGAATGTAACTCGGGATAAAAAGAAAATTAATGATTTTTTAATAAGAGAAACCGAAAATTTAATTGAAGAAGCAAGAAATAATTGGAAACAACTCAACCAGGAAGAAGAGGAAGAAGGCCAGGATGATGACGATGATGACGATCTGGAACAAGCTTTATCAAACGGACAAGAGGATAATATTCCTTTGCCCCTAATCAGATTGAAAGTAGAATATACTGATGGATACGAAATTGAAAATCCAAGAAGGTTTTCAAATAGGTTTGTCGGGAAAGTTGCCAATGTAAATGATGTCGCCTTATTTCATCGTAAAAAGACCACAAATAGTTTATTGGACAAGAAAAAATTAACCAAGAAGAAAGGTGTTGGAGCCTTAGGTGAAGATAATGAAGAAGAAGAAGAAGTTGATTTAAATACCGATATAAGTACTTTAATCAATGCTTTCCTTACTGATAATGATTTGAATCTTATAAGTAAGAAACAATTGGGTGATATCATAAAACAGTTCATTGAGAAAGATGATAAATCTGTTTTGAAAAAATATGTTGATGATGAGTTAAATAAGGATTTCAAAATTTTGTTGAGCATAGCAGAGAATAGTATAAAAGAAAATTTGTTAAATGAAGATTCAATAGATTTTAATGACAATTCGGATAAGAATGAAAAATTATCCGATTTGAAAAAAGGTTTCAAAGAAATTTTGAGACAAATAAATCAGGATAAAAAGCAAGATTCAAAGGAGTCACAAAAATTACTGCAAGAAAGAAAGAAACAAAAGCATAATATTAAAAGTACTGAATATATTGCTGATTCTTCTTCAGAAGACTTCAACAAAAGCGAAGATGGAGATTTTATTATGGAGAACGAACTTAAACAGAAGACCCCGAAAAATATAAATCAGAAAAGGAAAATTCGAGAAGCCTCAGTTGAAGTAATCTCATCATCTGAAAAAGAACAAGAACCATTAGATATTAGCGACATCAGTGAGGACGATAGGTTAAGTGATCTCAATGATGATGAATTGATATCAATGTCCCAACCTAAAAAGCAAATGAATACAAAATCAAAATCAACCCCTACAACTAGAGGAGAAAGGGGAAGAGGGAGGGCCAGAGGAAGAGGCAGTTCACGAAATGCTCGAAAAAGCAGAGTTTCTAAGGATACAACCAAGGAACCTCAAGATACTGCGAGAGGAGAAGGAATAATGAATATGATTAGTAGTTTAGCCAATAGAAAAAAATAGTAAACTTTTGTCTTTATATGTTTTTATTTTAAAAAGTCCATTGTAGTTTTTAATGGTCAACTTTGGAATAAATAAAAATAAATAAAATAAATAGAAATATAAAAAAACAATCATTACTGTATCTAAACAAACATTATTTAATCATCATCACCAACTATAAGATTCAAGAATCTATGATACCAATACCTCAGTTGTTTCTTATCTTTATTATCAATGTGGTATTCTTCACTATTCAAATACAGTTCTTCATAATCTTCAATTTCTTTTAAGTACTTATCGAAGTTGACCTCACTTACTTTTCTCCATTTGGTTCTGAATATAATCTTGTAACCAATGTACAATGCCAGGTCAACGAATAGCAATAAAAATGAAAACAAGAATGTTTCTAAACTCCAGTATTCTTTTGAAGGATAATATAATAGGTATGGATTTATAAAAATCATTGAAAAGAAACAAATAGCTCCCAAGATTGCCAAATATGGCTGATACCAAGCTCTAAAATATAAGTCTTTTCTGTCTATTCCTTTATATTTTAACAGCTTATAGAAAAAACAATAAGTGGAACAAATAAGGAAATAATTCAACAATTGACATTGGGTAACTAAGTTAATAATCCAGTCCAATACAATTGAAGAATTAGTTCCCAATTCTAATAGTGATAACAAACCCCAGCATAAACTAATCAAGACACAATACATAGGAACACCATTTTTGGTACAGTGAGTTAAAAATTTTGGTGTTTTCCCATTCTTAGCCAATCCGTACAAAGTTCTTGAGGTACAATATGTGTATGAATTACCAGCGCTAAAAGCAGATAAAACTAACAATGCATTCACGATATCTGGCAAAACAGGTATATCCAAATTTTTCATTGCTATAACGTAAGGGGAGGAACCAGCTCCTGGTCTTGATTCTGAAATAGCACTTATCAACTGGCTGTCTCTCGAAGAACATACAATTCCAACACAAAGAGCACCACCAATAAACATAAAAGTTAATCTAAAGAAAACTTGTTTGAATGCTTTAGGTAAATTTTTCTTACGAACTTCACCTTTTATTTCTCCTGCAACACTAGCCACATAATCTGGACCTGCAATTGTAAAACTTGCCTGAATCAAACATGCTAAAAACCCTTGGAATCTACCTAAATTGCCTGTAGTCAAATATTCAACCATTGGTGATGGTTCATTCCAATTTCTAAAACCATAAGCATCTCTATGAGGATTGGCACCAACCATAGTGAAAAATGTGAAAAGCATAAGTCCTGCTGCTAATATCACTTTACCTATACTTAACCAAAACTCAGTTTCTCCATAATAGCTTACAGCTGACATGCTAATGATAAAATATAACCCAAGTTGAATTCCTAATTCTATTCCCGGATTATGAGTTGAATTCCAATATTCTATAATCGTATGAACACCAGAAATTTCAAAAGGAATCAACGCACCTTGCAAGACCCAAAAATTAAAACCTTGCATAAATTCCAAAGCTTCATCACATAATATACCTGTTAAAGTTATAAATGGAGAAGTTGTTGGAAGAAAGCAAACCATTTCTGCCGTACAAAGTGTAACGAAAAAAACTGGAATACACCATATCAGAAACGACAATAATAAACTTAGTGGTCCACCTTCATACAAAGAAGTACCAATAGACACAAAAAGTGCCGTTCCAATAGTACCACCAATACCTATCAACTGAACATGCCTATTTTTCAAATTTCTTCTAGTAGTGTAAACTGAAGGTATTAAAGTTGAAGATGAGTCTGAAGCAACATTATCAACTTCTGTATCAATACGAAACTGATAATCACCTTTATCATACCTATCTATTCCAGTTGCTACAACGTATTGGCTATTTTCTTTTTCGTCTTGCTCAACTGTTGTTGTCAAAACGGCCGTAGTCGATTTAGCAGGAGGTAGCGGTACTAAATGATCATATAAAAAATTTTTCAACTTTGACTTCGACATACTAAACGCTTTTACTGTAATTACCTCGATAATAAAAGACTCGATAATAAAAAAACCCACAAGAATCAAAATGATTCAGGCAACATATTAAGAAATATAATAGATATACGTCTTTATATATATATACATATAGATATATATGTATATATATTGGTTTCACCTATTAGCATGATTAGCATAATGCAGCCTCCAAAAGAGTTCTACTTACAGAATGAAAATGACATATGACATAATGTATAGTCTTTTTTTTTGTTTTTCAATGATCACGTCCATTTGACCTCAAGCAAGTAGTTGAAGATAAAAAGCGGGCATATGGTGCATATGGTGCATATGGATGCGCTGTACATTCCATTGGTGTAAAAACCCTTATTTCTTTGTGGGGCTTTAACTTAAAATGGAATTTTAATCACAATTTTCAGTTATCAGGTAATAAATAAACCGAATAGAGGTATTTATTCCGTTTAAGATTAAGCTTATCTTTTAACTATGTTGCCTAAAAATATAGAAGATCAAAACTTAAATACTTTAAATGGCTGCACGCGATAAACACTACAAGATGCTACGAGATACTTCTTCAATTATTATCTTTTGAAGATTTTTTAACAGGAAACTATATGAACACCAACAACGAAGACTTGTGCCAGTTCACAAGTGTCTTTGAAGAAGAGAATCATGAATCTCAAGAGAATCATGGATCTCAAGAGCATCACGAGTCTTGTAGATGTACTGAGTGTCTTGACAATAGTGATTTACTTCTAGATTTGGAAAGTAATTTCAATACTTTGCCAGATTCATCTTCTCCCAACACTCCTTTGACACCTCCAAGTTCAGAGGAAGATTCCTTAACAAATGAAGATTGGAAAACACTCAACGAGTTTATTCTGCAAGAGTTCCCAGAAGAAGCTAATTCTCAGGGTAAGGTTACCCCTGCTCAGACTGAAAACAGACTGGCAGATATGGAGAACGAAGCTGATTCTGAAAACTTCGATAAGTTACTAGAAGAATTAGAATTACACTTTGAGCAATCATCATCAGCTTCTGAAGATACTACACAAAATGGACTTTACGGGTTAGAGTACTATAGAAGACGTAATCATTTCAGGCTTAGTGACATGCCACGAGGTGAAGTTTATCAATACGAGATTTCTCCTAAAGCAAATAAATCACGCTACGAGCCTCAAATCTTGAGAAGAAAAGGCGCAAAGAGATCATCTACCGAAGGTTTATGTCCATACTGCGAACATATTAATTTTTTGAAGTTAAGCTCTTCAGCTTACTTGCATCATTTAGGAATGAACCACGGCATTTTCTCCAATGGAGAAAAAGTCAAGGAACCAACATTTGAAGAAAGACAAGAACTTAGCAGTTGTGGGAAAATTAAAACAATAGCAGGTTTCAGGTGCCCATACGAAAACTGTAAAATCGGCCACATCAAGGTCCCACAATTCAAACCTATACCTAGCAAAAACAGATACAAGAACTACCTTAGACATTGTAAGTTCTGCCACAATCGAGGCAAAAAATTGAAACATTGATAAAATATGTATAAAACTATTGATTTTTTACCCTGAATTTTTTTACACTACAGTAGTTTTTGCTGTCTCCGTATTATAGATATATTGAATAGATAATATCTATTGGATTCATTTTAGAAAGAAAAGTTCTTGATTTTTTAAAAAAAAGATTCTGAGGACTAACCTCTTCTTTTATATCATTCATTCCCACTCTTTAGATTGGAGGAAACTGCTACAAATCTTTTGAAAAAATGCAATTATAATATCTTAATACAAAGATCTAGGAAACTATAGATCTATCCAGATGTACGTCCTGCATATTATGCATAATGTGTACTTCAAGATTTCATACAAATGATTACTCGCAGATAACCACCTATTTATCATCTTGGAAAGATTCAGGGGCACAAAAGTTGAAGGAAGACTGTTTATAGTTAAATTTGAAAGATTGTATGATTGAATAACGGGAAAGTTTAGTAAAAAAAAAAAAAAATGGGGAAAAAAAAGAGTACTTAGTTCTATTTAGTGGTTATACCGGTTCAGATGCTTTTCCTAGATTCGAAGTTTCTTCTTCTTCTTCTTCTTCTATTTTGAAAGTCGTCATTGGAATTTTAAAGTTGTCACTGCTATTGGCATCATCAATATGAAATACAGTGTTTCTATCTGTATCCATTTCATGGGAAAGTTCATCATCGTCCAAGAGAGTTTCAGTTTGATCTTGCTGTTCTTCTTTTTGCTTTAACAAAACTGCAGATATCGCCGAACTTATAATTATAACAAATCCAATCCAGCTCAAAAGAGGTGGAACATGGTGCCATATGGTTAGTTCCCAGACTAGTGCATATATCATTTGTGTATAACTCACCAAAGACAGACGACCTGCTTTTTCTCTTTGAATACCAGCAGTCATGAATACTTGGTTGATAAATCCAGACAGTCCCAAGAGAAAGAAAAAAATCCAATGTTTTATGGTTTTTGGTAGTTGAATGGTTTCACTTTGTTTAAAAATTACAATCAAACAAGACACAATACAAGAGACACCAGAATAATACTGAACTGAAAGCAAAGGATGAGCTCTATTACCAATTGAACGAATCAATATTGTGACAAAACTACCCCCTAAAATTCCGAAAAATAATACGGAAGTGGCAAGTAGTCTGACTTTTGGATCTTTGGTTTCTACATCTTCATCTGTCTGATTATTTACAAGGTACCAACTAAAGAGAAATGAAGGTCTTGCAATTAAGAGAACGCCAATCATTGAAAAAAGGCCACTGAGAGCTTCCCAGATTGAATATCTCTCTTTTAATAAAACATAGGCCAAAGCCAATGTTATACAAGGGCTGATAAATTCAATAACTATAGAATCACTAAGACTGATATAATGTAATGCATAATAAGATCCAAATAACCACAAGAACCCACTTGATCCCCTTAACAACAATAAATGCCGAACTTCTTTTGCACCAAATGGGAAATGCGGAATTTCCATGTAATACATATAGACGGCAGAGCAAACAACAGTAAAAGACATCCTAACAAAAATTAGTTCAGAGGAACTTAAAGGTGTATTAAAGTTCTTATCATTTTCCAATAGTTTGACAAATACAAACATAAGTGAATTGAAAAACTGACTTATAAACAAGAAGCATAATCCAATATTGTGCTTGAAATATTTCAAATAAATTTCCGAATTATAATATCTTTCCTTCAACCTTGCCAAAAATGAAGATGATGAATCCCCGTATAAAGCGGGCACATTGCTTTGAGTATAAGATGATGATGTTTGACTTATCATTTTCTCGTTTTATTTCTATTTCTATCACACACACTCACTTTTAATTTTCCACTTCTTTTTTTCAACCTTTTACTTTTACAGTTGAACAAGTAATACTCTATAGCTCTATATAATTCATGATAAACCTATCCTTGTTTTGTAGTTAATACTTTATGACTCATATAACTAGTTAAATGTAGTTAGTTAGCCACAGAAGAGATGCGATAAGATTTTTCAGTTAGCCGATTTACGCCCTATATTTAGCGAAATCGCTATCAAATAGATAAGTTCAAATTAATACTATAAATAAATGAGTAAACATTGCCCATCACTTCTATCTCTAACTATATACCATATAGTACAAACTTCTAAGAAAATGGAAAACAAAACTAATTCGAAATGAAAGTAAAGGTTATAATGAAAAGGAAACAAACTAAAACAAAAAAAAAGGAAGAACCTATGCAATGAAAACCCGCATTAAATATTAGTAAATCAAAGATGTAGATAAATATATATAAAAATTTCTGATATTTCCCATTCCCCCTAGGAATACACCCCAAAAGATCTTAGATCTATTTTTTTTTTCCTAGTCGGATATTGTTTTTGAATGTTATTTGGTAATGATAGACAGTTCAGAACTAGAGTTAGAGCTCTTAATACTGCTTTCCTTTGGCACGGCACCGGCATTAAGATGTAATTTTTTGTTGACTAGAGATTCATTTGAATTTAAAATATTGGCAGAGTGGTTTAGTTTGCCAATGTTTTCCAACTCAACTGAATTTTGTTCTGCACCTCTACTTTCCATATCATCTTCAGATACGAACCTTTCTCTACGAACAATACCATTTGGTTCAATTGGTGGCTCATGTTTTGGTTTAAAGTAACATATGCATGCTGCGGATCCAATAATGATGAAAAAACCTATCCAACTCAATATAGGTGGAAAATGATACCAAACTGTGATTTCCCAGAATAATGCATATATCATCTGTGTATAAGTCATTAATGCAGTTCTACCAGCTTTTTCTCTTTGTACACCTGCGGTTAAACAAAATTGCATAACAAATCCACTAACACCAATAAGGATAAAATAATACCATTGTCTTGGAGTATGTGGAATTTGAAAAGTTAATGAAGGGGTAACCATTATTGCAATAAATGATACTAAACAACAATACAGAGAGAAATATGATACGGAAAGGAGTGCATGTGCTCTTTTACCAATATAACGTATTACAATCATAACAAAACCAGAACCCACGGCACCTAGCACAGCAACAAATGTGGCCAATATTCTCTTTGAAGGATCTGCAGTTTCAACGTTAGTATCAGTTTCGCTACTTGTTTCATTTCCAAAGATAAATGTAGGCCTTGCTATTAAAACAACACCCAATAAAGAAAATATACCTCCAACACCTTCAATCCAAGTAAATGTTTCGTGCAAGATTAAGTACGCAGCCAACCCAGTTATTGAAGGACCCAAAAACATCAACACTGTAGCATCACTAACACTTAAATATTGTAAAGAAAAATACATTCCAAATACCCCAAAAAACCCGGTAACTCCTCTCATGATTAGCCATTTTCTCAAACCTTTAGGACCTAATGGGAAATCAGGAGTCTTTGCAAAATACATATATATAAAACACATGATATAAGTTATCGACATCCTAGCAAATAAAATTTGAAAAGGATTCATCGGCACTTCGAAATCAGGATCTGTTTCCAACAATTTGCATGACATATTCATCAAGGAATTGAAAAACTGAGCAACGCAAACCAACGATAACCCAATATTTGGCAGTACAAACCTATCATAATAAGAGGTTAATATTGTCTTCATCTTATACAACTGTGAACTCCCCAATATCGTTTCGTCATTATCACTGTCATCATAAATGGACAACTCAAAGGAGTCATTATCATCGTTATCTTTTAATAAACCTCTACCTACGCTCAGGTTCCGATCTCTATCTGTCATTTTCCTGCAATATTTGTTCACCTAAAGACTAGCTTTCTCTTAACTTCAAACCTCACCGGAACTAGCCCAACAACAGTTAGAAACAAATATCGAAATTAAACAGCCAAAAAAGATAAATCTAGAAAAGGCAAGAAAAATAATATATATATATATTTTATATGCTTAAAACATATTTGATCAAAAGTGTGGCCTACTTTGCCAGAGGTAGTCATGGGCCGCTATGGAAAAGGCTGCAGGAAAATGCGCTCAAAAAAACACTTAGTGCGCTCGCTTATTGCGCACACTTCAGACTTAACTGCGGATGGGACACATTAGATATTGAATCTGCGTAGCAGTTGAAGAGACTTCTTCATTGATGATGGATGATTTATAATGCCAGTGTCGAGTTATCAATAGCAATTGTAGTTTCAGGGGTTAGAAATAGAGACAATCGGTTTCAATTTTTTTAATTTTTTTTTTTTTTTTTTTTTTAAGGTTCAATTTATAATTTTAGTTTTAATCATGATGAACCTTTAAAAAATACAAGTAATGTGATTATTATATTACTATTTCCTGAATAAAAATTTAGACAAAAATGTCAAATTTTTCATTTGCATACTCAGGATAGTTTCCATTTTTTAAAACCATTTGATTTAAGTGTTTACAACATTAATAGCTTTTACTAGTTGCTTATCTTTTAGAAAAGAAAAATTCAGCTTCTACACGAGTGATACCAAAACTTGCAGGTTCCTGCAGATACTGTTTATACAACAACAAAAAAAATTAAATTCAACACGATTGATAGATTGATAAATATATATATATATATATATATAAACTCTCGCTACTTAGATATATCCATTTCCACTCCCTCTTAACCTATTAATAATAAACTCATTTTCATATAACTCTTTAAACTTCATTAGTAAATCAAATATGCAATCAATTTCTATCTTGATATCATCAGCTCCCAATAAATAATCGTTGATCAATTTACTGAAAGATTCACCATTTGTAATAATGATTTGGTTTTGTTCCAAACTACAATTTAAATTTAAAATATGTTCATCCTCAAACAAGGTATCTTCACATTTCAACCATTTATGAACATCAATATAACCAAATTTTTTCAACTTGTAAGATAAATTCCCCAAACCTTTTAATTTTTCAACATCAATGTTAAATTCAGTAATATTTGTCACAAATGAAGGAATATTAATGTTAAAAATCAAATCACCGCTAACTGTTGGTTTGTCAAACCCATTATCTACCGAAAAGGATAAATTTTCTAATGTGGTATTTTTCAAAAATTGGTAAGACAATGTCAGTTCTTGATCATTAATTATTTGTTTAAGAAACAAAGAAGTTAAACTCTTCAAATCAAACTCTAAATTCAATGATGCAAAAATGTTTTCATATAACCAAGTTGGTAATTCTTTTTCGTTTTCTGAAGAGCTTCTGAGATCCAACATGATTGATTCATCTTTGTCATAAACAAGTTTCCGTATTATATTTGATAATGGTGAAAATTCATCTTCACTATCACATGATTCAAAGAAAACACTAGGTAAATTATTCAATAACGATTCCAAATTTATTGGTTCCTTACTGTTCAAAAATTTTGATAAATTTGAAGTTTTCAAAGTTGCTAGTTTGATTTCTGGAATTTCTAAAACTTCATCAATTTTTTTAGTACATGGACTGCGTAAATACAAATCCCAGTACAATATATCTGGAATCGATATATGATTCCTATATTTAGATAACAAATCATCGCCATCAGTTTCTTTATTCCTTTTGGAATCTAAAAAAGTTTTAACACTGACAATATTGTCTTCTTTCGAAATTTCAAAATTATTAAAATTAAAATCTTTTGCATTTACAAAACCAATAAAATCATACAATTTAAAATTTCTAGTAAAATCTATTCTTATCTTCCCCATAGGTATATTTAATAATCCAAATTTAATTTTCAAAGCAATATCACCATAAAGTTTTAAAATCTCATCCGGGTTTTTAATCATTTTCTTTACAATTTTAAAAATATTCTCTTGATTGGGTTTCACATTAACAAATAATTGCAAGCTATTTCTAGAATTTTGATGAATTTTAACATCAAATGGATCTATTCTAATTTGACCTAATTCCAAATATTCATTAATGGATTCATCAAATATTCTTAAATTAATATCGTCCAAATTCAATTTTAAAGTTTGAATCACATAACTAGACGATATCAATAATTTTCTATCCCAATCACTCAAATTTTCAGCATTATTATAATCTATACTGTTGTCTAAATAAACTATCAAGTTAATAGAGCCTTTATCTTGATCATCAATACCTTTATATTCGATATTTGTTATGTTTACCTCATTTGACTCCTGAATGGTATTACCTAAATTTGAATAAATTTTCAACCCCGTTATAATGAAAAAACCTACAATAGATGATAGCAATAATATAGAAATTAAAGCTAGCACCATCTTCAAATTATACCTTCCAAATCTATAAGGTCTATGATGACGATGTGTCCCTGGTTCCATTATCAAATTTTCATCATCTTGGTTCATTAGATTATCATCCTCGATTGGTACCGGCGGTAAATTCGTCAACAACGGAGTTGACTCACTCGTATCCTGCTTTATAGGATGCGACGACATCTTAATCACTTATATCACAATTATTACAGATTTTACGACTGAATACAACTAAACCGTCTTTTGATGGATTGTAATAAATACAGGAGAAAGTCAGTCAGTCAGTCATGCACAGAAAAAAGAAAATATAATGTCTTTTTGTAGAAAACACAAAGTAGTGTAGTTCAAACCCAATTTTACGAAAGAGGAAATTTTTGTGTTTCTGCAAAGAAACCATTTTTAAGGAACAATAAGAAGACAGGACTATACATGAGATGTTTCTGAATCTCTAGAAGAATCTTGGGTATTATAGGGTTCAGATAGAAACCTTTGCTTTTTGTTTAAAAGAGACGTAGGTTAGTTGCAATCTAGGAATTTTTTTTTTTCTTTTTGGTAGGGCTTCAGTTAACAAGATTGTAAGTAGTAGAGAGAAGGTGTGTGTAATCTTACAAGTCAGAGTGCCAAAGACGCATGTTTACAGAAATGAGATATTAAGTCAACCCCAAGGAAGAACGAACAAGTGGGAAAGAAGAAACATCTTTAAAGAAAAGAAGGTAACTACTAACATATTGAAAGTTAAAAAAAAAAANAAAAAAAAAACTACCCAAATCTCGCTGTGTTTAGGATCCATTATGTAGGTGGTGCAGGTTGTAGATCGAGACAGATCTATAGTTTCCTAGATCTTTGTATTAAGATATTATAATTGCATTTTTTTTAAAAGATTTGTAGCAGTTTCCTTCAATTTAAAGAGTACCAAATAGTGGGAATGAATGATATAAAAGAAAAGGTTAGTCCTCTCGTTTTTTTTTTAAAAAAATCAAGAACTTTTCTTTCTAAAATGGATCCAATGGATTTATCTTTTGAAGATTTTATAGCGGGAAACTATATGAACACCAACAACGAAGACTTGTGCCAGTTCACAAGTGTCTTTGATGAAGAGAATCATGGATCTCAAGAGCATCACGAGTCTTGTAGATGTACTGAGTGTCTTGACAATAGTGATTTACTTCTAGATTTGGAAAGTAATTTCAATACTTTGCCAGATTCATCTTCTCCCAACACTCCTTTGACACCTCCAAGTTCAGAGGAAGATTCCTTAACAAATGAAGATTGGAAAACACTCAACGAGTTTATTCTGCAAGAGTTCCCAGAAGAAGCTAATTCTCAGGGTAAGGTTACCCCTGCTCAGACTGAAAACAGACTGGCAGATATGGAGAACGAAGCTGATTCTGAAAACTTCGATAAGTTACTAGAAGAATTAGAATTACACTTTGAGCAATCATCATCAGCTTCTGAAGATACTACACAAAATGGACTTTACGGGTTAGAGTACTATAGAAGACGTAATCATTTCAGGCTTAGTGACATGCCACGAGGTGAAGTTTATCAATACGAGATTTCTCCTAAAGCAAATAAATCACGCTACGAGCCTCAAATCTTGAGAAGAAAAGGCGCAAAGAGATCATCTACCGAAGGTTTATGTCCATACTGCGAACATATTAATTTTTTGAAGTTAAGCTCTTCAGCTTACTTGCATCATTTAGGAATGAACCACGGCATTTTCTCCAATGGAGAAAAAGTCAAGGAACCAACATTTGAAGAAAGACAAGAACTTAGCAGTTGTGGGAAAATTAAAACAATAGCAGGTTTCAGGTGCCCATACGAAAACTGTAAAATCGGCCACATCAAGGTCCCACAATTCAAACCTATACCTAGCAAAAACAGATACAAGAACTACCTTAGACATTGCAAGTTTTGCCATAATCAAGGTAAGAAATTTAAACATTAACAAATTATTATGGGGTTTTTTTTGGTTTTTTGTTAGTTTTTTAGTTTTTTTAGTTTTTAGTTTTCTTAGTTATATAGATAGATCTTACTGATAACAATATTAATATAATTTGAATTATACCACTGATAATGTCCGAATCGATTTATGACTTAGAGTCAGCAACAATTGACTCAATTAGAGATTGTAATATTGCAATTGAAGAACCTGAATATGTTACCAAGAAGATTAAACGTTCTACGCAGACGCAAGCTTTAATTGATAGCTTAAAGCTTATGGGTCATCCCGAAGGCGGTTTTTTCAAAGAAACCGATAGATCACCATTTACAATGGCTTCTCCATATTTTAACAATCCAGAGATCAAGAGTGATAGCACAACGGCCAAGACACCAACGAGATCATATTCCACGTTAATATATTACTTGATAACTCCAGAAGCACCATTAGGTAGATTACACCGGAATCATTCAAGAATCATACACATTTGGCAAGGGGGAAGAGGTCAATACGTCTTGATATACCCAAATGGTGAAATCAAGACATTTAAAGTTGGTCCTAATATTGAAAAAGGTGAGGTTATGCAATGGGTAGTTCCAGGAGGAGTTTATAAAGCTAGTTTTCTTGTACCTGAAGATGAAGACACAGGTGAATCCGAACACGACAAGTTATTGATCAGTGAGGTTGTTGTTCCAGGTTTTGAATTTGAAGACCATAGGTTCATGAAGGATCTAACCGAACTAGAGTCTTTGGTCGGTAAGGATAAGGCATCCAATTTAAAATGGTTATTAGGTAACTAACTATTAGTTAACTAACAATTAGGTAAGATGGGTGGAGAAGAGGTGGAGGTAAGTTGAGAGGGTTGTAACCCTAATTCAACAAACAAAATAACAAAATGCTAGTCACAATTATTAATTTATAGCACGCAACAGTAAATAGGAGCACTATGATTTGGAACTTTCCTTTTTTGAATTTTGGGATTTGAGAACACGACAAATGATGAATAATTTTTTTTTTTTTTCTTTTTTTTTTTTTTTTTTACCTTTATGGGTTTGGTTGGGTGAAAAATTTATTGTAACCAAGTTAAATATTAATAAAAAAGTTTTATATTTTTATTTTAAAGATAGCGTTAAAGAACAAATTCTAAACTATAGAAGATGGCTACCGAATTAACTGTTCAATCAGAAAGAGCTTTCCAAAAGGTATGTTATAATCATGAGTACAGTAAGCAGTGGATGGATAGATAGATTGATACAGAAATATGAGATTATTCCCGAGATGTAATATGTATTAGTATTAGATGTCAAGAATATGTTTTAAATTAGTATTATAATATTGAAATTACAAGTATATTGGAGGCACCACAAGATAATATGAATGTGGAAAATAAATATTGAAATTTGAATCTAAGTATTGTTGTAATGGGAGAATTAAAATTTGAATTTTTCATTTATTTTACAAATTTATGAATTTTTTACTATCTATTCAAGGGAACTGTTAATTTGATCATAGAAGTTTATATACTAACTGAATTTTATTTTTATTTTTATTGATTTATAGCAACCACATATCTTTACCAACCCAAAGGCTAGAGCCAACAGACGTACCAAGAGATGGTTTAAGGATGTCGGTTTAGGTTTCAAGACTCCAAAAGAGGCTATTGAAGGTCACTACATTGACAAGAAATGTCCATTTGCTGGTTTAGTTTCAATCAGAGGTAGAATCTTGACTGGTGTTGTTGTTTCAACCAAGATGCACCGTACCATCATCATTAGAAGAGATTACTTGCACTATGTTCCTAAATATAACAGATACGAAAAGAGACACAAGAACTTGGCTGCTCACGTTTCCCCAGCATTCCGTGTTAACGAAGGTGACATTGTTACCGTTGGTCAATGTAGACCAATCTCAAAGACTGTTAGATTCAATGTTTTAAAAGTTGCTTCATCCACAGGTAAATCAAACAAGAAATTCTCAAAATTCTAAGAAAAATTACAAAAATCTATTCGGTTTTTCTCCCTCTCTTTTTCCCTCTTTCTTTCTCTCTCACACTCAAGAATGAGTAACAGTGAGTGAGTAAGTGAGAGTGGGAAAGTGAGTGAGTGTGTTTTAGTTTCAAGTTTTGTGTGATTTTATTATTTTTATTTGTTGATGACAAAATGGTGAAAAAATGAAAAAAAAAAGTTAAATAAGTAAGAATTATTAATACATATATATTAAAAAAGATCTACAATAT
Organism: Pachysolen tannophilus NRRL Y-2460; assembly: GCA_001661245.1. Taxonomy (NCBI): domain Eukaryota; kingdom Fungi; phylum Ascomycota; class Pichiomycetes; order Alaninales; family Pachysolenaceae; genus Pachysolen; species Pachysolen tannophilus. Next base: position 2,452,162 of record KV454011.1, read on the forward strand.
TATAGTAGCTGAGATCCCAGAATCTCAACCTTTAAACCTTTTTAAGCTCAAACCAATGGCCAACTCTTATAAACTCTTGTACCCATAATACAATACAAATAAAAAAGACCAAAAACATAGTCGTGCACCATATTGCACAAATCCTGTTTCGGAAAATTGGATTTTCGAAAACGAAAAAAATTTTCACCTTCTTTTGAAAAATGTTAAGTAAGTTAATTTTGACCATATTGGCTTTCTTAAAAAGACATATATATTAACAGGGTAACTTTTCAAGATAAGATAAAGTTAATTTGTGATTTTTTTTCTATTGAATTTTTCAGATCATCTTTGTAGCTATAGTTGTTCGAGAAGTTTATTTGTTTTAAAAGTTATTTTGTAATTTTTTTGTAAAGTGTGGGTGAGAAAAAAGAGAAAAAAAATTTTGGTTTCTCATTTGAGGTAGATATGTCGGAGAATCATCAACAAGAAGAATTCGGTAATGAATTGGGAGGAGCAAGAGCTTTATTACAATTGGGAAATAAGATTCAACCAAATGAAGTTGATGTTGAGGCAGCTGTGATGAAGTTGGTTGGTGGGATAGAAAGTGCAAGTAATGGTGTACATGGAGGGCATACCGGTACCGGTGGCACTAATATTAGCAATGTTGGTAATAATATGATTAAATCCAATGGTAATAATAATAATAATAATAATAAGAAAAGAAGATTAGTTTTTTCAACAGATGAATTGTCGAATTTGAATGAGTTTCAACAATGGACTGGGTTTTTAGAAGAAGAGTTACATGCAAGTACTCAGAATCATGTTGATGAGGGAAATAACCATAATGATGATAATACTGTGAATACTGTTAATGATGATCATGATGGGCATAACCATGATGAGAATGGTCATCATGAACATGTTCACGATGAGCATGGTCAGGATGAAAATGTTCACGAGGATGAGGTTGATGAAGTAAGTCCTTTCTTGAATACTGAGATCTCACATACTCCTCCTTCGAAAAGACATAGAAGAGTAAATAATATTGGTACAAATCATGGACTGGAGAATGTCCATGATACTCATAACAACACCAATAATAACAATAAAAACATGTCGACTTTAAATGTTGATCCCGAGTTGGCACAACTAGATACGATAACTACAGATCATGAACAATTGGTTCAATCTGCAATGATGAATGCAAATGAGTTGGAAAATGAATTTGGTCCCTTTAGTGAACACGGAGTTAGTAATTATTTCAAAAATAATAATATCAACTCGACAACTACATCTAATACGAGTCCCAACCAACAGCAACTACAAGAGCATACCACTCAAGCTGTGGTTGCTGCTGCTCAACAAGCTGCTCAACATATGGCAAATCAAGGTGGTGCTGGATTCAACAGTAGAAATAATGGTAAAATACCAAAATTAACTAAATTACAAGAAACTCAACAACTACATCAACTTCGACAACAACAACATCAACAACAGCAGCAGCAGCAACAACAACAACAAAAAAAGAAAAGAGGAAGAAAACCAACTAAAAATGAAACGGTTCTTAGCTCAAACGAAAATGTACAAATAGTTAGCGATGTTGTTACAAAAGCTCAGTCTTGGTTAACTGCTGAGCAAGGACCTTCTGATTCACCATCATCTGAAAAACTACATGGAAATCACGACGGAAAACATGAAGTTGGTAACATTGATGAGAAATCATCTGTGTCTTTGAAAACCGATAGAAAAGATGAAGCTAATAAGAAATCACGTCAATCAATAAGTCAATCTAGTTCTGTACAACAGGGAAAGACTTTTACTAAAGAAGAGTGTGACTCAATTGATACTTTCATATTGGCATATTGTGAAATTAACAATATGTCCAGAGAACAAATATGTCAAAGAATATGGTCAAATATGAGACAAAAGGATGATTTTTGGGAATCTTTACAAAAAGTTTTACCAAGTAGATCAAGGGCCTCATTATATAAACATGTAAGAAGAACTTACCATATTTTTCAAGTTAGAGGTAAATGGACTCCTTATGAAGAACTGGAATTAGGTAAGTTAGCAGCGGAAAATCCTGGTAATTGGAAACTTATTGGTTCCATTATGGGAAGAATGCCCGAAGATTGTAGAGACAGATTTAGAAATTATGTCAAGTGTGGCAAAAACAGATCTTCAAATAAATGGTCTGCTGAAGAAGAGAATTTATTACGTGATATTATAAACGAGATGTTACATAATTTAGATAATGAAAATGAACCAGCTATTATCAACTGGACATTAGTAAGCGAAAAGATGAATGGAAGACGGTCGAGAATTCAGTGCCGTTACAAATGGAACAAGTTAAACAAAAGAACCCAAGAAGAACAAGATGATGGGGATGAAACTGAAAACGAGTCAAAAAATGATTATGGTAATAATAAGAAAGATAATAATAGTATTGCACATTCAATCCAGGATGTACAAGTAAGAAATCAAAATCTTGGAGATTCAGTAGAATCAATAGAAGTTAAACTCTGGCTATTACAACAATTGAAGTCAATATACAATAACGAGCAAGATATTGCTTGGGATATAATATTCTCATTATTCCCATTTAGTTCAACTTCCTGGAAGATTAAAAATGGAGATGACTTGAAAAAATACTTTGAATCTTTGAAATTAAAGTACCTCAATGATGCTTCAGATTGGAAAGATAAATCATTTGATGATAATTTAAATTTCTTGATCGAAAGAGTTAGCATCCAATAGATTTTATTCTAATTTTTTTATTACTTGTTCTCAAAATATATAGTGTGAAAAAGAGATACTTTTTTATGTGTACTTTTAGTGTTAAAATAAAATGGTGGTTATATTGTAAATTAACTTTTATACTGCCCTACTTTCTAATTTGCTGTTGGTAAGCGAACCTTCCACTAATCCCCTAACACTGTAAACGACATCGTTAATATTAACATTCGTTATGTTTTTCAAAGTGCCATAAAATTTATCAATTGAATGCAATATAACCTGTCTATCCTCCTCAAAGATATCTTCAAATATTAAATGATGAAAATAATTCTTCAAGTATTCTATATCAGCTACAAATTGCTGCAAGCCACAAATTCCAATTTTTTTAGTTTTCGACAGCTGATCCAACTTGATTAAAAAATTGTTCAAAATTTTTATGATGATTTTATTGATTAAGAAACTATTGTTTGATAAGTTAGTATTTGATTTTGTAGATAACTTTGCTAGCAACCGTATTTTTGTTCTCACTATTACTGCTATAATCATTTTCAAATATTTTGAAATCGATGACAGAGGAATTTTTTCTTCTGACCACCAGTCTTTGCTATTATCATTGCTATCATTAAACTCATCATTCAAAATATTGTTGATTTCCATATTAATTGGCTTAATCAAATTATCAAAAATTTCAATTTCCAAGTTATCTAATAATACAAATATAGACAATTTTTCGTTAGCTAATGAAGTTTTAAAATAGAAATCAAATTTTGCAATTAAATTATTCAAAATTTTTTTGAATTTGAAAAAATTGATTAAATTTAAATAGTTATCTCCTTCATTACTGAGCAATAAGTTTTTCTTTAAGTTGGCTTCAATAAACAAATTTAAACTTCTTAAAAATTGAAATTGAAAAGTTTGTAATAAATTTTTAGAAGGATATAACTTCAACTTTGAAGAATTTTTAAGATCATTTTGGAACAAGAAATTTGAAGATATATTCAAAAAAATGTTGTAATATAGTTCAACAATATCAATTAAATTAATTTCATCATCTTCCGTTTCATCAATATCAATTTTATAAAAAAATGTCATATCATTCACTAAATTAATCATTATTGAATTTGTCAAAGAAGAGTTAATTTTCATAAAACAATTTTTTAACAGTTCTAAAGTATAATCATTGATATTAGAGTCTACCAATTTCTGAAATTTTTGAGAAATCTCAATCAATATTAAATTATTTTGATAAATTGTTGTGATAGAATTCGTAAAAGGTGGCAAATAACCAAATTCAAGTAACGTCCCTTTAACCTTCTCAGGAGTTGCTTCTATATTATTTTTCTTTTCAGCCAACATGCCAAAACTAGTAGCATCTGTTTTGAAGAAATCTATCAACTTACTACAAAAGGCCATAACTAATTTTTCATTTTGAATATTTATCCTTTTAGCCTCATAATCTGTTAAATTTAAATGTTGTTCAATAGTTGAAGTTCCTCTATTAATATTTTCTTTTTTAGATAAAAGTGCATTATACTGAGATAAAAATTCTCCTTTAAGAAAAAACTCAATGATTTTCGAAAATTTAATAATATTTTCAACTAACGAAGTATAGTTTTTAACAAAAGATAATATGAGCTTCCAGTAATTTAGAATTAACGGTAAATCTGAGAATTCACTGAAATTGTAGTGATTCAAAATTCCATCAACGTTATTCAGTTCTCCATTTTTAAATAAAAATATTAAAAAATTGAAATCTGATATGATATTGGTATCACCATAATTTTTATTAATTTTATCTTTTGAACTTATGATTTTGAGAATATAGTCAGTATATAATGTATTAAGATCATGCATCAAATTATCATATTGCAAATTAATGAATTCTGTGATTGGATTATCAACGACACCCAATTCTAACAACTTGCAAATCAATGAAATGATATTATTGTCATTATTAACGTTTGATGATAAATTGAAATAATTACTGTTATTCTTGTTATTCAAACTTAAATCGTTTAATTTAAATTTGGTAAGCTTCAACCAGGTTATTTTCTTATATTCATTTATAATACTTTCAACTTCTAACCAAATTTTATTCATTATCTTAATATTAATTGTGTTCAAATTTTCTGATTTATCTCTCTCTAATTCATTTAAACTTTGAAGATAAAATGATGCTCCTTTATTATAATCATAAATAAAAGAGTCATAATCTTTCAATCTGATATAATTGTTTAAATTTTTAGGTAAATTGAAAAAAAACTTGTTATGATTTATGAATAATAAAGATTGATTCAAAATATCTTCTTTTTGTTTTAAATCATTTACTGGTAGTAAAATATTATTTGATTCTTTTAAAGAATTATCCAAATTTTGTTTTAAAGAATTTAAAGATTCATACGTCTTATTATTTTTATTATTTTTACTAAAATTGTCCAAGACATCATCTAATGAATTTTTAATATTGATAAATTTGATAAATTCCTTATTCAAAACATTTTTCAAAAAAACTTCTCTTTGTGCAATATCATCTTTTAAAAATTCAAAATGAGTAACAAAATCTCTTTCACTTATGCTATCACCAATTAAATTACGCACATACAGAGTTGGATTATAATTTGATGAACTCACAAAAAATTCCAATTTCTTATCATCTCTACTATCATCTATAATATCCTTATCAATCAATTCATCCACCACAGAGTCAAAATATCCCAATGGATCAACATCGTCTTTAAGCACTTTTGTACTTGTAGTATTTTGTGATAACCGTAAATTATTCTTGGAATTGGCACTAGCGTTCGCATTGGCGTTGTCTATATTTATCAATTTCTGTAAAAGATCGTACTGTTGGCTTAGATCCTTTGTGTACTCAAACTCCAAAGAGTAAGAATCAGATGTGTAATCTTGCGGATCCAATGAGCGCAATTGATAAAACTGCTTCAAATAAGAACTCTGATCTTCCGCCATCCTCTTTTAAAACTACTAATATATAATTAAATATATATATATATATAACTTGTTTTGATATTGATTTCAATTTCAATAGTATATTTTATATTGAGAAAGATAATAAACCAAAAACGTAAATAAAAAATACAAAAAATGGAGCTGTACACAATTACCTAAATAGGAAGTCAGTCAAATTCACCATCATCTACACCAAAATCATTATCAATTTCGTTAACTTTCAAGTTACAATAGTAGCATTTCTCTGATAGCAAATCATCGATTTCATCTTTGATGGTTTGAATTTCCTTCTTGTTAGTTTTTTTGTTTAACTCTGCCAATTTTTTTTCGTAGATGTACAATTTATTCTTTATCTTATAATTACTAGAGTTTTGAACCAAGAAATTAATTAAACAGTCATGATGATAATTGTGGAAACATTTGAACATAAAGAATTTGCGTGTTATTAATAACTTGTTGCAAATAACACATGAATCTTTTGGTTCAATTATTAAAAATTCATTTTTGTTATAATTTGTAAATTCAATTTTCAAATTTTCTGAAATATTCAAAGATAACAACATTTCTTTATTCAATTTATTTAAATTATTTGAAAAATTTTCTAAATTTTTAATAATTTCTTCTTTGAAATTATCTATAACAACAAAATTTGGGAATAAATTAATTAGATCTTGAATATTTAATAATGGTTTACTTTTGTTTAAAATAAATTTTAAAATAGTTTGAATTTGTTCATTTTTGGAATTGATATCCAATTTTTTACCCTTTTCATGCTTATCAGTATTAGTTACCAATTGATCTTCATTAATTTCTTTAAAATAACTATCGTTTAGCAAAATCTTGTTAATTAATTTTTGTGAAATTGATAACCATAATTTCTTTCTCAATCTATTCATATCACTATTCAAATCTTCTTCATCCATCGACAAGAAATTTTCTCTATTTCTTGGTTTATCAGCTATTATGGTGGCTAATTCGATAAGATCATTATCCAAACATAAATTGACGGCATCTTCATAATTTTCTAATACAGAATAAATGAAAACTAATGATTGAATCTTTTGATGTTTGTTGCACAATCTTAATATAAAATCTGTATCAAACGGAATTTTATTATTGTCAGCTTTTTTCTCCAAGTATTTCAATATTAACAACTCATCATCATTAAATATAGGATACGATATTAACAAACTTAAATATAAATTATGTAAAAACTTTGCATTTAAATTTTTCTCAAAAATTAAATTACCAAGAAAAATTATTGTTTGGTTTTCCAGTGGCTTTACTTGACCAGATATCAACTTATGATATGTCAATAACGATGGCACTAATTTGTTATAATCTAAAACACAATCATCTTGTAAATTATTAATCATAATCCAAGTTTCAATGGTTTGCTTTGGAGCATTAATCAATAAGACATTTGCGTATTTATAAACATAATCTATATTCTTGGTAATATTTTTTTCATCATCAAATAATAATAGTATAATCTTCAATGCTTTCTCCCATTGACCAAGGTTTATATAATAATTCAAAACAAAATCATAATCTTTGATCAAGTTTGAATAATATAACAATTCTTCAGTTCTATTATAGGATGTTATAATTTGATAAACAGTCAATTTATCCAATTTTTTATTATTATTCCGCAAGAAAATTTCAAAATTTTTTAAAGATTTCTGTCTTGTTTTCGAATCAGTTGTAGTTTCTGTATTATTTGTCAGTGTATTATCCAAATCATTTAATATTTCCATATATAATTCGACAATCCAACTTGTTAATATTATCTGCTGCATATATTGATTATTATTTAAAGTTAATAATTTGGAACTGAAATATGCTAATAAGGAGTTTATATCATCTTTAAACAATAGCACAACTTCTTCAAAAGGTTTTGATGTTGAAGCAAAAATTTCTGCAGCTTTTACCTTGTCTTGAGTAGCTAAATATTCTGCTTTTTTAATTAATATATAATCTTGTAATTCTGTATTATCCTCCTGTAACAAATTTAGCGCTTCATCAAACATTTGTTTCTTTACCATTATTTGCCATATATCTTTTAATTCATTTTTTATCAAGATTTCATAAATGTTAGCCGAGGAGTAAAGCCAAAAAGTATTACTTTTATAGTCATTGATTAAACCAATAAAGTTTTCGTTAAAACCTGACAAGTCAAAAGAATACACCAATTTACTATTCAATTGGTTATAAATCATTATTTTGCTATTTTCTGTCAATATAAAGATGTGATACTGTGATAAGAGAAATGATCGAATTGTAGTATCCAGTACTATAATCGAATTGATCTTGTCGGAATTTTCCAGTATGTAAAATACTTCATTTGAGGAAATAAAGCATAATAAAGCATCGTTATGGATTGATTTCAAAATTTTTTGTCCTCTATTATTAAATCTGATAACATTTTGTCCTTCATCCTTAAAATGTTGGTTAAAATTAGAAGAATTTTGATGAAACTTGTTAATACGGAACTTATTATACTTCACCAATGAATTGTTAGTCAAAACTGAGAGGTTAAATTCATCATTTGTCTCTTTCACCATTACTCCAACAAGTGCATTTTCCTTGTGAACTGTTTTCAAAAACCCTCCAGTGACGTTTGATTCATAAATAACACCATTCGAAGTAATGATCAAAATGTGGTCTTGGCTAACAAATTCGATATTACCAATATCTAAACTTTTGAACTTCGACAAATTTTTTAACTGATTGTCTCTTCCAATCACAAAATAGTTCAAGTTTGAAGTTTTCGCAATTAAGCAATCTCCATTTTTAATATCTATGAATGTATCCACTATACTATTACTTATCTTAAAAGTATCAGTCAATTCAGGATTGTTTAAATTAATCTTTATCACACGGTTGTCTAATAATGAAAGGTATAGGTAGTTGTTTGCAATATTCAAATTCACAATGTTATTGATGTCAAACTGCAATTGAACTTGCTCTATGCTAAAGAAATTGGTATTCTCCGACATCACTTTTAAATATATGGTCAGTAAACTAGCTAATCCTCAATTTAATAGGAAGTTTGTATGTTTTCAACTTTTTTTTATTTTTTATTTTTTTATTATTTTTTTAATATAATTTAAATAAAAATAAAAATAAAATTTTTAAAAATCTTTTCAAATATCACAAATTTAAGAGTAATAGATCAAGAAATAAATCAAGAAAAATGTCATCAAGTATACCTGTGAAGTTATTGTATGAATCACAAGGACATGTGGTATCTATAGAATTGAATAATGGGAATATTTACAGAGGCAAGCTTATAGATTGTGAAGATAATATGAACTTGTCTTTGAAAAATATTGTATTAACAGAATCTAATGGCAATATAAGTCACTTAGATCATTGTTTTATAAGAGGATCCATGATCAAGTTTATATCCATTCCGGAGATATTGAAGAATGCTCCAATGTTCAATAAAAATTTGGTTAAACCAAATGCTCCTATTAGAAATTTACCAAGAAGGAAGTAATTATAAATTAGTAAAGTTTTTTACTTTTAAGTTGGAGATGTGTATATGTTGATGTGTTTAATACTAAAATTAGTTTTCATATTTTAATGGATATGCTTTAGTTTCATATATATATATATATATATATTTAGAATAAAAATAAATAAGAATTTTAAACAATTTATGTATTTTTTAATCAACTACATCAGCTGTATTAACAAAATCTGCAGGTTCATCAGTATGTTTAACTTCCTGATCAACATCAACAATCTTATCTTCTATACTGGAATTCCCCTTTATTTCATTTTTCAAGTTTTCAAATTCTTGTTCATTTTCTAATACATCAACGCTAATAACTCCAGCTTCATTAATTAAATCTAAGATACGTTCCAGCTCATCAATTTTAATTTTTTCAAAAACTTTATTAACTTCATCTATTGATTGAGTGGCCAAGGCTTTTTTAAAGTCTTCTGGTAATTGATTATAAATTTTATATCTTTCAGGATCCTCTTCTTTTGAAGGAATATTAACCGATAAAACAGTGTTATCATCTGTTGATCTCAATTGAATAAGTTCTTCTGCTTCTTCATTTCCATCTTCTTCTCCTCTTTTCTTTTCCTCTTCTTTAATTATCTTACATCTTTTCTTAATGTGATCATAAGTAAAGGCAATTTCTTGTTCAAATGCTTTAGCTGCTGGATGAGCTTTATTACCTATTCTATCAAAAAAATTATGAATTGCGCTAACTTTCACATCTTTGTCTGATATTTGTTTTGTTAAATCATCTAAAAATTTCAACATCATTGCCTTATAAACAATATCATATGCTTTAGCAGAATCATCTTTCAATTCAAAGTCAAATGCTGTCATTAATAATGAATCTTTCTGTTGTTCAGAAATTATGTACAAATGCTTGATCAAATATTGATAAAGTTTATCCATTTGTTTTATTTTAGAGTATTCTTCAGTTTCTTGTAATAATTCCAACTCCCCTAATTCATTAAGAGGTTTTGAAGGTTTAGCTTCTTGATGATGATGATGATGTTGGTGATGATTTTGATGTTGAGAGTTTTCATTCGACAAATTTTTGCCATTAGCGGCAGGAGAATTAATGGTTTCAATTGTTTCAATTTTTTCAGTTTTCTTAGCCGAATTATTATTGATAATCTTCTTATTCTGATCCTCATCATCCTCATCTTCATCATCTCTATTAATAAAAGTGGAGCTGAAACCTTCTTTCAAATCAGAAATTTCTATATGTGAATTTTTTTCTGCAATTAATTCTTTTAACCTTGCGTCTTGTTTTACAACCAATTCATCAATTTTTTTCTTATGTTTTGACAACAAGTCTCTCAAATGTAAATCATTAACTTCAACCTTATCCTTCTCAAGGTCACCTCTCAATTGTAAGATCAAATCCTCAATCTGCTCATTATACGGAATCAATTCTTCTTTACTACTATCAATTAATTCGCTTTGTAATACTTCATTTTTATCAAACTTTGAATTTAAAAAATTAATGAAATCTGTATTATTTGAAAGATCAAACCCTTTATCAGCCAATATCGCATCAACACGCCTATTTAAATGCCCATACATTTCTTTTTGAATTGTAATATTCTTGATCTCATGGTTTCTTCTTTCTCTTTTCTCATGAATATCTCTTTGTTTCCATCTAATAAAAGATTTCTTATCAACATTTGGATGAACCTCAACATCGGAATCATCCGAAATCTCTATATTTTCAAACCTCGAATAATCAATCATAACTAAACCTAAACTTGAGCAATTCTTAGCTTATTCTTCCATGGGCGCTTAAACAACAATTCCATATATCTAGATATATATATATATATTATTATACATAAAACCTATGAATTCTTCTAGAAATAAAATTGAAAATGATACAAAAAGAAGTATCGTGTCAATAGGGAAAGAAAAAAAATCACGAAATTGACAGATTTGGAATTTTGGAATGTTTTGTCACTTTCGCACGACCATTATGTTTTTTTTTCATTGGAAAGCTGACGAGCATGGTCCATGACAATATATATATAAATATAAATATATATATATATATATATCGAAAGGTGGATAGATAGATATCTTATAGATATCTTGGTTTTATTGATTATGAGTGACTCAGTCAGTTCAGAAAAGATGGATGTAGAGGAGCCGGTGATTGAAGATTCTGGGAAAAGTGGAAATGTTGCTCAAGTAGGAGTACCATTAGGTGAAGATAAGGAAGAAGAAGTAGAAGAAGAAGAAGAAGATGATGAATTTAACGATAATCAGGAATCGACAATAAATGATGGCAATAATAATAATAATATTAATAATAATAATAATAATAATAATAATAATAATAGCAACAAGGGTGGTGATGGTATTAATAATTTGCTGGGGAGTAGGATTACGATTCCGGAATTACCTGAGCTTACTAGAAAGGACAAGACTTTACAAGAGCTTTTATCAATGATGGACGAGTACTCGCCCATTATACCAGATGCTGTTACTGACTATTTATTAGCTAAGAATGGACTATTGACTAATGATTTACAGGTGAAAAGATTACTAGCATTAGCAACTCAAAAATTTGTTAGTGATATTGCTCAGGACGCATATGAATACTCGAGAATAAGATCAAACACGGTTTCCAAATTGAAAAATAATTTGAATAATCCAAACAGTGGATTGCAGCCACCTGTATCATCCCAAAATGCCAATACTGGTGCTATGGGAACGCCTTCAGGTCCTGGAGGTTCAGGTGCAGGAAGTAATTTTGGACCTGGTGCAGGGGGTCCTGGTGGTGCAGGTGGTAGTGGTGCAGGTGCAAGTGGTGGTGCGGGGGGTTTTCTGAATTCAAGTACTGGTACAGGTGCTGGTGGAGGAAGTGCTGTACTCACTAATGAAAAAGTCACCTTAACTATGGACGATTTATCAAGTGCTTTAGAAGAATATGGTGTAAATATTAAAAGACCAAATTTTTACCGTTAATTAATTTATCTAGCAGAAAAACCGCAACAAGAAAGTTTCTTTCTTTTCAATCAATGTATTATAAAAATAAATTCCTTTTTCTTTTCTTTTTTTTTTTATTTTTGTTTATTGCAAAATGTAAGATAATTTTAAATTAACTATCAACTATTATATTAGTAGTATATCTGTATAAATAGCTAGTTGCTATTGTATTGTTTTGTATTTCTTAATCTGAGGTCAATTTTAGTCAAAATATAGTGAAAATTTATCATTTAGAAAAAAATCCACAATTTTCAACGACTTAGCTTATTTGCTTTTACATATAAGATAATGCAAAGATTGAATTTGTAAGCAAAACAAAAAAAAAAAAACAAAAAGCACAGTGTAATGATTAATAGTTTGATATCTAGTAATCAAAGTAGAATAACTAGTAAATTATCGTTATTAGCAAGACAATTATCATCAACTTCTCTGAAAAAAATGGCTCCAATTGACAAAACTCACTTCAATTATTTGGTTATCGGTGGTGGATCTGGAGGAGTTGCTTCTGCTAGAAGAGCTGCTTCTTATGGAGCAAAAGTATTGTTAATTGAGTCCAAAGCTATGGGTGGAACTTGTGTTAATGTTGGATGCGTTCCAAAGAAAGTTATGTGGTATGCTTCTGATTTAGCCGGTAGAATTGCTCAGGCAAAAGAATATGGTTTTAATGTTGATCCACAAGCTGCGAAAACTTTTGATTGGGGTTATTTTAAACCAAAGAGAGATGCTTATATTGAAAGATTAAATGGTATTTATGAAAGAAATTTGACTAAAGAAGGTGTTGAATATATATATGGATTTGCCAAGTTTAACGACAAAGGTACAGTTGATGTTGTTACAAAAGATACTAATGAAACATTAACTTTTTCTGCTGATAATTACTTGATTGCCACTGGAGGTCATCCAATTTTTCCTGAAAATATTCCAGGTTATGAATATGGTATTGATTCGGATGGATTTTTCAAGTTATCGAAACAACCAAAGAAAGTTGCTCTTGTAGGAGCTGGTTATATTGGTATTGAACTTGCTGGTGTTTTCCAAGGCCTTGGTTCAGAAACTCATCTTGTTATAAGAGGTGAGACTGTACTTAGATCGTTTGATGAAATAATTCAACATACTATAACTGACCATTACGAAAAAATTGGAATCAATGTTCATAAGCAATCGCAAGTTGTTAAAGTTGAAAAAATTAAAGATGATTTTTTAAAAGTTCATTTAAATAATGGTGAAATATTAGAAGTTGAAGCTTTAATTTGGACAATTGGTAGAAAATCTTTAAGTGGCATTGGTTTGGATAAGATTGGTGTCAAATTAAATGACAAGGAACAAGTTGAAGTAAATGAATGGCAAGAAACTAATGTTCCAAACGTTTACTCTTTAGGTGACGTTGTTGGTAAAGTCGAATTGACACCTGTAGCCATTGCCACAGGTAGAAAATTGAGTAATAGGCTTTTTGGACCTGAAGTTTATGCTAAACAAAAGCAAGATTTCAATAACGTACCTTCTGTTGTTTTCAGTCATCCAGAAGCTGGATCAATTGGTCTCTCTGAAAAAGAAGCTATTGAAAAATATGGTGAGTCGAACTTGAAAATTTATAGATCAAAATTCACTGCAATGTACTACGCAATGTTATCACATAAAGCTCCAACTTCATATAAATTGATTTGTCTCAAAACTGAAAATGAAAGAGTTATAGGCTTACACATTGTTGGTGACTCTAGTGCTGAAATCTTACAAGGATTTGGTGTTGCCATTAAAATGGGTGCAACAAAAGCAGATTTCGACAACTGTGTAGCCATTCATCCAACAAGTGCCGAAGAATTGGTTACCCTAGTATAATATTAATAGATATATAGTTATAACTACGTTATATAGACTTCTTCTCAACTGACTGTACTTTCAATTTTTCACTACCAAAAAAGAATGAAATAAAAAAAAAATTAAATTGAAAAATTTTCTGTGTATGAATCATACATAATAATAAATACCGCCAAACTTGGGGTTATAAAATATAATTGTGTAATCAGTTGTTATTTTAAAAAATTAATAATTAAAGTCAATAATTTTGGAAATGACGAGTCTACTAATAAAGTCATCGTTGGGTAGGTCATCTAATAAGGTACTAGCAGTATCGAAACGTTTTTCATCTTCGTCGACGTCTGCATTGGCTTACAAACAATTACATAGGAATAGATCAAGACCATCATTACCAACTTTGGATGCTCCACTGTGGTCTGCAAATTCTGCTGTTTCTTCTATTCTTTATGAATCGCCGGTTCAAAGTAAAGCACCTAAGACTCAGCATATTTTGAACTGTCTTGTTCAAAATGAACCAGGTGTGCTATCTTTGATATCTGGGACACTAGCAGCAAGAGGTTTTAACATTGATTCGTTGGTTGTTTGCAACACAGAAGTTAAAGATTTGTCCCGGATGACAATTACACTTGATGGCCATGATGCTGTTATTGAGCAAGCAAGAAGACAGATTGAAGATTTGGTGCCAGTTTATGCAGTATTGGATTATACCAATTCTGAAATCATTAAAAGAGAATTATTATTGGCTAGAGTCTCGATATTAGGTCCTGAATATTTCCAAGAATTGATTGCTCATCATAATGAGGAACCATTAGTTTCGGTTGAGGATTTGAAATTCCATCCAAGTAACTTGGCTCCATCGGAACTGTTGAGACAAAAACATTCTCATCTTGAATCTTTGTCAAGTTTAGCAAAACAATTTGGTGGTAAAATCGTTGATATTAGCGATAGAAGTTGCATTATTGAATTATCGGCTAAGCCTTCAAGAATAACCTCATTTGTAAAGTTGATTCAACCTTTTGGTATACTAGAGTTGGCTAGATCAGGTATGATGGCTTTGCCAAGAACACCATTGAAGGACTATGAGAACGAAGAAGTTGCTACGGAATCAAATGAAGAAGTTGATATTTCACAATTACCTCCAGGTTAATCGAATTCGAAATCGAAATCTAAATCGAAATCTTTTTCCTTTGATGAAGATTTAATTTAATTTTTTCCTCTTTTGTGTTTTTTTACTTTGGTTAGTCAATTAATTTTATTTTTTGGCCTTTTTTATATATACATTTTTTTTTTATACTTTTTATCGATTGTTTTATCATCAACACAATTAAGTTATATAAACATTATTTCAATGACAAAATCCGAGTAGGCAAGCAAAAAAAGAAAAAGAAAAAAACCTAATTACTAAAATCATCTTCTGTAGGTGGAACATAAGGAGGAGGTTTGAAAAATTCTTGATCTTGTAAGACCAATTTTTTGAAACTATCTTTATCATCAACAAATTCGTACAAATACTCCAACTCTAAATCATGAACCTGTCTCCCTAACATTATCAAACTATGCAAAGGCTCACCAGCATCATAATTACTTAATTCTTTTAAGGAGCCAGCTTTAAAAGACTGGGTTGGAGCTCCCAATCTTGATATAGCAACACAAGGCGTAGCTTCTGTATATGCTTGTTCCTTTCTCAAGCTTTCAATTTCTAATAACTGACTTGCTGCAGTGCTTATATCCATATATCTTGGAGGTTCATAAATAAGTCTACCTCTTGCCATATTTTCAATACTTTGTTCCTTAACCTTGATATCCAATAAGATTAATGTATGTAATCCAATTTTCCTATTTTCCATTATCTTATCGTAAAAACTATCTGGTCTCCAACTATCAGTAAAGAAAACCATTGAAACCGTCTGACCAAATTGATATAATTGTAAACCACAAGCACCTACAGCATTCATAATACTAGCATTATGTATACATTCCACTTTTATTCCTAATTCTCTTGCTCTTATAATCAAATCCGTATGAGTAGTGGCACCAAAAGGATCACCAACAACCAAAAATGCAATATCCTCTGTATCTGCATCTTTTAACATCTCATCTGAACCGGTTTCCACAAGTTCTCGATCAGCTAGAATAACTTCTTTTCCATAAAAACTCTCCAAAGATTCTTTCGATGCCGCCATAAGAATCGACGTATAGGCCTCCAAATAAACCCTTTTACATTTTTTCACAGCCTGAAGACCCCTAACAGTTATATCAGTTTCATGAGATAATCCTAATCCAATTAAATACAACATGGTGATGACACTTATTACTCCCACCTGGTTGATTGTTCTTTCAATAAAGAGTCAAAATATAAATTACCTGAAAAAAAAAAAAAATAAAAAAATTTTTTTTAAAAAATTTTTTTT
>KV454011.1:2476423-2514465 GCA_001661245.1 Pachysolen tannophilus NRRL Y-2460
AAAAAAAAAAACTTACTAGGGCTGTAGGAAAATTAGTTTTTTCAAAAAAAAAACTTTGGGGTGGTAAAGTTACTGGATTTGGCAAGAAAAAAAAGAAATTATCAGTAGTGTATTAGCGTAACAAATAGTTTTGTTTTTGGACAAATTGTAGTTTGAGTACACTACTTACTATTAGTAGTTAATTTTTTCTCTTTGCGTTTTGTCTTTTTGTATAGGAATATGAAAAATTTTTTTTTCTCATATATATTATATATATTTTTTAGTACCTTTTTTGATAGTATTAACTGTTGATAAAAAAACAGGTAGTTGTAGTACGATTGGGTATTATAGGTCATCATGGGTAAAGCATCAAAGGCAACCAAGAAGTTTCAGTCGAAGCACTTGAAACATACGCTAGACCATAGGAAGGAAGTTCAAAAACATAATAAGCTTAAGGGTAATAGAAAATTTGGATCAAAATCTAAAAGCTCATCGGGTTCATCAGATTCAACGAGTGTTGCTAAGGAGAAAAAAAATGATGAAATTTTTAAAGATATGAATGTTGAGGAATTTTTCGCTGGAGGGTTTGATGTTCCAAAAGCTAAGAAATCTAATAAATCCAAACGTGAGGAAAAAGAAGATGAAGCAGACGAAGATGAGGAAGAATCTTCTGAAGAAGAATTTGAACAAGATATGGATAAATTGGAAGAACAAGATCCAGATTTTTACAAATATTTAAAAGAAAACGATAAGCAGTTGTTAGATTTCAAGCCTGTGAATCCTTTAGATGCTATTGATAGTGAGGATGAGGATGAGGAAGATGAGGAAGAGGAAGAGGAATATAAGCAAGACCAACAAAAGGATGATGAAATTCAAGAATCTTTTAATAAGATTGAAGTAACTTTAGAATCAGTCAAGTTATGGGAGAAAAATTTATCTTCTTCTAAACCAGATATGAAAATTTTGAAAAATGTTTCAAGTGCTTTTAAAGCTGCAGTTAATATTAACAATGGGAATGATGATTATAAATATTCAGTGACTGATGAAGATGCTTTTAATCAATTAATGCTTTTAACTTTAAAGAAATTACCAATAGCTATTCAAACAATTGTTCCTTATAAGAAAAATTCAAATGGTGTAAGGAGTTTGCCATCATCAAAACAAATGGATAAGAAAATTAATGCAATTCTGAATATATTGAAATCTCATTCTGGTTCTTTATTGACTTTACTTAATGATATAACAAATACAGAAACAGCTGCATTGATTTTATCTTCACTTCAAGAAATTTTACCATATTATTTATCTCAAAGAAAATTAATTAAAAAATTGTTTAATTCAATTATAGATATTTGGTCTACAACTCAAGATGTTGATACACAAATTGCAACATTCGCATTTTTAAATAATGTCTCTAGAGAATTCCCAAAATCTATATTGGAAATTGTATTAAGATCAACATATGCAACATTTATTAAAAATGCAAGATCAATGAATATTCATACAGATGCAAATATAAATTTTCAAAAAAATTCTGCCACTGAATTATTTGGAATTAATGAAACATTATCATATCAAGTTGGTTTTGAAAGTATTAGACAATTGGCAATTCATTTGAGAAATTCTATAAACAATCCAACTAAGGATAGTTATAAAATTATTTATAACTGGCAATATTGCCATTCATTGGATTTTTGGTCTAGAGTCTTATCAAAATATTGTAACTCCAATCAGGAAACCAAAAATAATGAATCTCCATTGAAACAATTGATATATCCTTTGGTACAAGTTACAATAGGTACTATTAGATTATTACCAACTTCTCAATTTTATCCTTTAAGATTTTACCTTATAAGATCTCTTATTAGATTATCACAAAATACAGGAGTTTTCATCCCATTGTTCCCATTACTATCAGAGATTTTAACCTCAACAGCTTTTACGAAAAACCCTAAACCAGATTCTAAAAAGAAAAATTCTCAACAACAACCATTACAACTGGTTGATTTTGATCATAATATAAAAGTTAACCTGGCATATTTAAATACAAGAATATATCAAGATGGGCTCTGTGCACAATTTATCGAATTGATAGCTGAATTTTTTGTTCTTTATAGCAAAAATATTTCATTCCCAGAATTAGTTACACCTCCAGTTATTATTCTCAGACGTTATATTAAGAATTCCAAAAATATCAAGTTCAATAAACAGTTGTCAAATTTAATTGAAAAATTAAATGCTAATTCTAAATTCATTACGGAGAAAAGATCTCATGTAGAATTTGGTCCAAATAACAGAGCTGAGGTTAACAGATTCTTAAGCGATTTAAACTGGCAAGATACACCATTAGGTAAATATGTAGTAGTACAAAGAGAAGTTAAAGAAGAAAAGAATAGAATTTTAAGAGAATCACTGTTAGCAGATGAAGAAGAAAGGAAAAATAAGAAAGAGCAAAAAGATGAAGATGATATTGTTATGTCTGACGCAAGTGAAGAAGAAGATGATGAAGAAGAAGAACAAGAGGATGAAGACGAAGATGAAGAATGAATGTGATTGTTTTATTTTATTTATCTTGCTGCATCTTTATTATATAAACTTTAAGCTTTTTTTTTTTATAATGTTTTAAATTTAGAGCTAAATTTAAAATCACATCAAGTGATTAGCACAATTTTAATAGGATAGTTAATTTATTTTTTTTTATAGATATTTAACGCAATTTAGAAATAGCTGATAAGAAAAATTGAATTAAAATTTAGATATAGATGTAAATCAAACGAACGCGAAAAAAAAAAAAAAAAATGGTGCAGATGCAAATTGTTGTTTAGAAGTAGGTAAAGCTACGAATGAAAGCAAAATAGTTTTGGAAAAAGAAACCAGAGAAACAACTCAAATGAAAAGTAAAATTCCACAATAAAGGGGAAAAGCAAGGAAGGGTCTCAAAATATGAAAAGTAGGATGGGCGAATTTATTTTTTTGTGATTTCTTCGTACAACAACATTTTCAACTGAGATATTGATAATTGATCCTTATATAAATCGAACTTGAAGAAATCTTTAGGAATAGGATTGGCAACTGGTTCATCACTAGGGACATGGAATGCTCTGAGATAAGGATGTTTCAAAGCTTCTTCCACGGTGATTCTATTTACCGTATTGAATGCTAACATCTTTTCCACCAAGTCTACACCT
Organism: Pachysolen tannophilus NRRL Y-2460; assembly: GCA_001661245.1. Taxonomy (NCBI): domain Eukaryota; kingdom Fungi; phylum Ascomycota; class Pichiomycetes; order Alaninales; family Pachysolenaceae; genus Pachysolen; species Pachysolen tannophilus. The sequence continues at coordinate 2,479,591 of KV454011.1, forward strand.
AAAGGATTAATGTGATCACCGAAAAGGTTTCTGAGTGGGGTTTTCTTGTAAAAAGGCAATGATTTGATATATTCTCTTGCCCTTTTAGATTTTATAGATTGTAAATCATCACCTATTGGAGTTCCCAATATTTCAAAAATTAAGATAAGTTGATGCTTATAATCTCTTCCAGGAAAGAGTGGTTGACCTAAAAATAATTCTGCTAGTATGCATCCCACTGACCAAATATCAATGGCTTTAGAATATTGAGAGGAAGTGAGCATTATCTCAGGTGCTCTATACCACCTGGTTGCAACGTATTCAGTTAGTAAATTTATCTTTTCTGTACCATTACCTTCTTTTGCAGCATCGATTCTAGCCAATCCAAAATCGCAAATTTTTAAATCACAATTTGCGTTTAATAACAAGTTTGAAGGTTTCAAATCTCTATGGATCACATTAGCACTATGTAACATCTTTAATGCTCTTAATATCTGATATATAAAGTACTGGCAATGATCGTCCGTAAGTGCTTGTGTCGATATAACTTTATGCAAATCCGTCTGCATCAATTCCTGAATGATGTAAACTTCATTAAAATTTTCAAAATCTAATGGCCGCTGAATATCAAACACAGTGATGATATTTTCATGTTTGAAATATTTGAGGATCTTAATCTCTCTCAAAGTTCTAAGGCAAAATAAAGCTCTTTGGAAAGGTTCAATTTTCTTGATTGCAACTTTTGTACCTGTTGGTTTATGAACTGCTAATGATACAATTCCATACGAACCTTCACCGATAATTTTTTGAACTTGAAACTGGTTTGAAATATTAAAAACTATCTTCCTTGGTTCTTCAACTTTTCCATCCATTGTTACGCTATTATATTCTATTATTATTATTATGTTCTCTCCAGTTAACTTTCTAGCAGAAGAAATGAAAAACTCAAAGCTCTCTCTCTCTCTCTCTCTCTACAAAAAAAAAAAGAAAAAAATCCATTCAAAAGAATTTCCAAACTTTAAATAGGCCTCAAAGACAAAATACATATATATATAAAAGTTTCAAGATGAAGGCGGCCACCTAGGAGATAAATTAACATAAACTTACAAGTCAACTAGTACCAACCAATGAAGACCATAATAATCCTGGGTAACTTTCTTGTTGTACAATGAAACTATACTATTGTCGGACATGTAATGTGCCTCACCCATATAGAAATCTGAAACTTTCACTTATTAGAAACCTGCATGATGCATATTCTTGAGCATTAAACGAACAAGTTACAGCGGTAGTGCACGTCAAACAAACAATACCCGAAAAAGGTGTTTGACTTTAAACGATTTATAGTGAATGTAAAAGAATTTTTCAGGTCAAAAAGGTTCTATATACGAACCAAATAAAATATACTACAATTATTGTTAATTGTATATTTGTAGTTTTTTTTTATATTGGTTATAGTTATGGCGGTTTCTAGTGATCGGTTAGTTGTGCTTATTACAGGTACTAATAGTAATCTTGGTGTGAATCTTGCTTATCGTTTTTTAGAGACGCTGCCTCGGGAAGTTAGAATAACGTTAATTGTTACATCACGAACTCTTCCAAGGGCCAATGAAGTTATTAAGGAGATTAATGATTTTAACCGTACGAAGCTTTGTAGGCCGGGGTTATTAGATTTTGATTATTTGCTTGTAGATTTCACGAATATGGTTTCAATTCTTGCAGCTTATTATGAATTAATTCAAAGATATGATAAGATTGATTATTTATATGTTAATGCAGCTCAAGGTGTTTATGATGGAATTGATTGGGTAGGAGCTGCTAAAGAGATAGCTACAAATCCTATTGAAGGGGTGACACAACCGCATTATAAGATCCAGCGTGTTGGAGTGAAGTCTAAAGATGGGTTAGGATTAGTTTTTCAAGCCAATGTTTTTGGTCCATATTATTTTATTCATAAGATTACTAAATTATTACAAGATGGTGGTACAATAGTATGGATTTCAAGTATAATGTCATCTCCTTCATATCTTTCATTTAACGATTTGCAATTGATAAGATCTACAGAATCTTATGAAGGATCTAAAAGACTTGTTGATTTACTTCATTTAGCTACATATAAAAAATTATTAAAACAAAAAGGTATAAGACAATATGTTGTTCAACCTGGTATATTTATTAGTTATTCATTTGGTAAAGTTTTAAATTTGATTTCATATTGGGGAATGATTTTATTATTTTATGTTGCACGTTGGCTTGGTTCACCTTGGCATAATATTTCTGGTTATAACGCAGCAAATTCTGCAATTACAGTTTCCTTATTATTAGATGAAAAAAATTTTGAACAAGATGTAAAATATGGTAGTGCATGTGATAGGTCAGGTAAATGTTATATGGTTAGAGAACAAATTGATTCTACTGGTTGTGAAGATGTATTGGCTTATATGGAAAAATTAAGAAATGAATGGGATGAATTACTAAAAGATCAAATTTCAGATACAAGGAAACTCTGAAAGTTTTTTTTAAAAAAAAAAAAAAAAAAGAAAGTGTATATATATATATATATATATGATAGATTAAAAATTTTATTTCTTTTTTCAATTTTCATCTAACCATTTTAACGAATCAATACATTTATCTAATTTTCCATTTAACTCATAAATTGTATTTTTATCATTTACTAAATTTAATTTTTTCCTATTCAAATTCAAAGAATTATATGCCGCCTTATCTGCATCACGGAAATTAGAAACAACTTTAGTCAATTCATTATGAGTCTTGGGCGACGGTAACGCTCTTATATTTTTAACCCATTCCAATTGATGTTTCCGCAGTACTATACTTGTTTTTGTAATATTATCCTGTGCTGCCATAGAAACTCTATACAACCATATTAAAAAAAAAAATAATAAATAAATAAATAAATAATATATATATATATATGAATACAAATTTTCATTTATTCTATCTTGGGAATAACTAAGTGTATTATCCACTCAGATGGAAAAAAGAATTGCAACCAACCACTAAAATATGCGCAAATGGTTTAGTGGTAAAATCCAACGTTGCCATCGTTGGGCCCCCGGTTCGATTCCGGGTTTGCGCATTAAAAATTTAACAAATTAAATAACTTTTCTTTTTCCTTTTTCCTTTATCTCGTTTAGTCAATTTTTATAGTTGCTAATCCATTGTACCGATAAGTTAACCCCCAGTCACCTCCCACTTATTGTGCCCGCCCCCGTTTTCTTGTTTTGCTAAAAAAAAAAAAAAAAATTCCAAAAAAAAAAAAATTTGTTTTTTTTTCCTTCGTTTAAAAGAAAAAAAAAGTTATCGAAATTTTTCAATTGACCCGTACTAAAAAAAATGTAAAATGTACCAAAAAAAAATGCATCAAAAATCCAACAAAAACATACATAAGATTGATGAACATATAAAATATATATATATAAATAATTCATTAGCTAATAAGAATTAACTTATATATAATTTATAAATTCATAATTTTTATAAATTGATCAAATTTTGTAATTAAATATACATATATATATATATATATATGTATATATATTTTTATATTTATATTTTTCATTTCTATTATCTTGAATTGTGAGATAAAAGGTAAATAATAGATTTCAAATAGTTTAAATTTTTATTTTTTTTTTTTTTATTTTTTATTTTTTTTATTTTTTGATTTTTAATTTGGCAAGATGACTAGTCCACCAAGAGAACATAATGTTGTACATGAAGCCAATGGGGTTCATACAAGACTGACTCCAAAAGATTTTTATTCAAAGCAGCCGAATAAGTCGATTGATCAAATTGAACATTATTATGAAATGTATGAAAAATCGATTAAGGATCCAGAAGGATTTTTTGGGCCATTAGCTAGAGAATTTTTACATTGGGATAAAGATTTTAGTAAAGTTAAAACTGGATCTTTAAAAGAAAATGATAGTCCAGCTTGGTTTATTGGTGGAGAACTTAATGCTTCTTATAATTGTGTTGATAGACATGCTTTTGCTAACCCGGGGAAACCTGCTATAATATTCGAAGCAGATAATGAAGAAGAATCAAGAATAATTACTTTTGGAGAATTATTAAGACAAGTTTCAGAAGTTGCTGGTGTCTTGAAAAGTTGGGGTGTTAAAAAGGGAGATACTGTTGCAATTTATTTACCAATGACTGCTGAACTGATTGTTGCAATGTTGGCTGTTGTAAGATTAGGTGCTATACACTCTGTCATTTTTGCCGGTTTTAGTGCTGGATCAATTAAAGATCGTATTGTAGATGCAGGTTGTAAAGCTGTTATTACTTGTGATGAAGGTCGTAGAGGTGGTAGAATTGTTAATACCAAAAAAATTGTTGATGAAGCATTAAAAGAATGTCCAACAGTGGAACATGTTTTAGTTTTCCAAAGAACTGGTAATGAACTGGTTGAAATGACTGTTGGTAGAGATTATTGGTGGAATGAAGAAACTAAAAAATTTAGAGGTTATTTTCCTCCTGTTCCTGTTAATAGTGAAGATCCATTGTTTTTATTATATACTTCAGGTTCAACAGGTTTACCAAAAGGTGTGGTTCATTCAACAGGTGGTTATTTGTTAGGAGCAGCATTAACAACTCGTTATGTATTTGATGTTCATCCAGAGGATGTCTTATTCACTGCTGGTGATGTTGGTTGGATCACAGGACATACTTATGCATTATATGGTCCATTAGTATTGGGTACTCCAACAGTCATCTTTGAAGGTACTCCTGCTTATCCAGATTATGGTAGATTTTGGAAAATTATTGAAAAACATAAAGCAACTCATTTTTATGTAGCACCAACTGCATTAAGATTATTGAAAAAAGCTGGACAAGATTTAATTTCAAAATATGATTTATCATCTTTAAGAACTTTAGGTTCTGTTGGTGAACCAATTGCCCCAGAACTTTGGGAATGGTATAATGAACATATTGGTAAAGGTAATTGTCATGTTTCTGATACTTATTGGCAAACAGAGTCTGGTTCACATTTAATTGCCCCATTAGCTGGTGTTGTCCCAGCTAAACCAGGTGCAGCAACAGTACCATTTTTTGGTATTGACGCATGTATTATTGATCCAGTAACTGGTAAAGAATTATTTGGAAATGATGTTGAAGGTGTCTTGGCAGTTAAATCATCATGGCCATCAATGGCAAGATCTGTATGGAAAAATCATACCAAATATTTAGATACATATTTAAAAGTATACCCAGGTTATTATTTTACAGGTGATGGTGCAGGTAGGGACCATGATGGTTACTATTGGATTAGAGGTAGAGTTGATGATGTTGTTAATGTCAGTGGTCATAGATTATCAACTTCTGAAATTGAAACTGCATTATTGGAAGATAAAAAAGTTTCTGAAGCTGCAGTTGTAGGTATATCTGATGAACTTACTGGTCAAGCAGTTGTTGCTTTTGTTTCTTTGAAAAGTGATGATGTTGCTAAAGGTGAAGAATTAGCTGCATTAAGAAAATCTTTAATCATGCACGTTCGTGGAGTGATTGGTCCCTTTGCAGCTCCTAAATCTGTTATTGTTGTTGATGATTTACCAAAGACAAGGTCTGGTAAGATTATGAGAAGAGTATTAAGAAAAGTTACTAATGGTGAGGCTGACCAATTGGGTGATATGTCAACTTTGGCTAATCCATCTTCTGTCGATAGTATTATTGCATCAGTTGCAGAGCAATTTAACGTTGCCAAGTGATCTCATTCACATGAAAATCACTATTTTATAAAAAACAGAAAAAAAAAAAGAAAAAAAAATTTTTTAATATATATATATATATCCCATTCCATTGTGTTGCTTCTTTTTTTCTTCATTTTGTTTGATTTATAGATATACATATTTATACTTCTCAAATAATTTTTGTTCTTCTAAATCCTTTTCCTTTTATTTTTGTTTCATTCACTTTAGATAATATTTATCGTTATTTATTATTTACTACATTGTACTTAAATATTGGATTATGTGTGTGAATATGAATATGATTTTAAATAAAATAATAAATGAATAAATACTAACCATCATATACATATATGCACATAAAAATAAATATTTATATATATATATATATCTATATGTAACTTATTTTATCCTTTCTGGATTACTTTTTTTTTCTTTTCTTTTTAATTTCTTTTTGGTTTTTTTAAAATAATAAAATTTTTGAATACTAAGTTTCAAAAAATAAAAAATCAAGCTTCATTTTTGAAATTATGAGCTTTCGGACAAGATAATATTCAACCTGTGAGCAACAGCATGGATAAATTCTTCAGTGGTAACCCAGCTATCTCTACTAGTTTCACCTCTATTAAAGGCTAAATCTTTAGTCATTTTACCATCTTTACTAACTGTTTCCAAAGTTGCTTGTTCTAAAGATTTACCAAATTTGACCAAGGCTTCATTTCCATCTACTTTACCTCTTTGAATTAAACCTCTAGTCCAAGCAAAAATGGAAGCAATTGAGTTTGTAGAAGTTTCTTTACCTTGTTGATGTTGTCTATAATGTCTAGTTACAGTACCATGGGCAGCTTCTGATTCAAAAGATTTACCATCTGGAGTCATTAATACTGAAGTCATTAAACCTAAAGAACCAAAACCTTGAGCAACAACATCAGATTGAACATCACCATCATAATTTTTCATTGCAATGATAAATCCACCTTTTGATTTTAACATTTGAGCAACCATATCATCAATTAATCTATGTTCATAAAAGATTTTTTTAGATTCAAATAATGGTTTATATTCTTTTTCATAAATTTCTTGAAAAATATCTTTAAATCTACCATCATATTTTTTCAAAATAGTATTTTTAGTTGTCATATATAAATCAAAACCTCTTTCTAATGCTAATTTAAAACAAGAATGAGCAAAATCAGTAATTGAAGCATCAGTATTATACATACATAACGCAACACCAGCACCATCATAATGGAAAACTGGAATATCCAAAGGTTCTTTAGATTTATCATCAGGAGTGAAAACCAATTTTAAATTACCAGCACCTGGAATAACAGCATCTGTTGCTTTATATTGATCACCAAAAGCATGTCTTCCAATAATAATTGGTTTTTCCCAGTTTCCAACCAATCTAGGAATATTATTAATAATAATTGGTTCTCTGAAAACTGTACCACCAAGAATATTTCTAATTGTTCCATTTGGTGATTTCCACATTTTTTTCAATTTAAATTCTTCAACACGAGCCTCATCAGGGGTAATTGTTGCACATTTAACACCAACACCATATTTTTTAATTGCATTTGAAGCATCAACTGTAACTTGATCATTTGTCTCATCTCTATATTCAATTCCTAAATCATAATATTTTAAATCAACATTTAAATATGGTAAAATTAATTCTTCTCTAATCATCTTCCAAATGATCCTAGTCATTTCATCTCCATCCATCTCAACAATTGGATTAGCAACATCAATTTTCTTAAAATTCAATTGGCTAGTACTAGACATTCTTGGCAATCTATCGTTACTAATTCAAAATTATCTTTGTTTTGTTTTGGTTTTGCTTCGCTTCGCTTTTCTTCAAACGATTTCTCCGCAATTAAGTCTTGTTTGTTAATTAATTATTTTTTTTTTTTTAATTATTATTATTAATATTAAAAAAAAATAAAAATAAAAAAAGCTTAATTATAATTTGGTGAAAAGGATAAAAGGAAAATATTTTATACTTATTTTTAAAATTGAATTAAACATCAATTTGTAAATTGTTTTTACATTAAAAAGAAGGTCCAACGGATAAGCTTTTCAAGAACGTAAGAATGCAAGAACCTAAGAACATAAGAACGTAAAAATATAAGAACGCTGGTGTAAGGTGTTTTGATTATTTTTTTTTTTATTTTATATGGGAAAACTAATAATTTAGTGAAAATTTCGACCTAAAAAACTTTTTTTTTTTTTTTTTATTACTTTAATTGACAAAATTACTTAAAATGGTTGGTTGTAAAGGTTAACTTAATTTCCGGGGTCAATGGCAATAAAATTAAAAAATTAAAGATTAATCAAAGTGCATACGCAAGAGTTTACAAAATTACGCAGATATGTACCGCTGAATGTGGATATAATGTGGTACGCATAAAGGTTAGAGAGAGTGGGGAAAAAGCGGATAAATGAAGTGGAAATATGTGCACCAATTGAAGTGTTATTTTTTCTCTGCTGCGTACGCGTATTAATGAATTCAAAAACAAAACAAGACTAGAATTCCTTATGAACTGACCACAAAGAGTTATATATATATATATATATATATCTATATGGTTGAGAGCAGAGTATGAGGGATGATGAAGGTATCTGCGAGAATTTTGAACAGTTAATGGATGAGTTGAGCTATGAGGAAGCTGTTAAAGAAGTTGTGTCTTTGCGGAGAGAGCTTCAAGAATTTGAAAATTCATCAAAAGAATTAGAAGACGCGCTAGAATTAGAAATACAGGATTTAAATAATGAAAGAAATAAATTAAGAACTAATTTACAGATGAAAAATGAAGAATTGAATGATTCAAAGAAAAAAATAATGGCTTTAGAGAATGAATTGATGCAACTTAGTAGTAAAAATAATGATTTAATATGTAAATATGAACAAGATATTTCTCAAAAAAAATCAAAACTTATACAATTTGAAATTGAAAGTGATAATTTAGAAACTGATACTAGAATTTTAAATTCTAAATTACAAACACAACAAGAAATAAATAATGAATTATTAGAAAAAAATATTATACTTCAATATGAAATTTCTGAAATAAATCATACATTAAATAATGAAAAATTAGAAAATTCAAATAATCAAATAAAAATTAATGAATTATTAAATAAGATAAATATTTTATCTTTACAAAATGAAAGATATAAAGTAATCATGGGAAAACCAAGAAAAGTTTCAGAATTTAATACACCTCCTTTATCATCATCAAAATTAGAATCACAAGAACAAATTATACCAAAACAGATAGAACTTAATGATTTACCTTACGAAAATGGTTATCGTCACCATAGATTAAGTAGATTAGGTTCTAAGAAAAAAAATGAAGTAATTGGAAGATCATTTTCTATAACAAAGAAACAGAAACAAAAACAACAAAATAATGATGAAAATAAAGAAAATTTAAGCAATACTACTACATCTGCTTTAGATTCAAAATTAATACAAGATGAAAAAAATCAAGATCTTAATAAAAATGGAAAAATAAGTAAATGGAAAATTTTCCGTTAATAATATATATAAATGTATAAATAAATGTTTTTTTTATTATTTATTTCTTAAACTGAAGATTTGTCATATATGAAAAAATTTCTAAAAATCATAATTAAATCATAAAAATACAATTTTTCAATTACTCTGTAATATTTCCATATTGCTTTAAATTCTCCAATAAACCAGTAAATTCCAAACTTCTTGGTTTTTTTATTATTATTTTCAATATCCTCATAGTATACAGTTTTAGCACAATATGTTGCCATTATTAAAAAAGTTCTTTCAGGACCCAATGGATTCTGTAAACTTTCATCTAAATGTCTTGTTAAATCATTCGTTTTCAATATCAATAAGACTACTCTTGGTAATGAACTTAGCAATGTTACCAAGTCAGCAATTTTCCCCTCATTTATTAAAGCATTAGTCATGGTATCTACTTCATTAGAAGATCTTGCTGATGCCACATCTCCACTTAAAGCATGTTTAAAATCTCTTCCAGTAATTGCAGCACATAAAATAGGAAATTGTCGATCTGTAATACCAGCAAAATTTTTTGAATGTATTCTCATACCTTCAAGATCATGGTTAAACATTGCAAGCCAAAATTTTGCATAATCTCTTCTCATTTGTTGAGTAATATTTCTATATAGACCATGATCATATAATACAATTTCAAAATTATGAGGATTTAAAGGATTTGGCATTGATGAACGAATTGCTAAATTTCCACCATGTGGATCACAATGAACTCCTACTTCAGGAGTGAAAATCATATTATTAAAAATATGTGAAAGACAAGATGAAACTTGTGATCTTGAAATATTATTTTTTTTTAAATATTCCAAATCATCTAATCTATGACCACCAATATATTCCATTATTAATATTCTTTTATTTGAAGATTTTACTTGAGGAATTCTTAAAGCTGTTTGTTTTGTAAATTTTTTAAAATATGAAGCAGTTTTCATTGCATTTTTTGCTTCATTATTAAAATCCAATTCTACGTATATTGATTCTTGTAATTCTTCACCTAACCAAGTTAAAGGATATTCTGGGAAAATATTTAGCATTAACTTGAAAACTGTTTGTGTCATTAGTATATCTATGGGGACAAATTCTTTTAATGAAGGGTGTTGACATTTGACAGCTACTTTTTCTCCAGTTTTTTTCAAGAAACCTATATGTACTTGAGCTAATGAAGCAACACCTGCTGGTTTACGATCAAAATGTTCAAATAGTTCATCAATAGGAAAACCCAAGTCTTCAATAAATAAATTATTTATTTCTTCATAATCACTTTCAGGACAATTATCTTGTAGAGGAATCATTGTTCTTGTCCATTCTGGAGGTAATAAATAACTCATTGCACTAATATGCTGACCTAATTTAATATATATTCCACCATTTTTTTCTAAAGCTCTCAATGTGATCAAAGCAGCTTTCTTATGAGTCTTTGATAATGCAGCTTGTTTTGCTGATTCATCAGTAAAATTAGAAAATCTTAAAACTTTACCATATAAATAAAAACATCTAATTGTCGCTACTGTAACAACCCCAATTCTCTTTATTGTAAAATAACCATGCCTCACTGTATCATGGAAACTCTGATTTGTATTATACAATATTACCCCCGATACTGCAAATGATGAAATGAAGATAAGTTTATATTTGAGATTTCTATTTTGTGGTAGAAAACGATCTATTATTGGTGGTGTCTTTGTAGTTGTGGTTGAGAAAAAATCGTGCCCCGATGATATCAACCCCTGACGAGGTATCTTTACACCTCGAAAATAAAATCTTGTTAAGATGGCTCTCCCACTTTTATATTGAATCATGATAAATCCACAAAGGAAAAGAAAAGAAAAAGAAAAAAAAAATTACCAAACTTTTATGATGTCTATAATAATATCATGTATTATTATTCCCTTTTGCTTTATTCCTGCTATAACTATTTTGTCTCTTGTTTTTTTCACTTCTTTCCCTTTTCAGTGATTTTTCAAAATTTACTGAAAAAAAAAAAAAAAAAAAAAAATTAACAGAAAAAAGAACAGCGCGCAAGTTAGAAAGTAAGCGGTACGCTTTTGCCCTTTAAAAAAGCGTATCGATACAATCGTGAGAACAGTATCAAAAAGTACCAAAAAAAATCTTTTTTTTTTCTTTCTTTCTCCTCTGCCATTGGCTTACACGGTTACTGAGCTATTGGGCTACTTGGTTACTGAGTAAGCGCCCCGTGTCATTAACTTCTTTTTTTAAATTGGCAGTGTTTTTTTTTTCCAATCGATATGTCCGCGAACTAAACATTTGCTCTTACTAACGCCAATTGGGATTTTTAAAACATGCATTTATGACCGATGGAAGAGATAAAAAAAAAAATAAAAATTTTTTATTTATTTATTTTTGCTCGTATTGTACGCGCGTAAAGTAATTCGTCATCTTTTTGCTCGTTATACAAAATTTTTTAAAATTAGGTCACAATAGACAGATAATAAGACACCGGAGTGAGATCTTCATTCCGAGCGTCTTTTGACGGTTAAATCAGAAAAAGAAGCAAAAAGAAAAAAAAAACCGTAGCGCTACCAATATACAAGATCGTCTTGTATAATGGCTAATATTTGAATATTTGTAAATTGTATTCTGTAATATCTATCCAACTCCGTTTATTATATTTATCTTATACATTCTTTATTTTCTTTATTGTTTTAGTTAAAAAAACTCGTTTTTTTCTATTTTTTTTCTTCTATTTTTTTTCTAATTTTTTTTATCTATTTCATCGACGTTTCCCTTTTAGAACCGGTTTGAATCCTTGCTTTTAGAGACATAATCCAGTTTGCAAAGGTCTAGAAGCCTTTTTTTGACACTAGCCTCATAGTACGAATAACAAAGGGTCTGCATGTTTAAGCATCAGTTACCATTACGGTGAGGAAAGGGTTTTTTCTAGCCTAAGTAATATATTATTTTGATCTTTTTTTACTTCTATTCTTCTTTCTTGACTTTCTTTAACCTTTTCTATTTCTTTATTTCTTTAATTCGTTTATTGAGTCTTTGTTCTTTTTTTTTTTATTTTTATTTTTTTTCGTTTGATTTTTTTTTTATCTACTTTTGTTTTGTTTTTATTTGGTTCTGTGGTAGAGAATGACGCAGGGCGGAAGTTCTTCTCCCAACGTCACTGACAATCCAGTGATACGGAAAGATATTATTGCTGATAATACAAAATCAAGATCTCCAAGAACAAAGACAAATACAAGAAAGAGAAATAGAGTTCCAATATCTTGTACCATTTGTCGAAGAAGAAAAGTTAAGGTATGTTTTAATTTTTTTTTTTTTTTTTTCTTTTCGTTTAAAATTTCAATTACTAACAATATAATTTTTCATGTTTTTTTTTTTTTTATTAGTGCGACAAAGGAAAGCCAACTTGCAGTAATTGCAAAAAAAATAGTGTTTCTCATTTGTGTTTTTATTTACAGCCTTCTTGGGCGAAAGAACTAGAAGATGATGAATTGAAGTTTCCAGTTGGTCCTAAAGAGAAAGAGAAAGAAAAAGAAAAAGTGAATAGAGTTGATTCAGATAATAATAGTGATACAGATTCAATAAATAAAGATGAAGAAATTATTTTATTGAGACAAAAAATTAAAGATTTGGAAGATATTATTAAATCGAATAATAATAACCGTGATAATTCTAATAAATCTATTAAGAATGAGTCGGAATCAACCATTGTATCTGGATCTACTTGTTCTAAAAATCAAAATTTTGAAACAAAAGATTCAATTTCAAATCCATATAATGCTGAATTAGAACAAATTGATTTGATTAAAAATTTTAATATCTTGTATACTACAAAGAGAAGTAATAAACATAGCTTCCCAATCATTTATCAAATAAGTGTTATGTCCTGGTTATTTATTATTAAAAATGACAGTTATTTAAATGATTTATGGATAAAAATATTTAATTTACGAAAATATTATGAACATCAATATGGGAGTAGTGAAACAACTGAAACAAGTGAAAAACTTTTGGAATTATCAAGACAATCAAATATTTTAATTAAAAGTATAAAAGAGAAATCATCAGGAAATAATTTTTCAACTGGGAGTAATGTTAATACAGAAATTGATTATACTAATTTTGATTTTAATAAAAATATCTTAACTTCATCTACATTGGAAGATAAAAATAAATTTAAACAAGATAAACAAAGAGTTGAAGAAATTTGTCCTTTGAACCATACAAAGGGAAATGGAAGTAATATTGGGAACCAACAATATACATATAAAATTAATAAATCTGAAAATTCTGATAAATTACCTGAAACAAGAGATGATTCAGTTTGCCCAGTTCAACACATTAATAGAGAAAATTTAAATAAAGGAACAGAAAACATAAAATTAGAAAGAAGTAATTCAAAACCTTTGGAATTTAAGAAAGTTGTCAAGGAGGATCAACATCCATTACCTCAATCTGTCTTACAATGCCCTATGATAAGACATGATGGTGGATTGAAACAGCTTGTTGATAAAAGATGTCCTATGTTAGCTTCAGATTTTGAAAAATTGGCTGATGATGAAGATAATGATGATTCTAAAGTTTGCCCTTTAATGCTTGGTGATGCAAAGACTGTTTTCAGGCAAAGATTATTGAAAAATTCATTGAGAAGAATGAGCTCTAACATGGAAAACATGCCACAAAATTCTAATAATGGTTGTCCTGTTGTTGGTTGTGATTCCAATAAGAATAAGAAGAAAAGAAAATTAAACTCTACATCGAAAAATGTCAAGTCTCCAGGACTGTCAATTGATATCAAAAGTATTAATTTCACTGATACAAGACAAACTGTATCAATTATTGAAAAAAATTTACCAAATAAAAAAATTGTTTGGTTATTGCTTAATAGATTTTTCGAAAAATTATACATTCATTTACCAATAATTGATGAATTTGCTTTTAGAGAAAGAATTACACATCTTATCGGAGGATTAGACGATGATTCTGTTACTCAAAGAATAAAATTAGCAGATACAATAAGTTACGAATATAATGAAGAATTTATGAATATTTGTTTGTTAATTGTGATTTTAAGATTAAGTTGGTTATCTTTACCTAATAATGTACCGAGAAAGTTTGACCAACAATCTGCACATCATCAGGAATTAACCCAAGAAGAGAGAATATTAATTAAACCAGAAAATACAATACCAATCATTTTAGTAGATTTGGTTAAGGAAGTTTTCAGTAATATTAAAATTTTAAGTAAACCAGCAATCATTATTTTACAATGTGGTATATTTTTAAAATACTATAATATATTCTCACCGGAAGATGGTTTTGAGTTGGATGATAGTTACAATGGTGGGAATCATACAAATACAAATATTTCTGGTGAACCAGAAACTTTGAACTTAAATTCATCGATTTATTTGAATAATTTGATTTCTTTAGCGAAAACTATTGGTTTAAACAGAGATCCTTCAATGTTTAAAAATTTCCAAAACTCGGATGATGATGACGATAGTACTAAAGTCAAGTTGTTTAGGAAAAGGCATTTATGGAGAAAATTATGGTATTCATTAATAAACTTGCACGTAATAACGGACATTAGTCTGGGTGATTATTCAAAGCACTTAAATATCAACATTTATGATAATAGATTCAAAGATAGTCATTGCAGTTGTAACGAATATTGGGATTGTAAACAACCAGGCGATGTGGAATTTGATATGATTTCCAAAAGTTTTACTGGTGAAACAGATCATGATGAGTTGAGTTATCTGAGAGAATTAAAAGTTGTAGAAAACTTTAAAGCAGAATATCAAGTAAATGTTTTAATCTTCAAGTCCATGAAGATTTTATTAGATTCTAACATTTCCTCTATGAAGTCAAGCATTGATGATATTTTAAATGAGTTTACTAAAATAGTTCATGATCAAAAAATCGAAGATAAGAATCAGATGTCATCACTTGGAAATAATAGTTTGAGATTTTCTCAGCTTTTAATAAAGTATGATAAAGACAAAGAATCCTTGTTGGACGCGTCTCTTAGAATCTATAGATTCAGAACGTTTTTACTTATTAAGATGTTACTCTTTATTTTTAATTACATTTTATTTTTGAATTATGAGGTCAAACTTAAACGTCTTTTGAAAGAACATCATTTGGATTTAAAGAAGCTGATGGAAATACCAAAATACGTAGCAAACTTGGATCCACAATTAGCTGCTGCTATTGAGGGTCTTAAAAAAATTGTTGATCGTTATTTTGAGAAAACTTTGTTGTTAGCAATTGATAACTACAATATTTTTATACAGTTTTTTAACAATTGCAACATCTTTTTTCCGGACTTGGGTGCAGAATTATTAGTTTATCCATTTTTAATGATATTAAATCACAGATCGATGCAGTTTATCATCAGTTTAGTTCTAAGACTACAACAGAATGATGCAATAGTCTCACAAATTTTAATAACTAATGGTATAAATAAAGAGGAGTTATTAATGAAGTTGTTTAACTTTTTGAAGGTATTTTTGAATAAATTAGATAAACTTTCAAAATATTATTATTACGCTTGGAGATTAAAAAAATTGATCAAATTTTTTTATAATGTTTTGGTCAGTTCAAGTAAGATTTTTACTACTAGCTACACAAAGATGATAGGAAATAATAAGAATGGAACTTCTTTAGATTGTCCTGTATTAAAAGATATAAAGACAACTACTCTGGTTCCAATCTTACCAAATCAAAGACAGGAAGCATTATTACAACAAAAGGAGAAGGTGGAAGAGCTGCAACATAAAAAACAACAAGAAGTATTGGAACTCAAGCAGAGACAACAGCAGCAAGATCAGCTTCTTTTTGATTTTTCAGCAGGAAATAATAATTTCAATTCTTCTATTTTCAACTCGAATATTGATATAACCAATGAAAGTGCAAATGCAGATTCCTTAAAAAATAACTTTTCAAATAATGAAGGAAAGAATGAAAACAATTTGGACAATAATTGCATAGATTATGGACCTAAAAATGATGATGGTCACATGTCAGGTTCTTTTCTTCATCAACCACCAACTGAGTTTGCAAATCAAATTTTCAATGGTGGCGATTCATTGTCATCTTCTAATCTTATTAATAATAACAATATTACTCGTGATCCATTTGCTGATGATGTACAGTTAGATATATTTGACGACCTTATGATAGACAATATTTATAGTAGTGCAATTGATGATTCAGGCACCAATGGCACTTCAATGCCATATGACATATTTGGATACGACGGTATTTCAAATATTAATGGACAAAGTTCAAGGTACACCGTTAACGAGGTGGACTTTACAAATGTTGATTTAAGTACATTGCCTGATTTTACTCAGTTTCAACAACAGGCTCATAATTCTCAAAAAAATGGAGGCACAATCAGCGCTATAAGTGGCGAAAACTGGGGTCCCGGTTTTTAAATATTCATGTATGTATCTATTTTATATGATCCATATTGACGAATTAGATTTTTCTGTTTTTTTACTATTTATTTTCTTTTCCAGATTAATTAATTAGTTCTTATCACAGTGCTTACTATTATTTAAAATATATTGAAGCTATTATGTACATTGGCCTTAGGTGCTAATATAAAAATCTTTCTAAAAAGAAACAAAAAGAAATACTTATATCTGTAAAATAAAAGTCATCACAATTATATGAATTGAAAAGGAAAAGGAAAAAGAAAAAAAAATAACAAAAAAACAGTAAACTCCTTTTTTAAATTGAAAGTAAAACTAGAAAGTATTCATGTGAATAGCTATATTAATAATTAGTGGGATATTAAGGTAGAACAGAAAATATAGTAAATTCTTGAGCGTAAAACAGTTGTTTCTGTTTATTGTAAATATCATTTTCGAAAAAAATAATTCTGGTTTAATCTTAAAAATCACAAAGCCATTGTTAACCATTCCCAATTTTTAGAATTGCTCTCGCCTTGATTCCCATGGTTGTCATCATTTGCGATCTTCCTTAAATTGGAATTGTCTCCGCTATCATCATCCTGATGATTATCACCTTCTTGATTACCATGCTCATTACTGTTATTCTCTTCAAAAGCAAAATTGAAGTTGTGCTTGGATGTCCGATTATTGGCAGCCATATCAAAATCTAAGCCAATAAAACCGTGATTATCAGCAGGATCATAAACAGAGTGCATCGGGTCAATATCGTTATTGCGATCTACATTAGGATTTGAATCCATGAATCCCAAGTGATCTATATCCATATCATTATGATGATCAGTGAAATCTAAATGATTGTTAATATCAAATTTTTCCTCATTCGGACCATTCAAATTTGCGAAGTCTGATAAATGCTGATCATGGATAGAATCTCCACCCGATTGCATATGTAACTCGCGATCTTGAGGTTGTATAAAAGTCGGCTCTGAAATCAATGATTCTCCATTTCTTGAAGCATTCGTTTGTGATCGTGTAGACATGTTTTTCTCATTTTCAGTATTATTTTGACGGTTAGCATCATTATCCAATAACGGAATAGGTGTTGGATTTAGATCGTCCCCATCAGTTGTCTTGACCGGCATTTTATTTTTTGTTATAAGCTTGGAATTTGTAGTTTTACTACCACTTCCAGACGAATTTTGTGGAGTACGTTGTCTCTTCTTGATTACGTCTGTTTTCAAAGATAATGGTCTGACCACACCATGCAATTTTAAAAATAACCCACATGCATTACATAAAGGTTGTCCTTCAGGATTTCTCCTCCATAAAGGTGTGGTTTTGGTGTTGCAATTGGTACATGTTGTTGGCTGGGATGTAGCTCCATTTCCAGGTTGCTTTGTTAAAGAATCAGAATCGTTATTGATAGACAAATCCTTCCCTGTTCTTAATGGCGAATGCGGAAAATTTTGAGTAAGAAGGTCATTTGTGATGGGAGCTCCAGAATTAGATATTGGTTTTCGTTTTGATATTGACTTCTTTCTGTTCGTAGAATTTACTGAATTTGCAGATTTTGATGATGTTTTCGAATCTTGAGTTTGTACACCTTGTGATATCAGCAAACGAGCTTCCTCAAGTGTATGATTATTATTATTGTCATTCAAATCTGATGTTAAATTCTGAGCATAATCCATTAAAACATCTTTTTCACCTTGATTATTTCCATCTCCTGGATGAAATATCTTTGACGAAGAATCTCCCCAAAATATTTGCTCTGGGTCTAAATTCCATGTTTGTCCAGACCTTTGATTTGGATTCTGATTATAAGCAAAAATCTCGCCATTCAAGTTGTTATTATTATTATTACTGTTACTAGATTTGGACGCCTGTGCTGATGATCTGTAACCCGGTTCCCGCATGGGAACATTTGAGCTTTTTCTAATATGGTATGTGTTTTTATTAGCCAGATTTTCAAAATAGCCCGAATTACTATCTTTACTATCCACCACAGGAGTTTGTATAGCAGAAGATACAGAACCTGCAGGAGGAGAATACATTTCACTGTAAGAATTTGACGCCAGCGATGATAATGATCCGAGATAAGTAAAACTGTGGGAGTTCGTAGACATATGTTTATGCGGTGTTGTTTGTCCACTATTCAAAATGTGTGAAGGACCAAGTGAAGTCATAGAAGAATACATCATGCCTCCCGGGCTATTGTCATCTTCTGGGTTGTAAGACATACCTCGGTTATCCATATTATCAATCGATAGAGAACTTGCTGGACCAAAATCAAAACTGCCAGCAACTTTTGGAAATGCGTCAGTTTCAAATGAATATCCACCATTAGAATTAAACTTTTTCTTATTACTATTATTAGAGTCATTATCATTATTATTTTTGTTATTATTATTGTCGTTGTTGTTGATACTATTCTGCATTTGTTGCTTTTGTTTTGATGTAGCTGATGCTAACGACGCCGACAAGCTGCTAGTACGATTAGGAGAACTCCTAGGTTTGTTATTAACATCGGATAGTGAGAAAGCATCATTATTGTTTATTACAGGTATGTGTCCCAAATTTCCATAGCTCGCTCCTGTTCCGGTAACAAATGGTGAAAAATCTGCTGGTCTTTTCTTTGAAAGTTTCTTTGAGGAGCCTGCATCTTTTTTTGTACTTGTGAATGGTTCATTGTATTCTTCCTGTCCTATTTTTCTTATATGAGCCACATAATCAAACTCTTCAGAAGTTGGATCTGTAAATGGAACAGAATTATTCAAGTTATTATTATTATTATGAAAGTCATTATTGGTACTGGTCATGTTATTATGGTATAATTGTGATGTCGATGATGGTGGTACTGATTGAACAGATCTCGAATAAAAATCTTTGAAATATGGTTTATTTTCATTATTATTAACTTTACCATTATTCCTATCTGTAGAGGCTAGAAACTCTTCATGCCCATTATTTTTTTCTTCAAAATTGTACCGCTGACTATTATCATTCGAAAGAAATGAGTCTTGTTGAATTTGTAAATTAGGCTGTTTTGAAGTTATAGAGTTATTAACACCACCACTAGTAGTAGTATTATTCCCTATAGAAAATTTATTTGTCAATTTTTTTGAATTATTTTTATTCTTCATATTCATCGACATCATTCTCCACGTCAAATTCTCCATTCTTGTCTTATAAGGTAATGATGTCTTGGCCTTATTATACATTCTCCATAATGCTTCAGTAGATGATGAATCGTCCAACATCTCTCTTGAAGTTATACCATTACCGCTCACACTACTAGGAGCGGTGGCTTTAAAATGCCCACTTTCTATCGATTGTTGATCCATGCGGCAGTTCAATACTCATCCGATAATTGAATTTCTAATATTTGAAAGCAATTAGCTATTAGTTGAAAAGTGGAAAGATACAATTTTAAAAAAAAAAAAAAATTATTTTAGCTAACGTTTTGACCAAGATGAACGGTAAGAACAAAATTAAAAATAAAGCAAATGAATTTAAAATCAAAAAGCCAAAAACAACAAAAAAAAAGAAAAAAGAAAAAAACAAAAAGCAGAAAATCTTTATGAAACTGACTTTCTTAAATTAAATTAAATCAAAAAAAAAAAAAAAACGATGAAGTGATATATACTAAAATGTATTTTATTCACTTTCTCTTCTATTGCAGTTTTGGCAAATTTTTTTAAAAAGTACTATGTTCACTTATAAGAGGTTCCTGGTTGTGACCTGTCACAACAGGATGGTATTTTTTTTTTTTTTTTTTTACTTTTTTTCTGGAAAGAAGGAATAGTTGTATTTTAGTGTAGTTGATTGATTATATTTTTATATTTCAACTAAACTTGGAAGCCTAATTTTTGGTAAAAAACGGCGCAGTTCATGTTTTTAGTTTCCAAATCTAATTCTAGTTCTATGAAATAAAAGTTTTGGTTTAGACCCCTGCCGTAAATTAAGCTGAGAAAGTGAGAAAGTATAGTGTACCAGTTTAAAGAGGTGTTCTTGCGTTTTGGATGTTACAACGATAAGCGAGGGCTATCTTTTCTGGCGTCTTATTGGCCAATTTTGTTATCGTGGAAAAAATGTTTATTACGTAATTAAGAGATCAAGAATAAGTCAGAAAAAAAGAAGAAATCCTTAAAATGCACACGACCAGTTGTTTCCATTAATAAAAGTCCTTTGCTCTTCACTTACTTTAAATTTATAATATATAAGATCTATCTATCTATACCGTAAGGAACTGAAATTTGAAAAATTCATTTATTATATATAAATTTAGACATGAAAAATAATGAAAATATCTAATTAGCTTTTTCTTTTCTTTATTTTTATTTTTATTTTTTTTTTTGTCTTTTTCAATGTTTTACCAAATGCATAATGGAGAAAGCCGCACTTTGAGTTATTATTGTTATGTTATTATTTATATCCGCTCCTTTGTATATCGAAGGCTATAAGCGAAATTTTAAGCGCCCTTGGTGAAAATAAAAATAAAAAGAAAAAATGAATATGTCCGGTGAGTACTTCCAAATTCGGAAATAGTCTCCGAGTAGAAGTAATAGTAATAATAATAATAATAATAATAGTTTTTGTAAAGAGATAATAGATAGATTGATCTAATATTTACTATTTTCTTTTTTTTTTTTTTTGTTTTGTTTCCAATAATGGGTTTTTACGTTTATCGATTTAATCACTCAAGTATAGGGCTGTCATGTCAGAGTTGATAATTGAAAATAAAAGGAAAAGAAGAAATAGAGTTCCAAAAAGTTGTTGTGTTTGTAGACTTCGAAAACTTAAATGTGATAGAATAAAACCTATATGTGGTTCATGTGTTATTAACGATACTAAAGATTTATGCAAATATGAAGAGCCAACTTGGGCACAAAATTTAAATTTAAAAAGTAATTGGGATAATGAATTAACTACTACAAGTTCTTCTTCATCATTTTTAGAAAGTTATAATAGTACTAGAATTGCAGAAAATGTTGAAAAGGGTAAAGACAATCCTTATTCAATAGCGGCTAAGATTCCAATTGCTTTTATTCCATCTGATAGTCCAAATCCATCTGATGGTCTTAAAAAATTGGGGAACTTGAATCTGAATGGACAAATAAATCCCAAAAAGAGAAAATTACTTTCCTTTGATGTTTCATCTGATGATTATCCATTAACTCTTAATGATGGTAAAGAACTTGAAAATTTGAAAAATCAAATTAATATTCTTGAAAAAATCATTTCAAAAATACAATTCAATATTACGAAAACCAATGATTATACAGTTAATAATATTGAAATTGAAGATAAAATTAATTTTTATACTGGATATGACCAATTTACAATAAGAAGATCTCGTGATATGTTTAGAGGACCATTGTCCCTTTTACCAATTTTAATGAAAGATTCTTTCTTAAGTATCTGTTTATTCGTATTAACAGATAAAACTTATAAGAAAAATGAAAAGGAAAAGGAAAAAGAAAAGGAAAAACAAACTGCAATCCCCGATATTATCAATCAGGAAAAGAAAGAATTAGTTCCGTTAAATTTATCTATACCTGATATTCAAAAAAGATTGGCTTCAAAGATTGTTGAAGTATTACCATCCAAGAAAGTCATTTGGTTGTTATACGAAAGATATATTAATTATACCTATCAGTTTTTACCATACATTGATAAACTGGGATTTGAAAATTCAATAAAAAATATTATGGGTGATCAGTCACTAAATGAACTGAAAGTTGAACATTTGAATATATCTAAAAGATCAGATTTTGCAACACTAGGTATATTATTAGTTATATTAAGATTAGGGTATTTATCTATTTGGAAAAATAAGAAAACTGACAATCCTGATGAGCATGTAAAATATTTATTATCGCAGGATCTTAGTCCAAATTTAATTGCAGTTGCTCAACTTTGTTTAAATCAATTTAGAATATTGTCCAAAAATAGTTTGTTGACATTTCAGCTAGCTCTGTATTTGAGAATGTATAGTCAAGATGCTCCAGAATTTGATGGTTCTTGCAATATATATGATCTTCAAAACTTTACCGGATTATTGATTCAAATAGCAATTTCAATCGGTTTACATGTAGATCCAATCAATTTTAACGAAACGGAAAAAAACTTGAGAAGAAAATTATGGGCATACTTGAGATTTTGTGATATAATTGAAGCAAGTAGGATTGGATGTCCTTTGAGAATTAAAGATGGTGATTATAATACACGTTTGCCTGAATTTATTAAAGAAATCCCAGGTAAATTTGATAACGTTATAGAGAATAGAGCAATTAAGATAATTTATGAAACGGATGAGATATTGAGTCATTTTAAAGATGTTATAAATTTGGCTTTAAATTTTAATGGGTGTAAAGTTTCTTTGTTATCAGAGAAAATAAATGTTTTAGAAAAAAAAGTTAATCAAGACTATATGTTTTTGAAAAAAATAATCGATTCACCAACAGTATTAGATGAAATGAAAAGACTTATTAATATTAGGACATATCTTTCAACTAAATATTTTTTAACAGTTGTTTATTATAATTTATTTTTACATTATGAAAAACAGAAAAAAATTGATTTAGCCAAGATGTATTATTTCAAATTGCTAGAATTGAGTGTAGACGCTATAGTTAATTACGATTTTATTTATGGAAGTAATTTGGTTATATCAGTGGGTAACGAACATGTATGTTTTGAATTACAAGGATATTACATGTTGACATCACATATTCAAGTAGCTTTATTTGTTAGATGTCGATATTTACAGCTGTTAAAAACATTGGATGATCCCATTTATACTCTATTGGAAGTTATTATTCAAAAGCTTTCTACCAATTTGTTGAAACAATTATATACATTATCAAAGTTGGCAAGTGATTATTACCTTACTTGGAGAGCTGCGAAGGGCAGTTACCAAGTCTTGAAAAGGTTATTATCGTCTGATAAACTATTTGCAAAAGATGTAAATGGTGAAATATACGTGACACCTAGATTCAGGAAAGAGATCAAGTTGCCAGAAGATGGAGATATATTCCTGGAATTCAAACTTGAAGATTTTGTAAATATAAATCATATGATTTCTCCAGAAAATTTTCAATACATGAAGATAATCGAAAAGATAGATGATTTTGAAGAACCAAACAAGATAGACTTGCATACAGACAAGACCATTTTGTCGATGGTAAAGGATACAAAATCATGGATCAACAGGAAATCACAAATAGATTTCTACGCTAACTTCTCAAATCACAATATAAATTATGATAATTTATTTGCTGATAACTATCTTGATAACCTCTTGAATGATCTTATGGACTTTTAACCTTTAAAATGAGTTGGTCATTGAAAAACGACTTTTTTCTTATTTTTTTTTTTTTTCTTTTTTCTTTAAATTTCCTTTTAACATTTAATTAATTGTAATCTATTTTATATATTAATTACTCCATCTTTAAATTTTAGATTGGACTAATCTGAAATTAGATGAGCTTATTCTATAAAGTTTTTTAATTGCTTTTATTTGTTTCTTAGTCCATTTTTATTGATTATGAGGAATGATGCCAGAAATGTTGTTCATGAATCAGACAGTGTAAGAGATCTGACTAATAGAGATAACCTGAGACAGCGAAGAACAAGAAATAGAATACCAGTTGCTTGCAGCGTTTGTCGCAAGAGGAAAGTGAAGGTAAGTTATTATATATATGATATATTCTTGTTATTTCCGTGAAAGAAAAAAAAGAAAAAAGAAAATTACTAACTTTAAATTGAATGATTTCGAATCTGATATTATTTTTATAGTGTGATAAAGGTAGACCACAATGTGATGTATGCAGAAAATATAACGTATCTCATTTATGTTTTTATGAAGAGCCAACTTGGAGTAATAATGTTGTTTCAAAGAAAAGTGAGGAATCTGAGGTACCAAAGAAGAAGAATAAAGGGGTTTCACCTAAGGGGGTTACCGATGAGTCTCCAGAAAGTGGTTTATCATCATTTGCAGATGCACTGACTAGACCGATAGCTATAATTCCTCCAACTCAAAGTTCTTCTAATCAAAGTGGTTATTCTTCTCCTTCATCACAATCAAAATCAATTGCTTTCGAAGATCATATCAGAACTTTTAAATCCTATGGTAATATAAATCCCCCACAATCAAGTGAAAGAAGTACGGCATGTATTCCGACTTCATCTGTACCGATACTGTTGAACCCAGTTGCACAGTTTTCTGCTAATAGAAATTTGCCTTCAATTCAAGAACAGTTATTTTCCAATAAATCCTCATCTACGATGACTCAGGATCCAGAGATACACTCGGAATTAGAAAGAATGAAGCAGAAAATAAAGGAAATTGAGGCTTCTATTACTTTGTCTAAAACTTTTCAATCAAATGTTAACACTGAGTTGGAATTGAATCAATCTGTACGAAATCCTCCTGAATCTGAAGAATCAGAGGAATCGTTGATTACTTCCAAAACGCTGCCCACTTTTCTGTCTAAAGTTTCACCAATGCCAAATGATCTTACCGATATTCATTCCACCTCCGACATTAATCAAGAGATAAAATGTCTGAATATAGTGTTTTCATCAAGTGATATGATTTTTAGTATAAACCCTAATGACAGAATTGACTTCTATTCGGGATATTCGCCTCTTTTAAATAAAGAACCTACGACTTTAAATCATGGTCCACTTAGCTTCTTTACATTCACCAAAAAAGACAAATACATTAGGATAATATGGCGCAAAATGATAGAGTACAAAAAGAAAAGAAATGTATTTCCTAATGATATTATGTCCAGAAAACCTCCAGATGATGATGGTTACAATAAAGATATTAGATCACTGTTAAATAAAACTAGTTATAAATTGGACCGTGACATCAAGTATGAAAGAGAATTTAAACAAAAGTTTTTAGAAAATGAAGGACTACTAGATATTCAACGTTACGAGAAAGGTAGTATTAAGTCACCTATCATGAGAGGAAAAGAACCAACACCTTTAAGTTTATCGCTTAATGGGCAAGAAATTGAATTACGATTAATTCACGATATTGAACGTTGCTTACCTCCAAAGAAAGCATTATGGCTACTTTTAGACCGATTTTTTAAGTTCTTTTATCCTTTTGCTCCATATATTGATCAAGAAACATTCACAAGCGAAATATCGAAAATAGTTGGAGAGAGGTCAGAAGAAGATTCTGCAACAAAGTCAATTACAATCGAAAAAAGGTTGGATTTTGCAAATGTTGGAATGATGTTGTTATTTTTGAGACTAGGGTTTCTAACTTTATTTAGTAATCAGGAAGGAGCATCTGAGAATGGTGAAAAAAAAGGAGATATTTCTGATTATTTACTAAAAAATAGTGTAGGTGTTGAAGTTTCTGCTATTTCACAGCGATGTTTGAATCAGTTCAGGTTATTACGCAAAACTAGTTTAAGTATCGTTCAATTTGCTATTTATATGCGATTATATCATAAGTTTGCACCTGAAGAGGGAGATGGTGCTGATGGAGGGGACTCCATGACATTTACCGGTATGTTGGTTCAAATGGCCATTTCTATTGGTTTAAATAGAGATCCAGAACTTTGTGATCTTGGTTCGTCCGATAGTGAGAAGATAAAAAATATTAGGAGGAAGATATGGTATGGTATAGTTCATTATGATGTAGCTCAAGGTTATGTATTAGGAAATCCTCCAACTATAAGGTTGGAACATTACGATACAAGACTTCCTGTTTACAAAGGAGAATTAAATACGAACACGCCCGATTTAGGTCTTGAACAAAGCATCATAGATGGATATGCTGAATCCAATGAATTTGATACAAAAATGAGAGAGATTACTGATTTAGTGATCAATATGAGAAATCCTCCAAAGGTATCGGACATGGTGGAACAGCTTCTTTCTTTGGAATCGTTTGTATCTCTCAACTTTGGCCCTTTATCAAAATTATTAACACCTAATGTTGGAAACCATGTTGAGAATGTTACCAAACTAAGACGTCTCTTGAACTATTTAGACATGGTCATGGCAATTCATGGGCTTTATTTTCATTTGTTTTTATATTTTGAAGAAAAGAGTGATTTTACTAATGCCCGAGTTTGTTTGCTCAAATCTCTTAATATAATGGTAGAGAGCACGTCCGAATTTTTTTCATTATTGATAAACTCTCAAATTTATTTTGGAGAAGGCTTTGATTTAATTCTAACTCCAACCATGGAACTATTAGTGCATAAAATTTTACTTTTTCATATTTCATTACTTATGAGGTGTTCCTGTTTGAAAAGGTCATACACTGTAAAATACATATCTTCCGAGATCAATACTAAGGTAAGCAGTTTGTGCCATCATATTGAACATAGCATTGAACGATGTATATCTGGTGTTTACAAGATAAGTGACAGGTATTTTTATGCTTGGAGGTTGACTAAAGTGCAATGTTTTATACTAGAATTATTCAAAAAATTTGCACTGAACCTTTTAGATAATGATAAAGCCATTTCGGCCGAAGCTAAAACGTCTGTATTCAATAAAGGAGATTATCCAAACCAAAATGTATTTGAAAATTTTTCTGTGGAAGATTTTCAAGAAATATTAAGCATGATAGATTCAAAACAATACACTAAGCAGATGAAACAAAATAAATATTCAAATATTAGTAAAAACTCAAGTATCAATACTTCTTCTGCTTATGGAAACTTTTTTGGTGTACCAAATATGATGTTCAATCCTGAAGTTGATAATGCATGGTATGAAATGATGTCCAATAACTTTCCAACAAGTACAAATATAAATAATGTCAACAATGATGACATATTTATTTGCGGACTGGATGGTAAGAAAAGAAGAAAATTGGAAGGTACAAATAAAGAGGATAATAATTCAAAGGTTAGTGGGGATTTATTTGAAAGAAATTTGTCTCCTAGCAGAAAT
This sequence comes from Pachysolen tannophilus NRRL Y-2460, assembly GCA_001661245.1. Taxonomy (NCBI): domain Eukaryota; kingdom Fungi; phylum Ascomycota; class Pichiomycetes; order Alaninales; family Pachysolenaceae; genus Pachysolen; species Pachysolen tannophilus. Next base: position 2,507,175 of record KV454011.1, read on the forward strand.
CTGAAAAACCTGGATGTTTCTGATTATGATTATATCTTTGATGCTGATGATCCTTTTTTCCATATGTTTGGAGATAGTTTAATAGGAGATCTGAATTGGAATCTTTCCAATGCTTTTACGTAAATGGAGGTGGAAGGGGAAGATTATGTTTGGACTATAATAGACTTATGTGTATAGATAGATAAATGAATATTTTGTTGCAAAATTATTAGTTCTGCTTTAAAATGCTGCATAGTCTTTATTATGTAATTTTTCTATTTTTTTTTTTTTTATCTTATTTATTTTCTCCCTGTGAATAATAGAAATTGATCTGAACGTTGAGCCTCACGCATATCTATTTTAGGAAATAATATCCGGAACCGTTTGAACTCGACTTCTTCGACATCTTCGACATCTTCAACTTCTTCAACTTATTTTTCCAAAAAAATTAAGGTTTCGAGACATTTGCAAATTGGAAAAGGCAACCAGTAAAATGTAATTAACTACTTTCTTGTTCTTATTATCAATTATCTGAAAATATTTTAAAACTGTATATATTATACTATAAATATGTAAAGAAAAAAAGGCCAAAAACCAAATTAAGCAGCATCCGCTGGTCTTAAACCACAGAAGAAGGCATACCCATAACCGGTTGTTTCAAAAGTGATGGTACAACCTTTCTTAAAGTAAAAAACATCACCAACTTTAGCACTGACTTTATAACCAGTTTCATCTGAAATAAAATAATCACCTTCAACTTCCAAGATAATTTTCATTTCATCATAATTATAAGGATAAACCAATTTTTCACCCTTTTCTTGTTTGTAGAAACCACAAGAGATTTGTTTGTCTTCTGGAGCTTCTGAAGTGAAAATATCACCTAAGAATGAATTGTTACCTGGTGAAGGAATTTGTGGTGGTTTAACACTGTAACCTTCAACGTTTGGCTTATATTTCATTGGCATTTTGGATAGGTGTAAGTTTTTTAAAAGATAGTTTTTTTTTTCTAGACTAAAGTAAAGAATTAACAAAATAAAAGAATTAAAAGAGAGTAATTCATCATCTATTTATACATGAGAAATTCAAAGAATGTATGCTTTGATCTTAACCAATTAATTCCTGGACGTATTAATTTGGTTCTTCTTCTGGCTGTACGTCTTTCTTAATTTAGAAAAAGTAACCAGATAAGAAATGATAAGAAAAAGCAAGATCTTACACCTTACAATTTAAGCAAAAAGAAACCATACTCAACTTTTCATTTTTTTTTTTTCTTTTAAAAAAATCCAATTTGTCTTTAAGCCAAACAGTAAACTTATCATAATCTATGATTGTAAGATATACCTATAGAATATAACATTAGAAAATTCATGTTATACCATTGGATTTACTGAATTGACTTTACTCCACATACTTTAGAATTCAGTAATAAAATGATTATCACTAATAATTATTAATAATTACCACACGACTTTATTTTATTTTAATGACTTTTTTTTTAAATGAAAAGAAGTTTTTTTTAGTTTGATTAGTTGTTAAGTAAATATCATTAAGTTTTGGGAAACCGGTAGAGCAAGATTGAGAAACTAAAAGTTTTTCTATTTCTCTAAATTCTTGACACTTAAAAACTTTGGAAAAAAACTTTGAATCATCATTCCCGAAGACCCTATAATTGCTATTCTTCGCCCTACTCAAGTGGGAAATGCTTGCTTTATCTTAATAGTGCGCAGCTAAATCTAATGTATAGTTCTTTGCTCTTTGAAATTGGAATTTATGTCAATCTCTTGATGCGTCTTATCTCTCTGTTACCGTTTTAACACAAACACGCAATATGAGCAAAAAAAAAAATCATGATCTTTTATTCTTTACCAAGTGGTTGATAGTAGCTAATAAGAAGATAAAAGTATAATAATTAACATAATCAACTTTCAAAAGAAAAAATTTTAAGGGTAATTGGTTTTGGTTTTTTTAAAAAAAAAAGTTTCCATTAGATATAAAATTTAGAAGATGACTATTGAAACTTTAAGTAATAGAGAAGATATAGAGTGAGTAGTAGTTATTATTTAATTTATGATGACTTTATAATAAAATTTTTAAAAGATTTTTTTTTACTAACAATTGTTTAGAACCATTAAAAATAAATCAACCTTTAATAATAAGAAAGAGACATTTATAAAACCTTCATCAAAATTTTCAAATGTTAAAATCACAATAAAGTAAGTAAATTGGGTCTTAATCATAGATTAGATGAAAATGATAAGTACTGGAACTATCTGTGACTAACTAACTAACTAACTAATTTTTTTATTTTTTTTTTTTTTCAAGTCATTGGCAATTGAGAGATTTGGTTCAAACATCTTCGATTGACCCATCTACAATTTTTTTCACTTGTAAAGATCAGATAAGAAGTTTTTGTTTTACAAATAATAAGATTTCAAATTTTTGTAAGTTGGATTTTCAGCCAAGATGTTTTAACGAATTGGATGGTATTATCATATCAGGAGGTGTATCCACAGATCATTATAGTATTGCAAGTGGTGTTAATAATAATAATGGCAATGGAAATAATAATAGTAATAATAATCAGAGTTATTTGAATTCGAATATAAGGCATTATAAAGGATTGTTAAATATATATAATAGAGATTTGAATCTGAAAGTTACACTTAATGTTGGTTCACTAATAAATAACAGTGTTTCATTATATAAAGAATCCAATAATCAATATCATAGTATTATTTGTAATAATGACTATTCTATATATTGGTGTGATATCAGTGATAATGGTAAGTTGGACATAAAAAATCAACTGAATTTGGGATTTGCCGTCAATCATGCTTCGTTATCACCAGATAAAAAGACAATTGTTGCGTGTGGAGATTCAAATAGAATAGTTTTGTTACATGATGATAGTTTACATTCTTCGAATCCAGATTTCAAATTACCATCTCATAAGAAAGTTTCTTTGAAGACTACTAATGAAAGTGGATTTTCTACCTCATTTGATTCTCAAGGTAAACAATTTTGTTGTTCTTTTCAAGATGGGGTTTCTCTAATTTATGACATTAGAAACTATAAAAAACCTATTCATACTATTTTTTCAACTAGACCAAAATCGCAATATGGTGCATTCCGGTGCTGTAAATTTAGTGGTGGTACAGATGACTTATTGATAATTAGTGAACACACAGGTAGAGTTCATTTAATTGATACAAGAGATTATGAAAAACATCAAGTGATATTGTTACCAAAAGTAATATATAAACGAAACTCGAATCATAATTATTATCAAGAACCAATAGTGAGAGAATACCAAGATGTATTGACAGATTTTAACGGTACGATCGATACCGGAACTGATCACCAAAATGTCAATAGCAGTTACTTGTATTTGTCTAATGGTATCACATCTGATTTTGTTTCTGAGAATCAAAACGATGGAAATAATGCATTTGACTCGTTTGAGAATTTCTATGATGATAGACAATCTGGTGGTAATTTGGAAAATGAAAATTGGACGGATTTGGATGAAGAAGTGTTGACAGGTTCAACAGATGGATCTGATAATATTGGATTTGCAACTAGTCAGTATCAAGATAGCAGAATCTATTCGACGGTAAGAGCCAATGATAGGGATTCTAATAGATTATTCGAAGATTCTTCGGTTGATATTAATGGTATAGATTGGCATTATGATGAGGTTACGGGAAAATCGCATTTGTTGGTTGGTTGTGATAAAGGTTTGTTTAGGTGGGAGATTGATTCTTGGAACAGAAGATGTTTTCCTAGTTATGAATTATGTTAAAATGAAACTTTACGAATTTGCTTGATGCTTTCTTTTTTTATATTGGTTGTTCTGCTACTAATAATATCTATTTTGTAGTGATCGTGATAGTGATTTAAGCGTCCTACTATATATAGCATATACAAAAAAAAAAAAAAAAAAAATTAAAAATATTTCTCTTTGAAATAAGACGTAGATCACGTCTACGCTTTTGAGCTAGATAAATATTCTAGAAATCACATTTCTTGGAAGCGCTGTTTAGTTACAAGATCTTTCTCAAAGACATACGCTTCCACTTAGATGGTAGATAATATTTACCGTTACATGGATAATTTTTCATTTACGAGACTTTTTTTGATTCCTGAGTTTGTCCAGAATTTTTTATTACAAACCAATATCGTTGAGAATTCACAGAAATAAGCTCTATGGAAATATTTTAAAAAAATTATTTTATCAAATTCTGTTTTTCCTCAATTTTCTTATCGTTACAGACTTTGAGTATAGCTAAGTAATTGATTCGACATAAAAATAACCATAAATTCTTTCCTATATATTCCACTAAGTATGTACTCTCATTACTTTGTTAGAAAAAAAAATTATAAAGAACTCATATAAAAATATGAATTTAATATTATTAGTGAACTTAATTCAACTGCTCCACAGTTTTTTGGCTTCAGGAATTATTTTTTTCCATTCAAAAATACCGGGGTTTACGAGTTTCATGTCTTTTCCTTTGCTGTAATCAACATACATTCTTTTAGGGCTTACCATTGTAGCCGTAATTACATTCAAAAAATCAAACATATCGGATTTTTGCTTCTTATCTGCTTGGGCAGCAATTTGCAATTGAGTATCAATGGACCTTTCCTCTATGTCAAGCTTAACGCCCTTCACCTCCTCGTATATTTTGAACAACTCATTTTGTGTGTAAACATCACTTTGGACGCAGACCTTTTCAGGTAGTTTCTCAGGTGAATGATGAGCTAACGAGGCCAATGACTTAGCAATATCTGAAATGAATGTCACAGGAATTTTAGTATTACCGTCACCGACTCTTACAGCTTTATTAGGCTCATTGCTCAAAAATAACACTGCGAGTTTTGAAATAACCCAATCAGCGAACCAGCCAACTTTTAAATTTAAGCATTTCAAGCGATCGTCATGGTAAAAGTCTTTGAAAGCAAGTAAGCCAGAATAATCTTTCTTCTCAGGACCATAATCAGGGCTATAAACTGAAGGGAAGAAAAGCTTAACATGAGCTTCAATAGCAGCATCCAATAAAATTTGTGTATTTTTATGAGACCCAAGATCTATTACAACATCAACACCATTGAACGCAGCAACTAACGATGAAGCATCATTGTAGTCCACTTTGTGATATGATACTTCAGAATCAGAAAATTCTTCGAATTTGTTATTCTTAGTTGTAACTGCACGAATAGGAAAATGATAATAGTTCTTGAACTCGGGTGAAGTCAAAGCGGACAATGTTGGTTTACCCAATTCACCGTTGAGACCTACAACGGCGACCACTTTTTTACCTGAAGAACTCATGGTTACTGATGGATTGATAATTGGTTGAAATATTGTCTATAGTTTTAAGTTTACCTTCTGAATTTTTGAATGGAAATTGAAATATGAAATTATACTATCTTATATATACTTATCAGGAAATATTAAGCAATTAGGATTCTAATGGACATTGTATAATTGCTGTAACAACCAAACTAAATGCCGTTAATTGCGGAGAGATATTGGTGGAAACAATGGAAATAACCAAAGTCAGTTACGGCCGAAAAGAACATCAGATTTATTCAACAATTAATTAACGAGAAAACAAGAAATAACTTTGAGTTTTTAGTCAAATTGCATACGATATGTATTGAGCAGTAGACTCTTGTTATATAAGTATAGTTTTTGTAGTTTAAAACAGTATTAGAGAAGATCAATCCTATAATGATGAGGTAGTATTGCAGTTTGTACACGTCAAATGTAAATCTAACATCTTCGATTTATTGATGATTTAAATTTGTAGATAGAAGCATACGTCTGGAACTAAAGTGAAATGAATTTGATAAAACACAATTTAACTATGAATCATTTAGGTTTTATCGATGATATGGACCGATATTGATGCATAAATTCAGAGTGCACTGAAAAAACCGTTGATAATGCATGAAGTATGCAATGGTTCTTAGCTCTGACAATTAGATTTCACTAGGTTTCCCAATTTAAATGAAAGGATGATAGACCTAAGAATATCAAGAAATATTTAGTTAGAGCAATAACCAAAATCTTCTACAAAAATAAAAACATAGAGGTTTCAAAAAGGCGGTTTACTATATTACAAAGAATGATGAAAACAGGGTTTAAAGTTTAAAAGCAAATAGTTTTGTTCTAGATGATAGATGACAAAAGATTGAGAGCGGTTAGAAAAAAAAACATACAAGAAATCATCTTTCATCTTAAAGTCTATAATTTAGCAGCAATGGATATATTCAATGAGAACATGAAAATGTATTTATCGAGGTGTTAAACATTCCGTTTAAAAAACACGGAATACAAACAGATTGTGTATATAAGTAATACTTAAACAAAAAAAACATAACAAGGCTCGAACTTGAAATTACATACTAATAATTCAAATTAACTACGTAAGGAAATGAGGAATAAACTATCTTTTAATGAAAAAGTGAATATTTGATGTAGAGTGGAGAGTAAAAAATGGTGTAAGTGGTGTGAGGTGTAAACAATATGTGAAGTGAAAAGCTCACTTTTCTTTAATAGTGGAAAAGGTATATATAAGCACTGAGTCTGATTTATCTAAAAATATCTAACAAAAGTGTGGAATATTATCTACTTTTGTAGACAGAAATCAGACAACATCAGCAAAATAACCGATATCGTGGTGCGTTTGCTGTAGTTTGAAACGGATACCTTTTCTTCATTATTAGTCGTCGTTAAGTAATCATCAGCTCTTACTGCTTTATCTTGCATGTAGATCAATGTAGTGTACATCATAGAAATAAAGACAATTAATACTAGTTAAATGAAGATTATAGAATTAATTAATAAATAAGATATTGAGTCTAAGTTGATAAATAAAGATGAGTAATATTGGTTCTAAGCTTAAGAGAAGGAAAAGGAAAATTGAACATTTAAATGAGGAATGTGCTTTAGATAAGGCGACTATTTCGGATGATCGAAATTCCAGAGGCGTTATTGACGCAAGAAAAATAATCATTGATTAAGACTTTAGAGAGTTATTTAAGTTAGAAGAGAATCAAAAGTTGATATTATAAATTATCAAGCAAAAATTGGGGGAAATTAACAAAACGTTAATTTGAAACTATGTTTGGAATAATAGAAGAAGTGGTGAGAGTGGTGTGAGTGGTGAGAGTGGTGAGAGTGGTGAGAGTGGTGAGAGTGGTGTGAGTGGTGTGAGTGGTGTGAGTGGTGTGAGTGGTGTGAGTGGTGAGAGTGGTGTGAGTGGTGTGAGTGGTGTGAGTGGTGTGAGTGGTGTGAGTGGTG